>JAOPUD010000001.1:16509042-16534613 GCA_027122715.1 Trisopterus minutus
GTGTGTGTGTGTGTGTGTGTGTGTGTGTGTGTGTGTGTGTGTGTGTGTGTGTGTGTGTGTGTGTGTGTGTGAAAGGTTGGACTTGAATGGGGCCCTATGCATACATTTTTGGCTAGATTTGGGGTTTTTGTGTCTGTCTGACTTATAAAGTAATTTATTGTTGATCATAACAACTATTGAATATGAGTGGAGAAGAAGCTGCATAATGGGTCCATTAGCGAACACAAATCTGCAACAATATGCGCTAAACTCAATGAATGAGCAAGGCATTGAAACATACAAACAATGAAACTCTATTTAATGACTGGGCCTTTTTCTAAGATTCAGGGTGCAACAACGGTATTGGGATACAGTATTTGAGTATAAAACATTTCTCATCTTTGATCATCTTAATGTGCCTCATTGAAATGCGAACGTCAGCCAGACTATTCTGGTACTAAAGTCTGAAGTCCTGCATCACATTAACTAGGTAGAGATCCAATATTTGTTTCTCTGTTTATCCATTTGTTTCATTATTTTTCAGGGAACTGCATTTGATTGACCCTGTGACATGGAACAAGATGAGAGGCAAGTGCATCATGATGGTTTTATTAGATTCCTCCTCCGCATACCTTATCGCTTTCTTAATCCCAGTAGCAACATTTAGCAGGGATCTTGCTACGCAGTTATGCTGATACTCCTCTTACTTTGTCAAAATGGGTTTCAAGATCAATACCAAGATACAAAATTACATTGTTTGACTGACAACAACAATCTGTCATCATGGTAATAACTCACTTTAGTAATATGGGGTTTCAACCTCTGGTATTTTTGTCAGTCAGTACGTTTACATGCACAGTTTAATTCGATTAAAGCCGTAGCTCGACTATGCTCCGCAATTGGACAACTGCAATTGTCCAGTTCTACACGGCGGCGAGTAAATCGATTCATTGGCCGGAGCATGTCATAAACCGGTGCGATAGGTGGCGCTGAGTGTTTAAAGTCATGAGTGCAACCCATAATTGTAGCATGGATCCCATGACCTTAAGACAAACCCTTTATAATGGCCCACCTTCCAACTGTCCCCCCCACCCCCAGGCTCTCAGATGGTGGTGGCCATGAAGGCCATCTCGCTGGCCTTTGACCTGGACCGGGGAGCTGTGGCCGTCCTGCCCTCCTCGGCCGAGTTCCTGGGCTACGTCCTCTTTGTGGGCACCGTCGTCTTCGGACCCTGGATCAGTTTCCATGGCTACAAAAACGCCATTGAGAGTCGGAAGATAGTGAGTGATTAAAAAAAAAAAAAAAAAATGTTAACAAAAACACGTAACAAATGTAATTTCTTTCTTAGTAGTAGTTTCTTACTTAACTGACCTAAGTAAGTTACTTAAAGCTTATCTCTACTCTTTTGATCTCACCCAATCTACACATTGTCCCTTTCCAAAACAAAAGAGTGGAATCTATTCACTCCATGCGTGGAAGGGACCGGAAAACCACAGGACCTTAACTTGAATGAAATGATCCTGTCTTTCCGTCTAGAGTTGGTCGTGGCTGTGCAGCTGTCTCCTCTGCCTCCTCAAGAGCCAGGCCTGCCTGGTGGTTTCCACCTGCATCGCCCCCTACCTCTTCCCCTTCTTCATCCCCATCGAGGGCAACGACGTCACACGCAAGTGGGTTGAACACATGGACATTTAAAGCTCCCTTCTCCTAACTCCAGTGTTCGTGTTGCCTTACCATCAGCGAGGGATTGTATCCAAACACATTACTGTTTTATTGAGTCAGGGCTTGTAGAGACTTGTAGAGATCGTGGTGTTCATTGGTTCTGTGTTACACTGTGTTAGTCCTTTTGGCTCTTTTAGAGGGGAAGATGTTTAGGTGTTTACTTGATTTCTTTGGCTCAACTCAAATGTGTAGTGTCTGCTGCATGAAGATTGCAGTACCAGAACAATTGCAACAAAACAGAACATGATATTCTTTGCATGGAAAATGATCCATTTCAAATGGATAAAGAAAAAATGAAACATTAGTTTATTAACAGGACACATAATTTTAAAAGTTTTAAAAGATGATGGATCTAGGATTTGTTCTTTAATATATTTAAAGAGTTATTAATGTACCAGATGATGTATCTAGGATTTATTCTTACCATAGTTACCAGACATGGACCTAAGCAGAGATGTTGTTGTCCCTGGGCAGGTGGCTCCACAGCTACGAGAGCGCGGTGTCCTTCCACTTCAGTAACTACTTCGTGGGCCACCTCAGTGAGAGCCTCACCATGCTGTCCGGAGCCGGCTTCTCTGAGGACAAGGACCACCTCAAGTGGTGAGGAACACCACACAGGTGGAGGACGGGGCGGGGGGGAGGGGGTCCTCTCAGGGGAAGCAATGGGGGAGTTTTCAGCTGCTGGAAAGAGTTTCAGGTTCACAGTCAGTGATCCTGGTGGAAATTGTTAAATTGAATTCTAAAATGGGGTCAGGTTAGGTCTTTTAAATGCTTTTAAGGGATTTAATTAAAGGTCGATATTTAAGGTTAACATTTTACATTTTTAGATTCCCTTTAAGCTTGCATGTGTTTCTGGTAAAACCATGGATTTATATTAAATTTGAATAATCTTGGCTCGAATCAGAAAATGGCTGACCAAGCCAGAAAGTCATTTAAAAATCCCATTGGCTGCTGGAAATTCTGTCGTCCATGACGTGACTGTGTGTATCAGGGACATGGCGGTGGTCAAGCCCCTCAACGTGGAGTTTCCCCGGTCCATGGTTGTCGTGGTGACGTCCTGGAACATCCCCATGTCACGCTGGCTCAACACCTGTAAGAGACACATGCACGCACGCACGCAGATGCTGATTTTGTACGTACTGACTTGATGAATGCTATGCCAAAAAAACGGAACAAAAATTGCAACAACGTCTGGACTGACTTAGAGGTGACCGAGGAATTCCTCTAGTTCTATGATCATAAGCTACGTAATACAGACCGGTACAAAAGGCCGCTTTACACCAAGCAAGGTAGCTAACATTGTAACTTTGGGAAATTCTTATCCACAGACATATTCAAAAATGCCATGAAGCTCGGGACTTTCCCCGCCATCCTGGTGACGTACACGGCCAGCGCTCTGTTGCATGTGAGTACCATCGCCGCCACCACCACCGCCTCCTGGTATGAATCAGCCTGAGAGGGCAGCTCACCGCACACTGAGGGTGAGCGGGGGAACCCAAGTGGGGTATGAGTAGGTGTGGGGTGAACCTTCACTGGAAGTATGATTTTGGTTGTTCTAGGGTTAACTGTGCTGTCTGAATATTGTTGTGGTTGCAACTTCACCTATTTTGTGAATGAAATGGGAAATACAGCATTTTTTTTTCATTCGTACAATTGGTAGACATGTGATCCGAAGCCACAGACTAAGAGAGGCATGGGTTGAGTAATTGGTCTGTGGGACCTGACTCTAACCCTGGGTGTATGAGTGGATTGTGGCCGGGGTGATTTATATCAGCTTCTTCATTTCTCGCTTTCATTAATGTCTTGTTCGATATATATATTTATTATTGGTTCCAGTTCTGTATTTCATATCATCTACTTCCATTGAAACCTGTCGGACAAAATCCTTGGGTGCATTTTTTTCCTTTTACAAACGGGTTTCCTATTACAATACGTTCGCATAAAAGTGTTTTTGTTGGTCTTTTGTTGTCCTGGATGTTGTCCTGGTTGTTGTACTGGACGATGTTCTGGACGTTGTCCTAGACGTTGTTCTGGACGTTGTCCTGTTTATGATCTGTACCCCTGACCCCACTGCTTTTTCCCCCCAGGGTCTGAGCTTTCACCTGGGGGCCGTGCTGCTGTCCCTGGGCTTCATCACCTACATCGAGCACGGTAGGGGGTCCACAACTCGTCTTTAAAAATCATCATAGAAAAATCATCGTCATAAATTCGCCGTGTTGTAACTGAAACCATCATTTTTAAATTGTTTTTGCTCTCACCAGTTCTTCGCAAGAAGCTTGCAGCGGTTTTCAGCGCCTGCATCCTCTCCAGGCCCTGCACTGCTGAGTGCAGCCATCGCCACAGGAAGGTAACACCATGCTTATTAACACTTAAATATATAACGATGTAGACTGTATGGTATGGTAGATCCAAATCTATCAGTAGGGAAACACCAAACTGGAGGATAAACACTGTGGCCATGCACTCTTTACTATTTCGTTATTTAGCACTCGTTTATATCCAATGGTCTATTCATCTTTACTTTAGATGCATGTCATAAATGCAGTCAGGTTGAGTGCTGACATGGTTTGAACACGGGAAGTTGCGGCTGGGAGTCAAACGCCCTAACCGCTAGACTATACAGCCTCGTCATATGGACTCATGTGGACTATAATGTTTTGCAGGGGTACTGGGTGATGGTGGTGAACGTGCTGTTCAGTCTACTGGCCGTTTTCCACCTCACGTACCTGGGATCCATGTTCGATGCCGACATGGACGACCAGGCCATAGAAGAGGTAAGGAACGCTCCCCCCTGAAAGATGGATAACTAAGCTATGATTAATGTGGAATAAAGTGTATTTGTTTGTGACAGTCCTGCTGTCATGGCGGATCATGTTAGACATGAGTGGGGAGAAATGTTTTATTTCCTGAATTTAATCAATTCAAAATCCAACTTTCAGCCCAGACCATAGAGATCATTTGTGGACCAATGGAAGACCTTAGGAACTATAGAAACAAAAAATATACAGATAGAAATAACCTAGTCAACGACAAATAACGCTGACTACGTAATTTAGTCAGGGCCAATATTCAGTGGTCGGAAGCTGTCACCTATATCTTTATGCACAAATAAATATTGATGAGTGTGGATTTTCCATTACCCTCAAAATGTATTTTATGCACAAATAACTATCGAGGTTGATGTAAATTCCACTCTTATCAAAATCACCGTCAGCACAACAGCCTGGATGCGGTATTTTAAAATGGGGTGTTGTGCTGAGACACTGAAAACGTGATGTTTATTTGTGTTTGTTTACTTTAGGGCTACCTCGCTAGCCACACTCTGCGGAGGTGGTCCGAGCTGAACTGGGCGAGTCATTGGGCGGTCTGCGCCTGCTTCCTCTTCTACTGCCTCATCAAGTGAAGACCTCAGCCACCGGTACACTGATTGACGTTTGACTCAGCCAATCGCGTCCGACTTGGCACAGGGTTTTCCCTGTTGGACTTTACAACCTGCCGTCTTACTAAAAGGGGAGTTTGTAAATGAGTTTGTGCAAACCTTCTTGGGTACGGGAGAGCAAAATGTTAGACTGTGCAGATGACAATTAGAGGTAACTGCTCATGGGCATGAGGAAAAAAGCTGTCGTTAATGAATCCACAATTATGTGGAAGACTTGAGTATTGGCACATGTATTTTTATGATGTATACAGTGCACATATATATTTCTATATTATTCTACCAGCTAGGGTGTAGTTAGATAATACACTTGTTCCTCTACGAGCAGCCAAACAAACTAAAACCAATTTCTTGTTACATGTGTATATTTTTGTACTTTTGTACTTTGTTACTGTGCCTTATTGTTACTGTGCTGCCAGATGTATCAAACAGCTTGTGGAGCATGGCTGCCTTGCACTGTGGCTAACGAGTTACAGCTCCCAGTTCGTCCGTCACTTTGGGTCTCATGTATGTTTTTGTTGTGAAATCAGAAGTGTATTTTAGTTTTAAATCCCTCTCCTTTTTTTAATAAATAAACGCTACAAAAATATTGGTACAACATAATATCCTGTTATCCATACATGTATTTCTTTCTATATTGCTTGCCTGACAAGATTATTATTTTTTTTAGAATAAATATTTTTTTCAGAAACATGCCATGGACAGATCATCATTCCAGAATGCATGCTTGCATATGTTATGAGTTTTACGCTTTTAAGGTTTTTCGCCATTGTTTCTCAGTGAAGAAACGGTCCAACCGTGCCAGTTTAGCTAGCTCCAGTCATTCAGCTCAGCTGTTGGACTACAACCCTTAACGATCCTTTTTCTTTAATTGCCTTGTCCATTAGGAAACCCAATTATCCCTCAGGATGGACTTGGACCCCCTCCCCCTTGTCTTTATCTCCCCAGTCGGTCAGTCATTAACCACGGGGGGGGAGTGGTGCTGCTCCATAAAGCAGATGGCCAGATCAACACGGAAGACCATAACATAACATAACCCCATTGTTATTCTCTCAAGTCCTTGTTTAAAAGTGGTGGTAACTGGCTGGTCCTAAAGCGAAGGGTTGGCAGGTGTGGACAGGGGAGGGTGGACTGGTAAGCTACAGGTGATGGGCCGGCCGGTCAACTGCAGCTGGGTCAGCCCAGAGGTGCCACTATCTTCAGAGTTCTTCCGCGGTGAGTTGGGACTCCTTTTACACCTTTCACCTTCCCTGGTGCACTTTAATGTTAAACGAAGTGAAAGATATGTAACACGGTTGCTGTAGGTACGGTTATATATCTAATTGTTGTGTATGTAACCGTACAATGTATATCTGAAAGTATCGGTGGTGGATGGGCAAGTATAGGCTGCCAATTACACAGCTGGAATTTAATCTAGTATGAGAATGATTTCTACGATTTGTTGTGACTGCAATACGTTTCTTTTTGCTTGACATGATAAAGTGGTACACTAATCATGCACGTTATGGAACACTAATTCTGTCATGGGGGACTGATTCTGTTATGGGTGAAACCAATATGAGAAAAAAAACCCACCTTGTCTTATTCATTATGCTATATTCTAGTCATATTCTAGTAATACTATACTAGTGTGGATTCATAGTCGTAGTAACATAACTGTTTAGAATGTGCAATGTTGTGAAAATTCACACAACTGATTATTTTCTCAGACATTTTTAGGTTTAAATGTCAAAGGAATATTTCAAAAATACAGTTGACTCATAAAAGACTATACCAAAGTCTTCTAAACTGTAATAACCGTACACTGCTGTAGATAAAAATGTCAGTTTAAAATGAATAATTTCTAAATCCTTTATTTTGGGAAAAAAAAATAGAGGCTATCCTGCTGGTCTAAAGACAAGGTTTTTTAGTGTCATCTTTCTCTCTCCAGAGGTTCTAAGTGTCATTTATTTTCTTTCCGTGTCCCAGTGATCAAGAATGAGCTGTGGCTGTTCCTCATCCCTGCCGTCCTGGCGGCCATTTTGCTGGCCTTGTTTCTGGAGGAGGTGGGCTTCTTCCTACGCCATGTCAAGTCGTCACGGAGACAGCAGCTCTACCTGTGGATACTCGGACTGTATCCCGTAAAGTCACTTTTCTTAACGTTCCTTTAAGTCGTCAACACATTGATATTATTTGTGCTTAGCCCTTGTATCGCCTTTTATTATTACCATTTTAAAATTTGTACTATGCTGCAAACTTCTAGTATGTCCTTGCAGGTGTGAGAAGCTGTGTGTCTGTCCATTAACTGACCTGGTGTGTTTGTTTCATCCCAGGTGATCGCCCTGGCGTCCCTCATAGCCCTGTACATTCCCCGCTCGTCCTCCCTCTGCATCTTCATCTCCTCCCTGTGAGTCTGACTCCTGATTATTATTTAATCAGACACGTTGTCTAAAGGAGAATTCTATCTGAATTGAAACTCTTTCGGTAGCCGTGTCTTATGTTACATTTTGAGATCCTTATGGATCACAATGCAGACATCCACAAGATTCAGATGCCATTGTGAATCCCGAAATAAATCGGGGAAAAAAACTGTCACCAGTAAGTGACTCCTGAAAATGATGATGAATCACCAAATTATATGAAAATTGCCCATTGAATAAGAAAATAACTTTTCGTCTCCTCCCTCCCCACCTGGCAGGTACCACTCCATCACGCTGCTGAAGTTCATGGGTCTCATCACAGACTTCTTTGGGGGGAAGTCCCGTATGCTGGAGGTCCTGTCTGGGGAGAAGCTGTCCCCAGACCCCTTCCCCTGTTGCTGCTGCTGCTGCCTTCCCCTGCTGGCCATCACCAGGTACTGCAGCACAGGGACACACCACCGCGCACTGACCTTCAATCCATGGCTGTAGCGCTGCAATGCAACCTTCAATGAGGGTTAATCGTAAATGAAAAACAATCCTTGCTTTCAGCCCTACATCAAGCGATTAATAGAAAACGAATTGGCAGGATTGTAGCCTATGACATATACTGTGTATGTATATATATATATATATATTTATATATTCTCTTTTTATTCATTGATGTCTTGATGTGTAAGATTGAGCCCGTCCCTGTTATGTGAGATACTTTCAGATTTAAAATGAGTCCTGTCCACACTCACTGAACGTGTGACTGTGAATGTGCAACCGTGCGATTGTGAAACTGTGTGACGCTGTGTCACACAGTTGCACAGCCAGTGAGTGGGAGGGTTTTTTAAGAGTGTCGACACTACCATTCTTGTGAACAACGATACTGGCTGGCCAGCATTTTAATGTTAACCTCATCGATAGATCAACATTGTGACTACAGATGTGTTCAGATCATTTTAAATGTAAAACATTACGACTTCAATATAGAACTACAGCAAAGCATTATGAATATCAGCGATTCATCAATCAATTATTTCATGATTAATATATTGATGTTGGATCGTTATCGATTATTCAAGCGATCAATCGACCACTGTAGGCCATACCGTGGATGTTGGCTAGTTAAGTATTTCCCCTGATGCCTTGCTCAGGAGCAGCCTGAACTGGATGCTGGCGGCGGGGCTGCAGCTGTCGGTGGTGAGGAGCATCCTGTTCTTCGTCACGCTGGTCCTCTGGACCGACGAGCAGTACGACTACGCAGACGTGAGGACACGTTCCCGCTTCACTATCTCAAATCCAGCTGGATTAAATCGGTCCAAGCTGTTCATGAACTAACTTAAGATTCACCCCGTCTTCCTCCTCTACCCTCCTGCTCCTCCTATTCCCTTTTCTCTTCCTCCTCTCCTCCTCCTGCTCCTGCTTTCTTCGCCTCTTTCTCCTCTTCCCTCCTTCTTCTCCCTCTTCTCTTCCTCCTCTCCCCTCCCCTCCTGCTCCTGCTCCTCCTTCTTCTCCTTCACTTCCTTCTCTGCCCTCCTGCTCCTCCTCATCCTCCCCCCCCATCCTCCCCATGCCCAGTTGGACTTCATCAACCCCAACCTGATCGTGAACGCCATCATCGGTGTGTCCACCTTCCTCTCCTTCTACGGCCACCTGCTGTTCTACAACGCCACCAAGGGGGCGCTGCGGGGCCACGACATCGGGGCCAAGTTTGTGTGCATCATCGCCGTGCTGGTGCTGTGTGGCCTGCAGGGGGGCATCCTGGAGACCCTGGTGTCCCTGAAGGTGGTGCCCGGGACCCCGCCCTTCTCCGTGCAGACCCGCTCCCAGCGTGAGTCATCGTCGGGACCGGCGTGTGTGATTGGATGGCGTCGGCCATTTGTGTTATTTTTTGTTTGCTCATTGAAGGAGAAGTGGGGGTGAAGGGTCATGTTGTTGACATTGGAGGGAAGAGACTGCTTTCCTTCTACCCTCTTCTCTGATGTTTCAGCTCTGTTGAACTCTGTATTGCACGGACTGATCTATGCCACTTTACTGGGTTCACCTTATAATACCTTAATTATGTGCTAAAGGGTGTACTTTGCGTTTAACCTGAAACAGTCAATGGAATATTTAACATGTATGTATATTTGATCCAAGTGTCACTCCATGGTGTTTAACCCTTGGTGTTGCCCCTCTGTCTCCCCAGTGATCTACCACTATGCGGTGATTGTGGAGATGTTCTGCATCGGCCTCTACGCTCGCCACACCTTCCGCCGGGTGGAGCCCAGCATGGTGGAGGTGGGTGTGGGCGAGGGGATGGAGGTGGTGGAGGAGGAGGTGGAGCCGCACGTCAGGGTCCTCGGGGCAAGGGACAAGGCGGTCCAGACGGACGACCCCTCCGTCCGGGGACCTGGCTGGTCGTGGTCCCGCGCGGGGCCGGTCGTAGGAGGAGAGGGGCTCAACAACCTGGGCTATCAAAGCGACAGCGAGGAGAACCTGTGCACGATCGAGCACGCGCCGCTCGATTGCTTCCCCTTCCCTCTGCCGGCGTCGCTGCGCGACTCGGGGCCCCGTCGGCCCTCAGGGGCCAACGTTCTGAATCTGACCAGCGTATCCGTCGCAGCACAGATTAACCAGGGTGCACCGCGCGATGTGACAGTTGTTTAGAAAAAATACAATCTCATGTTTTTAGAACTGCAATTTGAGGTTTAGAACTCAATTGGATGTTTACTACTACACATAGACGTTAAGAAGGGCAATTTGACGTTTATTACTACCATTTGCGGTTCAGAACTGTAATCTTCCTTTTCTAACTACATTATGATTACAGTCGCTAATGGTTGCACAGCCTGCCTTCAACATCATGGGAGTTTATGTGACTTCAACAGCCCTCATGCCTGAGAAGAACGCAGAGCTCTCGGACTGCTGATGGCTACTGGTTTCCGGTCAGTTCCATGAGGTCAAACTTCTTGATGACGATTAATTTGATCAAATGTATCTGCTCTATGTAAATGTTTGCCCTGTGCAAGCCCACACAGAATGCCAATTTTTCTTCAAAGCGTTTCAACATCCCTGGTATATTTTTGCAGAGCTTGTATTTAGTAATTAGTTTTAAGTTATTTTTACAACATTTATTTCAAATGTTTTTTATTTTTGAATGTTTGTTACAACAAAGAAATAAATAAATGAAAAGCGAAGGCTGTGTAGACGTGTGCCCTATAATACTCCATTCCCCACGTCAAACTGAATGGTTATTTAATAAATACCCCTAACACTATGGTTCCTGTTGATGCAGTGATGGCTGCATTGAATTGTATTGTATTGTATTGTATTGCATTGCATTGCACTTTCCATTGTACTTCTCACGGAAGTACTTATTCTTCATACTATTTTACTACTGGTACGCCGAATGTGACAGTTGAGTTAAAACGACGACGGAGGCATCGGGGGTAAGATTACCTCTATCTTCACCTGCAGAAATCAAAACACGCCAGGGAACGCCTAGTAGGTTCAGTGGGACCAGTGCCGTTAAAGCTTCTGCTCAACGACCAGTGCAGCGCCTCTGCGCCAATGACGTCGCCAGGCCTTCACGGGCTCAGCCAATCGGCGACGAGGAACGGGCGCTTCCTGCCAAGACGTTGTTCACCAATGCAAGAGCTCTTTTGGCGGCTGTGCGGAAAACATGGCGGAAAATTTGAAAGGTAATCGTTCGTACAGAAGACTTTCGATTTATTTCGACACTTTGATCAGTTTTCGCTCCGTTACGATACGCGTGGGTGTTTAACCTTCGCGAACGTGGGGGTCTTTGTTAAAGGAGCTGTTGTGCAACATTGACGCTGGTGGTAAACACGGGGACTCGTAAACCGTGTCGCTTTAACGCGCAGATTATCTTGAAACAAAGTGGACGTTTTCTATGACGTAACATTGTTACTTTTCTGCTTAACCGGCGATAATCCATATCAACTATCTTGTATCAGTAGATGCAAGGTAATACAATAAGTTAAGATACTTGTGCACCGTTACTTCTGGAATAATCCGCGCCAAATTTAGAGAAGCGTGTTTACTTGTACTTTTACCTCGCATTACCGTCCTTTTAATTTGACGATAATTCAGAAGAAGCCATGTCCTCGCAATGCTGAAGGCTAAACGAAGTGTATTTTTTGCAGAATGCCGCGTTCCTTGCAAGCTGTCCCGGGACGACCTGCAGGACCTGTGCCGCCGTCGGAAGATACACTGCAGGGAACTGCACGTCAGCAAACACAACTTCAACGACTATGAGGTGGAATACCTGTGCGATGTCAAGCGGGACAAGGTAAGACGTTAGGAACAATATAATATATATATATATATTTATATAAGTTTGGGGATATATAACGTAAGCCAACACCGGGGGTTTACGGATTGTTGCGTTTCAACCATCTGGATTAGATTGTTTGTGCAATGTAGTTTTTTTGGTTGCTTATCTTACCGTTGCCAATGGTTTTGTCACTGGGTATGTTATACACGGCCAGAGTCGGGTTTCACTGCACAATGGGGATAGTGCTATACTGTCCTTTCAAGGGGGTCTTGCTGGTTATAACCTCAAGATCCGTTTTTTATTACACATTTGTTACGGTACATGCTATTACTTGATGGCCACTATTAAACTGGCTTTCTTTTACATATCTCCCATTCCACTCAACTTGTGATAGAAGGGACCCTGCAATAATCCTCACATAAAATGTGTTACGGCTATATTTCCTTCCATTTCCATATACGTCCATATTTCCATCTTTTCCATTACCATCCATGAAACGTCGGTACATTGACATCACTGGTCCGGGATTTGGACCCCACCACGGTCCAACCTTTCCAGTGTTTTTGTCAGAAACAGATTTGACGTTGTTATTTGTATTCTACAGTAAAGGAAAAAAAAAAAACAATTCTGAAGAGGATTGACGTTATATTAGTACTTGCTTGAAAACCGACCCCATGATCCCCGCGTGACGCCGCTCCCTCTCCCCGCAGGACGACGAGGAGCTCTACCTGGTCAAGTGGAAGGGCTTCGCCGACGCCGAGAGCACCTGGGAGCCGCGCAAGAACCTCAAGTGCTTCAAGCTGATGAAGGAGTTCCACCAGGACCTGGCGGCCGAGCTGCGCCGCCAGCAGCGCCGCCACAAAAACCGGGTGCCCAAGCGGCTGGGCAAGGAGCTGAAGACCACGCTGGTCGGGCGGGCCAAGCAGCGGCTGAGCCTGCGGCGCTGGGAGGCCCACCTCAACAAGACGCGCAGCGACCCGGGCCGCATCCTGGTGCTGAACGAGGTGGACCTGGAGGGCCCGCCGCGCGACTTTGCCTACATCAACACCTACCGCGTGGGCCGCGGCATCGAGCTCAACGAGATGGCGCTGGGCTGCGAGTGCGAGGACTGCGGGCGCCAGCCGCTCAACGGCTGCTGCCCCGGCGCCTCGCTGCACCGCATGGCCTACAACAAGCTGGGGCAGGTGCGGCTGCGCGCCGGCCAGCCCATCTACGAGTGCAACACGCGGTGCCGCTGCGGCGCCGACTGCCCCAACCGCGTGGTGCAGCGAGGCATCCAGTTCGACCTGTGCATCTTCAAGACGGCCAACGGCCGCGGCTGGGGCGTGCGCACGCTGCAGCGCATCAAGAAGAACACCTTCGTCATGGAATACGTGGGAGAGGTACGCCATCTCACCACCTCCCCCACACTCTCTAACAGAACAAACGGATGGTTAAGCTCTGGTTGATGTTTTTTGTTTGGTTAAGGAAGGTTCATGCGTTTGATTCTGTGGGATGTCTTCCGGGGGCTGGGTGGGTGGGGGCCGAGGATCCCCGTGAGGTCTCAGCGTGTTCTGGCGGGAACGAGGGAGGATGTCCTGCTGAAGATGCATAATAATAACTATGCATTTTATTTGTATTGCCCTTACAAGGCTGCACATAATCCGCCAGCGTTGGGTTATGACAATTTAGTGTGTGCGTGTGTGTGTGTGTACGTGCGACCGCGCTTGCGGACCAATCGATTGGCAACCTGTTCATTCCCCGCCGTCTCCCTCCACCGTGTGACGTAGATCATCACGACGGACGAGGCGGAGAAGCGGGGCCACCTGTACGACCGGCAGGGCTCCACGTACCTGTTCGACCTGGACTACGTGGAGGACGTCTACACGGTGGACGCCGCCCACCAGGGAAACATCTCCCACTTTGTCAACCACAGTGTGAGTCTCCCGTCCCGAGTGACCGACGCGCGGCCGGGGACACTCTGGGCTTTCTGATCCACTCCTTCTGTTTTTATATTTAGGAGAGAAAGATGTGCTTTATTAAGAGATCCAGTGCAGGATTCTCGAGGGCTGGTGAAATGCTATGGAGGCTGACTCCTCAGACTACGCCAGAATGATAGCAATGTGGATTTTTGACCGATAGCGTTTCTGCTTTTGTAAACTTTGGGACCATATGGAAAAACAATGCTACAACACGATAAGATGTAGTTTGTAAATCCCAAATGGGAAATTGGGGGAGAGGCAAGGGTCTCAAATGCATAAAATAATTGTACTTCATTTCATTCAATATCCTCAGTTAAATTGCAAATAGCTTTGCCGCTTTTTTTTGTTGTTTCAACACAAAAAGCAATGACATCGCTGAGGACATCAGGATCGGGACCCCATCAGTGTGAATTATATACATGCGGGTGTATAGCATCTTTAAAGTACTTAAAGTACAGGCTGGATTTCAAGGCGTGTTAGGACAGGTAGCACATATTCTTCCGAGGTAATTCCCCTCATCCCTCCGGGTAAACAACATTCACAGATTCCCTTCATCCCTTTCGGGTGTTGTGGGAGGCGTGTCTCGCCTTGTCTCCAGTCAAACAAAAAGCATGTCCTCACTTTAATGACGTAGCAACATTACCCATCAAGCGGAAGAAGAGGAACCTTCAAGCTGCACGGTACGGGCACGGGCGCTCTCTGAACGCTGTGCTGTCCCGTCTCTTCCAGTGCAACCCCAACCTACAGGTGTACAACGTGTTCATAGAGAACATCGACGAACGCCTACCCAGGATAGCACTGTTCTCCACCCGGGCCATCCCCGCCGGGGAGGAGCTCACCTTCGACTACAAGATGCAAAGTAAGTCCTCCTCCTGTCACAATAAACCCCAGCTCTGTTTGATTTGACATGGCGTTGTTTTGAATTGAGGATCAGCTAGCAGTGCAGCGTAATGTCCAGGGTGTTCGAGCGGAAAGGGACTGGGTTCAACCCAGAACGCACCATTTTCATAGAAAATGTTCAAGCTAAAAATAATGTACAAATATGTATATCCAGCTTCAAATAAAAAAAAAGTCATAATCATTTAAACTAGATTATATTAGTTTCGGATCGTTTGACCCAGAAATTGCGATAGAGATTCGATTAATTGCACAGCCCTAGGATGAAGCCTCTCTGAGGGGAGTCCTTTGACTGAATGGCACTTGGAGGAGAGCCAGGCGGTGTGTAACTGTGTTCCATGTCGTGGCAGTTGATCCGGTGGACACGGAGAGCACCCGCATGGACTCGAGCTTCAGTCTGGCCCCTCTCTCCAGCATCCCGTCCTCTCCCAAGAAGCGCACCCGGGTGGAATGCCGCTGTGGTTCGGACTCCTGTCGAAAGTATTTGTTCTGACGCTCTGTGGCTTTGGGGGAAGACAAAGTACAATTTGAAAAGTATATATTTTCCCATTGAACATTTTGAGGAAAATAATTCTGTACACATTTGTAGAATATTTTTGTATTGACCTGTTCATTGAATACATAATTAAAGCCATTTTAAGTCACAAATAAGTGATAGGGTTACCGTTATAGTCGCAGGTCTGAGCCAGAAAAGCTTTGATTTTCTTTTGGGCTCATTTTTACAATTTTGTATTTCAACTGAATATTTTTGAGTGATTGCTATTTAGCATGCTTTGTTTTACTTATTTTTTTAAAACTTTTTTACAAATCATTTAGCTGTGTGTAGCATTGTTTGTTGAACATAAAGGTTACTGCTTAAAATCCGAGCCTTATCCACGTTGTTTGTACTACGTGTTGACGACCATAATGAATTACGTCTGGATGATGGTGGCCGTTCGAAATATACAGTGCAGACGGCTTGGGTCTTGTATTACCCCGTTCAAAGGTTAAAATGAGATGGGAATGTGTCATCGTGGATGGTGCAAAAAATACTGCAATTCAAATCTCAGAATTGAAACCCTTTTTAAACCCCCTTTTATTTTTGACAATTTTATTATTTTATATTAAGAACATTAGTTCAATTTTAGTCAGGTAATTTCTGGCAATATTTCTTTTTTTATCAATGTAAAAAGTTAATCTAAAGACTTTTGGTATCCATTTTCATTAAACACAGATTGTATTTATTCTGCCCTGTACAGTTCATTTTCTTTCCGCAACAGGGAAAGTTATTATACTTGCAGTCAAATTATATGTAAGCAATGTAATTGAGTCTCCTTTTTTTTTTTGAGCAAAAGAAAAATGTAAATAAATTGTAAAGTAAATGATGTCTTTTCATTCATTTTTACCTACAGTTTTTGTGAAATTACTTCAACTTGTGGACAAAGCATACAGCAGGTATGCTTTGTATGCTTTGGTATGCATACAGTCTAGCTGTAATATAAGTTGAAATAAAACAAAACATGGCTATATAACTTATTCCCAACTGGTTACAATTCTTTGTTATACCTACAAATCAACTTTTACAGTAACTTAATAATTGTTGAATTCATTAATGGTCTGTTGTATAAATTGTAGACGGGAGTTATACCTCAGCTTAGGATAAGAAGCATCGGATTAGAAAGCCGCTGTAACAGAAACAAAAGGCCCAAAATCATTCAGACGCATCTTGGGGAACTAATGTCAATAAGTATGTATATTTAGGAATTATTTAATCACATAATTTTTGGATCTCAAATAAATGACGTTGCTAAATCAATACATTGACCTAAAGGCAGCAAAATATAACAATATTAGTGGGTCTCCCACTCCCTCCACTCTGCAGTAAACAGAACAAATGTCCTGGTTTCGCGTTCCCACTTTATCCAAAAAAGAGAGAACTCAAAGGGGGCTGTCCGAAACAGGAATGAATGGAGGGTGTACGTCTTTAGGGTACGATTCCCGTTCCAAGGTCGGACAGTGGCTACTTTAAGTAGCACCTTGCCCACGCCCCCCCCGGGTGGTTGGTCCACCTCTGAGTCAGAAGGCTGTGGCTCTGGTCCAGGGAGGGGGGAGTGGACTCGATCTCTCTCTGAGTTCCCTTGACTTCTGTCATTGACGACATGCAGGAAGAGCAGGTGTCTGTCGTGGCCGTATGTCCTGCAGTTGGACTTCAGGTCACACTGCAGCTCTTTGTGTGCGTCCGCGGCACCGGCGCCGGCACCGGCTGTTGTCCCTCAGCCAGCAGTGCTTTTGGGCTGCAGTCAGCTGTCGGAAGTGTTCACAGCCGTTCAGCGAGGGCTTCCCTTGGTCGCAGTATGGGCTGTACTTCTTCCCTTCCTCAGGCTTCCTCTGGTCGCTCTGCATGCTCCGGCCTTAAGGCTTAGTTAGGGTTCCACGTTGACGCAACGCAAGGGGGTGTACGGACGTATTACGTCCTTGCGGACCTTCCTTGTGTCCACCGCAAGGGCCTGACGTGCGCCTCCTAGAAAGTGTAGCCTTGAGTTGAGGCAACGCAGCAGCAAGGGCTGTGTTTGGTCCACTAACTAACTAGAACCAAAACAGGTACCCGACTGCGTTGAAGCGACTGCATGGTCGTTGCGTTGCGTCAACGTCCAACCATAACCCTTTAGCAGAAAGGTACCCTGTTTGTATGCCGGCCTAGCCTCTCTCCGTGGGTCCCTGTTGTCTGTGTGTCCGCCGGGTGCCACTCCCCTTCCCCGTCTAGGCGTCAGGGGGGGGGCCAGAGCGGTGGTGGCTCATGGCTGTCCACCAGGTCCTCGGCGTTCTGCTCACTGCACCGCTCATCCATCATTGATACTGCTTGAGTCGACAGTGGTACTGCAGTGGCAACACTGCTGCACTCTGCGACACTTGGAGCTGCCGAACCATCTCCAGCAGCTTCTGGGTCTGCTCTGGGAGAAACTTGGTGTGCCCTTGTGCCTGAACTAATCCAGCCTGGTGGAGCTCTGATGAGCTAGATCCTAATAAGTGCAGCTCCGGGTCCTCCAATAGGCTGATGCTGCCTCTCTGCGCTCTTCCTCTGGTGATGAAACCTTCTGACCATGACAGGAAGGTGGTCGTCTAAGTAGATGGTCGCAGGTGTTTGATGGCTTAATCCAACCAGGTCATGATTATTAAGGTGTGCAGGCGGCAATTGTTGCTGTCCTCCTCGGCTCAGCTTCTCCAGTACAACAGACTCAGAGTGCGGCTCAGAGGGTGGAATGGATAGGCGGTCGAAGCAGCGTGCTGAGTACGATGAGCTCTTTAGTTAGACCAAAGGTGGATTCATAGATGAGGGAATGGATGGAAAGAAGTTCTGTGAACACAGACAGTACGAATCAGTAATGTGAACTCATCAACATTGCATTACATCTAATAACTTTACTGTCTATTATAGCTATTACCATGACCAGTGGATTTATATTACTAGTCTTAAGCGTACTGTAATTAGTAGTCTATGCGCATATACATAACTCTGCAATCATACCAGAATATTATAATTAAACACACAAGCTACAAGTTATATACAACCAAACAATCACATAGGGGTAATCACAAGAGACCGGAGCCAGCACTGGGTTTGCAAAAAAAAAACTGTTCATAGATAGCAGAGTTTTATTACCCATCCTCTTGTCTACCTATGGATACCAACCTCATCCTTGCAGGGATTAAGGATTACCCTGAAATGGGCTTGGGGCTTAACATGTTTATCACTCGCTCTTTATAGAAATACATATACGCTGTTTTATTAGTTACTGCACAATGAACCCTTATGTCTCAGACTGATGTAACAACACCACTATTAAACCCATTGCCGAAGGGGGACAGCCTGCCTGGTCCCTAGAAATGTGCAGAATCAGAGATCTTGTAGGATGCTGGTGAGTAGGGACAGTATTGTGACGGGGCATTCTTAGGACACTATAAATTATATTTGCCAAATAGAGACATTTGTTTGGCTTTATGCGCTATCATCCGTTTCCTGTGGAGGGGCACCCGGGGTCACTATTGAGAGAAGCCTCCGTCACTGTAAAGTTGATTACAAAATAACAGATGGGAGAAAATCCTCTCTGTGTTTTGCTCTCACCTGCACCCCAGGTAACCTCATTAAGCAGAGCTGCTGAACCACTCCCACACTGTTCTCATTCGGCGCCAACCTGTGCATTGGCAGTGGCAGCACATGTTCTGTTACAAGAGAACCGTGGCCAAAACAAGGGGCACACTGAGCCAACTCTGTGTTGATTTGTAGGCGAGGCATGGTGCTAAGAGTTTATCAAAGAAAATATAGAAATGATTAAGCCCAGCGATTGACCTTGACAACACGCTCCCGACTGAGGAGGTGGGATGCCTTCCAGGTGATTGGCCCGGTGCCATACAAAGCAGTTTGGAAGCAATGTGGTCTGTCAACCTCCAAGCTCTGCCAAAGCACAAACCCAGAGGTCCATCACATGCAAAAAGACACCTGACACCTATTTAAAACATTCTTAATCGAAGCAAAGTTTTACGAGACATGTTAACAATGCTTCTTTCGCTTTGTTTGTTTTGGTCTCCTCCAACTAGCCTAAAGAAAAGCTGAGGTCTGGCTCGAGGTCTGCCAAGACCGACCACCTGTGCTGTATGAAGTGTGTGATTTGTAGTCGCTGTAATGATCCCTTCAGAAGCTGCCGTTCATTTTAAAGAACATGCTGTTCTATGTTTTCTGCCCAGATGAAAAGCTTCTGAGCGTATTGCTCTGTCCTTCCTCAATGACTCCTTCACTCTGCAGGCCCGTGCGTCTCTCCTGTAAGAAACAATTGACATGATTGGAGCTTTTTGCCTGGAGGGCCCTTGGCTATCAGGAGCCCGAGTGGTCGCTCTCTTGTCAGATGGATGGGATTGTTCACATGGGGATTTAAACAAGGGTTAGAGAGTAACAAGAGGAACAGACTTGATCATTATTATTTGGGGCTGTTACATAAATGTAATGCAAGACAATACATCCTTTCCAGTAAGTGAATTGCAGATTGTTAGAGTCAAGACCCTTTCTGTTCTTCCATTTCCAAGTCCTCTGAATCACGTGTAAAATTCCAAATTCCCTAAAGAAGGACCAACAAAGTAAATGTTAAAATAAATTGCCAGGTGTCTGATAGCAGTTTAAAGGAGGTACATTTTAAATTAAATTTGTTCAACCGTGGGACTTGAATAACCATAGATTTATATTTCTATCTTTCTGTTTATTTCATGTTTACTTTATCTTTTTGGACTTCTCCTAAATGACTCTATCTTCAGGCACATAATCTGTGTTCGGTTACAGTTGAGCAGAAAATCCCAAGCAGGTTTTGGACCAAACTTTAATAGTTTTAACACATTCAATGCTCTGTCAGTTCACTGGATTAGGATGAGGAAGCATTTGCAGGAGGAGTATCGTCAGAACCTAAACTCAATCCTTCCCTCGACCCCTGCTTCCTGTTGACTTAGCCATCTCCTCAGCATCCATACATTCATACTTACATATAGAAATACATACACCCACACACACACACGCACACACACACACACACACATACACACACACACACACACACACAGTAAAAATACAACGATTCCCCAACCTCAATCAATCAATTGCATTTTAAAGTCTGTTTTTTTGCCGCCGATACAATACACACAAAATAGCACAGAGGTCACAGCAAGTTTTTATAAAAGGTAGTCTGCCTGAAGCAACTCAAAACGTACTGCCAGGCTTGTCTGCATATGAAAAAAACAAGAATTGACCCCAGAAAAGCAGTTTTTTTTTTCAGGCTTGGTTTTCATCCATTCAAGTCCTTCTGCCGTGTCCTTCAAAAAAATTTATCCGAAGGGCGGAAAGCAAGCAAAAAAATCAACCAAAACATTCCACGGTCACAGAAGGAGGATTTAGTCTCAAATCCATGTGTCCAGCCTTAAGAGAATATGTCCACCCAGTCCTTCATAGCAAAGAGGACTCTCTCGCTAACCCTTTACCCACTGACCGCAATTCAAAGTCTCTGACAGGAGTTTGGTGACCTTGGAACTCCAGCAGTTATTCATCTTTCTTCAAAAGGTTGTAGACACAGTGGTGCTGTTTTTTCAGTTATTTTTTTACCGAACAAATCCTCCATTTTGTAATTTGGCAGAGAGGCTTATTTCCTGTATTGATTCTCTTTTTTTTTTTTTTTTTACTAATCCCAAATAACCACCAATTGAGTGGCATTTGACGATGTCACATCTGTGGAGTGAAGAGGCCCCCACCCCCAACCACCGGGATTCTTTTTGCACGTTTTTAGACATTCAAACCAACACATTACAATCTCTCCGTCTTGTCCTATCTTTTGCCCTCAAGACTAAGCAGCCGTTTTTGGGAACAAGACCAAAAAAGAGTTAATTATTCACCATGTAGTGTACACTAAATTAAATATTCTGGTGGTTTAGATGTTGCCGGAAGGTTGTGGGTTCAACCCCTGCCCCCGTGCCTCCGTCCCTCCCTCCTATCTGCTCACTACGACCTATATCTGTAGTCTTCATTTGCTTTGGATAAAAGCAACTCAGAAAGAAGCTTTTATGTCTATAATTAAAGATGCAGTGTATAGAATTTGATGGCATTCAGCGCAACAACAATCGCTATCTTAGAAGGACCCTTCATATCTACATTTGGAGTGGGTCCTCTTCCATGGAGCCCACCACGTTTCTCCAGTAGCCCAGAACAGTCAAGTAGCCACCTAACTTCTCCTATGACGTTGAAAAAGGTTTCAGTTGGTTGCGACATCACCGGCTAGATGCCACTTTAACCTAAACACCGCACCTTTAAGTAGTAAAAGAATCCCAACTAAAAAACCTCAGACCTTAATGTTATATTACCTTTATGACGGACCAATCAATGGACCATTCATATCTCAAATAGCAGTTGGGCTTACAGTCTAAGAAATTTAAAACACTGGGTCATTTTGTTTGTTTTCAATGACAGCTGCTCACTGCTAACTGATGTGTCTGGTGAGTGAGGATCTGCTCCAGTTAGCTTAGCAGTGAGCTTCTCACTACCCCAAGTCAGTTATAAAATGGAACCGCAATGGTTCCCTGAACGACACATCTTTTATTAACCAATTTAGTCACTAATCAATTTCTCTTCAACACTGCACTGCAGTCATGCATTACCGGCACTTTGCAGAGGCACCTTTTTAATGGCGTTTAAATGTGGAGCCCTGCAGTGCGTTTAGTAGACCAACTGTCATACCTTTAATATAAAATGACTGAATGAAAAATATCTGCTACAGAAGATGTAGCATTTGTATGTTTATATAGGACATGAATAATCCAATCAAACAATGGAAGCTAATACTTAATAAGTCTCTAAATGGGATGATTACCTTTATTTCTCTCGTCATCAAACACAGCCCCACTTGGCTTAAAGGAGCTAATCCAACCATTTTGAGCAAGTTTCCTGTAAATGGGAATTAAGTTAATAATTAAATAATTATTTTTTAATATTAGTATTATGATTACTGTCCTTATTATATCAATTGTATTATTCTTTTAAATATTAGGCCAGATTTCTTTTGTTGTGGTTTTAAAACTCGAGTAATGAATAAAATAGTAATTATGATAAAAAGATTGGATTCTTTTAAATCTTAACTAAGATTATCAATCTAAGAAACATCTGTGTTCTTTATCTTGAAAGTGGAGGACGAGTATCTGTATCGATACATAATCAAATTGAAAGTATTATCTTATTAAGACATTTAACATTAGATATTTTAGACAATGTAAAGGTTTCTGGTGGCTTACTCTTGGTGGTCCATACAACCTAAACTTGAATGAATAAGGGAAATACAAGACATAAATATACACATAATTATTATAATAAATTTGGTATGTTCCCTTGCCGGCTGTCTCTTCATACATATTAATACATCATGTTTTATTTTTTTTGGATACCTTTCTTTATTCTCCAGATAATTAATATGCTCCAATAAACAGTAAAATGGTAAAATCAAAAGTTTTTATCAAAATATACCTTGGAGACTTGGTGAAATATACTGCATCAACGTAAACATGCAGAATGTTTGTATTAGTTAGAGATTCATTAATTACTTTGATTTATGTCTAGTTTTTTGGCTTTTAATTAGTGTTTGAACATAAAGTATTGGATACCATTTTAACATTGGTCTCTTGTAGAATTGGTTTAACTTTGGAATGCAAGAATACTACTTCATACCTCAGACACATTCTTCCGTTAACCGTGTAAAAACCCAACCGTGGACAAAATGGTGCAAACTCTCTGACCATCGCCCTGGGTGTGATACGTGACCACTTCTCAAGATGCTTGTACCGGATCAACCAAAGCCAAGACAATCCCCCCCCCCCCACCACCTATCCCCCAGCAATAATCGTTCTGCAGAAACCCACCCTCTCATCCCCCTCATCCTCCCCATCACCACTATCTCCTCCTCCACCCCCCAACCCCCTCCCCCTACGCCTGCTCACATGACACAGTAAGGTTCCCGTGGCGGGTGAGGTTTAGTCCTGCAGCACGCCGGCAGGCTGGCCAGGAACCCCTTCTTCAGGTCCTTGTTGAGGAAGAAGCACACGATGGGGTTGACCCCAGCCTGGGCGAAGCTCATCCACACGGTGGTGGAGAGGTACCGGTGCGGCAGCGTGCACGCCTTGACGAACACGCGCCAGTAGCACGCCACGATGTACGGCGACCACAGCACCAGGAAGAGCAGCGTGATCACGTAGAACATGCGGCCCAGCTGCTTCTCCGCCTTGAACTCCTCCATGCCCAGCAGGCGCCGGTTCTGGTTGTGCAAGTTTTGCCGGATCCCCAGCAGGGTGGGCGGCATGGGGCCCCGGCCGAAGCCGGCGATCCAGTTGGCCGCCGCCTGTCCCGTGGCCCCCGGGCCGTGGAAGGTCCAGTTCTGGCTGATGGCCGGCACCATCTGCACGGGCTTCATCTTGCGGTGCTTGTACTCAAAGAGCAGCAGCTTCATGTAGACCACGTGCGTGGCCAGGATGAGCACGGCCAGCATCAGCATGAAGCCCAGCGTGTCGTTGGCCTTGAAGTAGCGGTGCTCGAAGATGCACTGGTCCTCCTCGCGGATGAACTTGTAGGTGCCCACGTCGAAGACGGGCGGGAAGGCCATGGCCACCGACAGCGTCCACACCATGCACACCACGGCCACGCACGTCCAGAAGGTCATCCGCTTGGAGTAGAAGCGGTGGTGGGCGATGGCCATGTAGCGCGTCACGCTGATGCAGAAGAGCATGAAGGCGGCGTGGAAGCAGAAGAGCACGGCCATGAAGGCCACCACCTTGCAGCTCAGCACGCTGTACGTCCACGCCGAGCCGTTCTTGATGGACACCAGGACGAAGGGGAAACACACGGCCGAGCGGATGGTGTCGGCCAGGCACAGGTCCAGCAGGAAGTAGTAGGGCGCCTTGTGGAGGGTGCGGTCCCGCAGCACCAGCAGGGACACCACCAGGTTCCCCACCAGGCTGACGCAGATGATCAGCCCCAGCAGCACCAGCTTCAGATAGGTGGAGACGGCGGAGGCCGCCCCCCCCGGCCCCACGCCGCCCGCGGTCGCCACCACCACGCCCACCGGGCCGCCGGCGCCCTCGCTGCTCTCGTTGCCGTTGGCCATGTCGGGCAGCCCGCCTCCCACCCCAAACGCCTCGCCCGAGAAGGCCCTGCTCCTCTTCCTCCTCCTCCTCCTCCTCCTCCTCCTCCGGCGGCTTCACCTTCCGTCGTCCACGTGTTTGCTTCCTGGTTTGGGTTCACGCGGAACGGAATCGCTGTGGCGAGCATGGCCCCATTTCAAACACGATCTCCTTATACGGGCGCACTTCCTGCTGTTAATGAATTACAACGATTACCTGGAGAAGGGAGAGACAGGATGGAGTTAGGAGGTTGAATATTTGTGATTGAAGTTTTGGCAGACTCATTCATGCTTTTGAGAATAATTGTTATCCAACAAACGTTCTAGTCAATTATTTCATCCATTTTGTACAATGCAATAAAGGAAAAGTGTCACTACCTGGGGATTTTACTAAAAGGGTGGGGGAGGGGGCTGATACTTTTCAATGCTACTGCAAAGGTACCCTATTAATGCCAATGGGGTCCCCCTCGAGTGAGATAAAAGCCTCAACTACGGTTCCTGTAATGACTAAACATACATTGTATGTGTGTATGTCTGAGAGCTAGAAATCAGTGTCTCTCTGTATTGAAAGACTACCAAATAGGTTTTGGTTAATCCAAAAGGGTTTTGAACCACCTGTATGTGTCTCAAATGATTTCTAAATGCGGTTTCTATTACTTGTTCTAATGGTCTATATATTTTGACAAGTTACCTGCTCACATATTTAACCATTTATTATTCAGGTTAACATATGGTATCCATCCATCAATATATTTTATAAATACATATTTAAAACATACATGTTGAATTCTCTTCCAAACTCCTCTAGGTGCTTAGATGCTTTACATTTGCTCATTTGCTGCTCGGCACTAGTAGGCCAACGGATCCAAATCCCTTATCCGTTCTATCCGTTATAAGCGACAGACGGTTTGTAGTTTAACGCCTACGGTACGTGATCGGTATAGGGACGACCCCAGCTCACGGTCAGCTCCACAGGAATACCGAATAGAGTGGAGGGGGGTGGGGCTTGGTTGGGGGGCTGGTGGTGGTTGGTTGGTGGTGGACGGCCGAGTCATTGTCAGAAACTGGGTAGCAACAGCAGTCGAACACCGCTGCTTTGGTCTCGGTAGGAGGGGGACGACGTGGAAATCACCAACCAACCAAAAAGCATTAAAAAACTAGACGGCATTCGCTTTTTAACACACACACACACACACACACACACACACACACACACACACACACACACACACACACACACACACACAC
>JAOPUD010000001.1:16571579-16582721 GCA_027122715.1 Trisopterus minutus
GTGTGTGTGTGTGTGTGTGTGTGTGTGTGTGTGTGTGTGTGTGTGTGTGTGTGTGTGTGTGTGTGTGCGCGTGCGCGCCCCCGCCCAGTAGAGAAGCGTTTGCGGGAGGCGGTGCAGTTCGGCGTGGAGGGCAGCAACGTGTTCCTGGAGTGTCAGCCGCGCTCCCCGCAGGCCAGCGTCAAGTGGCTGCTGCAGAAGGACGGCCGCAGGAAGCTGGTGAGTGGAACCGGTGGCGGCCGCGGGCCCGCGCTTGAAATGATACGTCACCTTTAAGGAGAGGGTAGGGGTTCAAGGCCTCTCGCTCAATGGCGCCCACAGGTTTAGGCTGCAGACATTAGGAGATCGAACCCAGAAACCTTATCGGCGTCTGGGAGTCTTAACCACTAAAGTCACGACGCAACCAGCCGTAAACCAGCCAAAGGATCGTTGTGTCACGCAACACTTCTTGTTGGGCCTCGCGACCAGACTGAGCCGAAACATAACCTCCTGGAGCTCTGATCTTCAGGAGACCCGGGGCTGTCTCGGGAGGCTACCCCTTAGCTAAGAGAGGCAAACATTCAAAGCCAGGCTCCACATTGAGCGTGTGACGTGTGTGTATCCCCCCTTGCCCCGCCCAGCTGAACCGGGAGCACGAGGTGCTGAAGACAGGCCACGGCGTGCTGCTGAAGGAGCTGGTGCAGGCGGACGCCGGCGTCTACCACTGCCAGGCCACGGAGAACAACTACCGCCACACAGTGGCCCGCATCGCCCTGCGCATCCTGGACCGCGAGATCGTGGAGGCGCTCACCGCCACCGATGTGCCCCCGCTCCACCGCCCACAAGGGGCAGCGCCCCCCGCCAGCGCCGATCCCCAGACCGCGGCGGCGGCCGCCTCCTCCTCCTCCCAGGCAGAGGTGCGTCTCATCGGCCAGTACTGCCGGGCCTACCTGGAGGAGCTGTGCCCTGGACAGAGCACCAAGCGCACCCACCGCCGGCACGCAGAGGCTGGGGGCTCCGGCTGCAAGCCCCCCTCCTCCTCTTCCTCCTCCTTCCCACGCAGGCTGTAACCAGGCCCACCTCCTCCTTCACAAGCCGCCCCCAATCCCGCCCTCTCATTCCTTAAGGCTAGCACATGGCTAGCACAGGCTTGCACACTGCTAGTACATTGCCAGCACATTGCCAGCACATTGCCAGCACACTGCTTGCACACTGCTAGCACATTGCTAGCACATCGCTAGCACACCGCTAGCAAATGCCCCCCCGGAACAATGCTATCGCCTGTCACCTGAACTGTACACTGTCGTACAGTTCAGGCGTGATCGAGAATGTACACATGCTACCGCTGATTTTTCCAAAATGACACCTAACGATGACAAGAGAAGATGAGATTTAACACAAACGACATATACATCTAAATGTGGCTTGCTGGGGCTGCACATGGGAACAAAATGTAAAGGGACTAAAGAAGTACTCACAAGTAATCATTTACTTGTTGCACAAAAAAACTTCACCTTCATTTGTTGAAACTGTAAAGTAATTCTTTCCCCATTAACTAGTGATCAAGGCATGTAAAAGGAACATTTTATATTGTATTACTTTAAGTAAGGGTGATTTTGTTTGCTTTGTTTTTAATGGACCATTTAGTATGACAAGTGTCCTATTTTCTTTAAGTTCTACCAAAATGGAAATATTTTTAAGTCTACATATTTTTATAAAAAAATTAAAAGTTATGCATATTACAAATTAAAAAAATACTTGGTGGTACTGGGGCAATGATGGAGGCAGTAAAAAATGTGGTTTGTCAAAAGGATTTCTGTATTAATTAACAACTCTCCAACAATAATTTTAAATATGTTTCAATGAGGATGCTGTTATTAATATTATGGGATTGAAGGTCATCCCTGCCTTGAGCTGGTGACACAATCTCTGAACGAGGTGATTCGATTTTGTTGTAAAATAACATTTGTGGGTTGTTTTTTGCCATATTTCTAGATACTGAACTTTCAATCAAGGTGTTGTGCTTTTCTATCTGTAGTTGATCTACTTACTATTCTGTGTAATGCGTGTTGGGTTGCTGTGCTCGTAGTGGCTTAAGCCATATTGTTCATAATAAATATCTCTACTACTGCCTATGTGAGTGGATCAGTGTGTTACGGTATGGGTCGCATCGTTGTTTAAACTGACTCAAGATATCCAATGTTTTGGTTCCACCTGTGTGTGCGTCTCTCTGCACTTGTTCATAACCACTGTCATAAATATAAAATTATTATAATTTCAATAAACATTGTGATGCAACAAAACTACTCGTCTATTTGGAGTTACAATTGATGTTGACAGAATATGTAACTAATTCATTTTTCAATTCAGCAGACCATCTGTCACTGAGATCTGTGCCATGTTCTGACTCGGCGTATCAGTATCCATGGAGACCAGGATGAGGAAGTTCGGGAGTTTTGGAGGGGCAATGATTTTAGGTATGGCATCAAAGACATTTTTAAACTCTACACGATTCACCCAGGCCGTGTTTGGAATGACAGATTCTAGTCAAGTGTATTTGTATATTAATTTAATTTCTCTGTTATATTTGGCAATGATGCTCATGGAAGCATAATAAATCATATTCCTTCATATAGATCACATAAAACATTTCCTAATCAATACTCCTAGAGGTGGAGGAGCACAGAGGGGACAGTGGTTGGCCACCCGGCATCCCACTGTTCTTCTACCTCCATAAAACACTTTGGTGGCACTTTAGTATAATAACTGCAACTTTGAATCATTAATAAATAAGTTGAAGTGAATTCTTCATTTATAAAACATTGTTCCTACATGAATACTTCCATATGTAAGCAGTGTAGTTTGTCAAATTATAAAAAGAATCCTATAAACCACTATTGCAATATGTTATTTTTTTTACTAATGAGTATTCATGTAGGAACAACGCTTTATAAATGGAAAATTAATGACGACGAAAATAATCGCGATTCACGTACATACTACGTGTACTTTACTAATGCTTCAAGGTTGAATTTTCTAAACTGCTACCAACACAAACAGTCTAAATCAACATCTTTAAAAACAAAAAGATAAATCTTGAAAAAGAAAAGGATTGGGTGCAAATGACTCTGATTTCCGGGTTGGTTATTGCAATTACTCTTTGTTAGCATTAAAACAAGCTGCAACATGAAACCACAGTGGGGGGGGGTAGCTACAGGCAAGCTCATTTTAAGTATGTGGCTGCCTTGACAATGGCTGTAAGTGCGAGCCGCCCCTGGGGGCCCTGTGCATGAGGACCCTGCATGCAGATGGACACAGTGAGGTTATAAAGGCAGGGTGTTCGCAGGACATCGCTGCTTCTTCTGTAGACTCTACGCTTTCTGGATCATAACCTGGAATTTACCTACACAGACACACACATACAGCCAGTAAGTATTAATGACAACATTTGATTTATTCATTGATTCTAAAATAAAAACACTTGCTAGTGTAGCTTATTTCGATGAATACATTATGAAAATGATAAAGATTAAAATAAATTAAGGAAAAATAATGATTTGATTATTACAATTAAGAGGGGCCATTTAGGGGCCAGGTTAGAATGCTGCTGTTTAAGAACTGAAAGGTTGCCATGGTTTCTTACATGCAGGCATGCCGGCCACCTCGGCTGTGACCACGCTCTTCAATCCGAGGTCGGACAGCCCCCCCCTCACCAGACCACAGGTGAACGCCAAATACTGCAACACACAACACCAGTACATTCATATTGTTTTGGACAGTTTATGTTGTTCAGTCTTCAACAATCGTGTAGAAAAGGTCTTGATAATGAAACCAAGTAATTTCCATGGCAGTGTCATTCTCTCTGTTAGGATGAATATAACATGTACTACTGACATTTAAACTGAATATACTCACCTTGGGGGCATGTTCTAAATACTGCTTCCCAGCCGACAGCTGACTGAGTAATCGGAAGCTGTTGTCTTGTAGTACATAGATTCCCTGGGATGGAGAGGAGTATCATAGCTTTATACAGATCTGTGGCTATTAAGGGAACTTGTCAATGACATTCATAATGAAAACCTTTATACAGACAGACAGACAGATATACAGATCACAACAAACGTGTGTCCAATGTATGAGTGTTTCTTACAGTCACATGTTCTAGAATATATTTTATTGTGGATCATATTTCCCTTTAACAGTAAAGTGGAACTTACTTGGTGGTTGGTTCGGAGGTTATCAATTTGCTTTTTGAATAAACAAGTCCAAAAGTCCTTGCAGATGAATTTCATGACGTCCAGCTCGTCCTTAAAGCGTGGTGTTTCTTTGGTGAACCTACATTACCAGGGAGACATTCTAATACAATGGACGTAGTGAGGCATCCAGTACAGCAATTCAAAATGTCTCGCCTATGTTGTCCAAACTGGTCTTATAATATCAAAGTCTTAAAGTCTTAGTATAACCCGTTTGCAACATAGACCGTATAGAGCTACAGAATGATTTACCTCTCTATTAGTCCTTGCCCGACCCTGAATCCCATGGCTTCCAGTTTGGTGATGTTTTTACCATTCTCCTGTGAAGACCGTAAACCAACATAGATGTCAGTACTAGTAGCCGAAATGAAACGCAACGATGACATGTACTTTATTAATAGTACCGAGAGATTCCTACCGTCTCTCCATTTCCACCCGATTTATAAATGTACTGTATTAGTTCATTGTGCAGAAACTGAAAAAGTGCTTCGTCTGCCATTTGTGAGGCTGATGTTAACGTTTGTTCTAACGTTACAGAAGAGAGGAAAGTGTCCCCGTAAAGAGTGATCGATGCTGAATAACAGCAATACTGAAGGTTGATATGACCCTTCGGTAAGACTACATGTTTTTAAATACAGTGTGGGATGTAATAATAGTTCATGTCTTGCTCTCTGAAACGAAACACTTCACTGTAGGAAGCAAAATAAACATCTGACAGGAGGGGTCCTGATTGAAACAGCGGAACGGCCGTATCAGTGCCTGAATGATATGGTTGACGAAAATATACACGCTTTATGGAATTACAGTACTTTAATTATTGGAACCGATCATTTAAACTGTATACTTAAGAAAGAACAGTTCAGAAGCCATCGACTGCTATATTATTTCACCAATTTTATAAGGAATAATGTTCAGGCAGGTAACAGACGACTATATCGTTTGCTGTTTTTTGTTAGAACTTTATTTATACAAAGCAAAAAGCAACAATTCACAATTTCAACTTTTTATATAAAAAATAAACACAAATCTGCTTATCCGCCCCTGCTTTTCACATTTTTACAATTTGTACGGTTAAAATCTCGTCATATTGAACGAATGGTGATCATGATTGTTGTGAGCAATACCAATACCAATTCTAAAGTGCTGATCAAGAGATGTTTCCTAGTGATACCAATACATTCCTTATGTGTAATGGATGAACAATTCCAAGAAGATCTGATGATGAAAGAAACGAATAACTCTACACAAACAAAAATAAATAATAATAATGACGAATAATACATGCATAATGAAAACGATGTAGGCCCTATACGTGATCCATTAAATCTAGAGCAAATGAGACTGCTGATTTGTTCAAAAGTTAGCGAACTAATCTTACAACAGTGTTAATGCAATTAAATTTGGTGACCCTTACAAGAAAGATGAGGTACCACATGAGACCAGTTTAACTCTCTTCTCTTGTGCTCCTAACCCTCGTCTTCGCTGTTAAATTATCCTCAGACTCCAATAAATAACCATATTATTATACAATGACCAATTCACACGTTCAATTCCTACTAGCGGAAAAGGATTCAAATAAACCTTTCATGTGGTTTATCTTTCTATCTTTTTTGCAAGAGGATCAAAGTCTAAACACCACTTATCATCCGTCACCTCTAGATGTCGCTGTTGAACTCCTCTGTGGCGTACTTCCCAAACGACTCGCCCGACGCGGAGTGACGGAAGCTGGACGCGATCTCGTCGAAGGTGCGGCCCTTGGTCTCCGGGACCTTGAGGTAGGTGAACACGAAGAAGCCCAGCAGCATCACCGTGAAGATGATGAAGACGTAGGGGCCACACAGTTGCTACGGTAACCAAGATAGAAGTGGAACACAGAAAAGTCAGTGGAAGTTTAGGATGTGTGTTGATTTATGTGGTGGTTCCAAGCAGGGCTGTATAGAGGTTAAATTCAGGGTTTAAATGGTTATTGGAGAAGGAAGTGGGCTCGGCTAGTATACAAAAACAGGCGATAACAATTTGTTTTCTGAATTGATAGTTTATTTGAATGGACCTTTCCAAGGCAAGCTCTCTTTTAGGAGCTGACGGCAATAAATAATTATTGCTCAGAGCTTAATAATGCCAAACACAAAATAAACCCAAATACCTAAATGTAATTGAAACGTCCAGGCATTGTTAATAGGGTTCCAAACCTATCCTATCAATCATTCAATCCAACTATCTACTAATCAATCAATGGACAGATGGACGTGCTCTCATGTACCTCCACATACTGGAAGCCCATGCCCACGAGGAAGTTGGCGGACCAGTTGGAGAAGCCGGCCACGGCCATGGCTGCAGGCCGGGGCCCCTGACTGAAGAGCTCGGCCACGATGAACCAGGGGATGGGCCCCGGGCCGATCTCAAAGAAGGCCACGAAGCAGAAGATGGCCAGGATGCTGACGTAGGACATCCATGACAGTTGGTCCTGTGGGGGCGGTAGGGAGATGGGTGAGTTGCTAGTTTGATCCCCGGCGCCTCCTATAGCAGAGTGTGGAGTTGTACCTTAGCAAGACACCTCCTCACCCTAACTGCTGCCGACAAGCTGGCTGTCGCCTTGCATGCCTGACACTGCCGTCGCTGTGTGAATGTGTGTATTAATGGGTGAATGTCAGTAATGTACAATGTTGCACTATTGTGAAGCACTTTGAGTGGCCTCTTGTTAGAAAAGTGATACATAAATGCAGGTGACTTACCAATCTTATACAAAGCATTGCTTACTGTTGTATGTATACGTCAATGAGTGTGAGGCCATTTATGTTAATGCATTGAAGTTAGAAGCACTTTGTTTTGAAGTTAAAAAGGAAGATTTCAGTGAAACAAGTTTCAAGTGGAACGGCATTCTGCATGCGCATAAATGTAACTTTTACCAACTTCCCGACTCACCAGCAGCGCCATGGCGATGGTGATGAGCACGGCTGACACAGCCATGCCCATCAGGCCCACCAGGTGTAGAGACCTCCTGCCTACACGCTCCACAATAAACAGCTGAAACACACAGCGACATGGGCCATGCTCAGTATTTTAAGGCATTCAAGTGACCCAGGACCTTTCGTTAATAAGTCATTGAATTAAATCCAAAGTTTAGAGTTATGCGGGAAATCCATCAACGTCACTTTTACATACTGTACATAGCACAATACGAATCGGAACACACTATTAAATAATTCAAGTAGTTTAGCTGTAAGTGTTACACCACCTTTTTCTAATCAACCCATTTAAGATCCTGGGGGTAGCAGGTCAAATAATAAACGTAAGACCTACCGAGACAACGGTGAAGGCGGTGTTGACCACGCCCGCCCCAATGGTGGCGTACACGGGGTGAGGGACCCCCGCTCGCAGGAAGATCCCCGTGGAGTAGTAGAACACCTGTCGCCACGACAACACACCGCTGAGTTAGGGCTAGGCTGTGTGTGTGTGTCTGTGTGTGTGTGTGTGTGTGTCTGTGTTCTGAACGTACAGCGTTGATACCGGACAGCTGCTGGGAGAGCTGCAGCATGATGGCGATGAAGATGGGCTGGCGGTAGGCCGGCGTGGTGAACAGCTCAGGGATGGTCACCGCCCTCTCCCTCGACATCTGCCTGCTCTCCTCCTGCATCTCCTGCAGGTCATCCTGCACGTCCTCCGTACCGCGAAGCTTCTCCAGCACTGAGCGCATATGAGAGAGACGAGACACATAAACACACAGGGTACAGAACCAGAGAGACACAACATACACTTAACACACTGGTACGGAACCACAGACACCTAACGTTAACACACTGGTACAGAACCACAGGAATACCGCAAAAACACACTGGTATAGAACCAGCCTGCCCAGAGACAAGAGACCCAACGTAAACTCACCGGTACAGAACCAGCCTGCATCTCACCCAGTACTCATAGTTACTATATCGTCATTAGGAAGCACTTTGATAGTTGATTGTTTCGAATTATCTCATGATTATTATCGACTGAATGGAACAACGTAGAATCCAGGAGTAGTTGGGAGTGTATCGATATGTTCTTACACCCCTAGTGTCTAACCGCTTCGCGCCTTGCTCTCCTGGTTCTGGTTGATGAGGAGGAAGCGGGGGCTCTCGGGGCAGAAGGGCAGCAGCACACACTGCACCAGCGCCGGGACACACGTGAAGCCCAGCAGCAGGGGCCACAGGGTCGCGTTGCCCAGGAGGCCCTCCAGGCCGAAGATCTGGAGGCAACGGACGCACAGACAGACAGACACCGTAAGTACAGACACGCGCACGCACGCACGCACGCACACACACAGTATCTAGTCACCATTTCGTTATTCGGTAAAATCCAAACCTTTTACCCAGAGCAGTCAGTGGATTCCTATAGGCTGCATGTCATTCAAGAGCCGATTCAAGAATAGGGAAGTGACTGGATCCCACAATAGGCGGTCCATAACTGGACACCTGGCATCAGCAAAAGTCTGCCTTTAAGCTTCATATGAAGTGTTTATAAATCGTAATCGAATGCAGTCTTTCACTGTTTTTCTCTCTAAATCAAAGACATCTTTAGAAAAACAAAAGCGTTGATAGGGCGACTCAATCGCACACGTGTTCACTGGGCAGGAAAACCTTTAGCAACAATAGAATCATCAACGACATCAGCGCATAACAATTGACCAACAGCCCGATACACGTACGACGGCCTCATCCAATGCCACCACCGCTTCCCTCTGTCCCACGTGACATGAACGCAGCAGCAGCAGCAGCAGCAGACTGACCTGGGCTATGAGGATGCCGAGGACAACGCCCAGCTGGTGCAGGGTGCCCAGGGCACCGCGCAGCGACGTGGGGGCGATCTCCCCCACGTACATGGGCACGAAGCCCGTGGACAGGCCGGAGTAGAGGCCCACGATGAAGCGGCCCGCGATCAGCATCTCCCAGGACGCCGCCACCTTGGACAGGCCCATGAAGGCGGCCGCCACGAAGGCTAGCACGTTAGCCATTAGCATGGAGTTCCGCCTTGGGTAGGAGGATGAGAAAGGCAAATGCAAAGGCAAAGGCAAATGCTTTAGACATCAATAAACACATGTTACACAGAGGGTTTGTCTCCCTGAAAATAATGACTTTCATTTGTGGAGAGCCGTTAAAAGTTTATTTTAACTTTATTTAAAGTTTATTATACCACTTGGTCTGAGTGTGATTAGCCGTTACAAGCCGTTCGAATCTGCGTGTCCACCTAGATGTGTGACGGATAGTTGAGCTACATTTGCCGCGGTCCACTGGGTAGGCTGGTAGACTGATCTATCCAGCACACATCTAGGTGGGCACACTCTCTTGTGATGTCAGAAGAGGAAGATTTTCAAAACGTCTTGTAACCGCTAATCACACTCACACCTGGTGGCATAATATTTTACCTTCAATAAATATATTTTCAACTGAGGGTTCATCTTCGTAAAAATGATGATAACTTTATTTGTGTGGAACCGTTTAGTTACAAAGGGCTTAAATAGATGACCAAAAATAAGAATAAATCTAAAAACTAAAAAGTACAAAAAGTATGAGGATTCACCCCACAGCACCTTCCTCATTGTGCAAACAGTTTATTTAGGAATAATGAGTCTGAAGAAGCTCTGAACTGCCGGCCCGTTCCACAGCCCACAGCGCGGTACAGTCTTTCTGTGTGGTAGGTCTCGGCCCTGTACCTGCCGAAGCGGTTGACAAAGAGGCCCATGGAGAAGGAGCCAACGATGCCGCCCACAGAGAAGATGGCGACGGAGGTGGACCACAGCGTGGTCAGGGTGGTCCGGGAGATGTGCTCCGAGTACCTGCTGGTCCACGTCTCATTGTAGAAGCCCTCGATGATCTGTGTGGTGGGTGACGGGAACGTTGGTGTTCAGGAGATAATGGTGGAGAGTACATTTACATTACGGCATTTAGCTGAGGCCTTTATCCAAAGTGACTTACAACGATTAACGCACACCGACGACGGAGTGAACCATGCAAGGCGACAACCAGCCGGTCAGGAGCAGTTAGGGTTAGGTGTCTTGCTCAGGGACACATCGACACTAGGAGGAGCCGGGGATCGAACCAGCATCCTTCCGGTTATAAGTCAACCGGAAGTGAGTCTTCAGTCTTTTGACGAAGAGTCAGAGTCTTTTACATTTGAATGTAAAGTGATTTAGAAATGATTTGCCGCTAATGTATTAACAGCACAGCTAAACAACAGCTGTACACTGGCGACGTGATGGAGGGGCTAACATAACACATAATCCTATGAACTTGACAATGGATCCAAGTTCTATTTGTTTTAGTAGAAGCTTGTGGGATGAGTATTATTCAATTAGAACAGGATCTGTTTTGCCAGGAAGGAGGAGGCCGGTAACCTCTAAGCTCATATAATGGCTAAAACATATTTCCTTTCAGAACTTACATCATTTGAAGGGGTGGAGGTGTCTTGTTCTGACCTCACTGATCTAACCTTTTACAATATGACTAACAGCAGTAAGAAAAACTATTTTGCCATACAACTTGTTCCTATTCAAACTAGTGGTGGAGTATTTCGATAACCTCTGCATTGAAAGGAATACAAATGGATGACTGTGATTGATTTGTCTGTGTTCCCGGGGTGATTCCCGTTGCCATAGCGATGTGCACTCACGATCTGAGGGGCGTTGATGACACCAGTGTTGTAGCCGAACTGTAACGAGCCAATCACAGCAGTCCCCACAGCAAACAGCAACGGCAGGGTTAACTGGTGGAAAAATAAAAATGAATGGAGTGCCAGATTAAAATAATGATCATTTGATAATACATGATAATAACAATAATATTACTCATGATCATATACATACAAAGTGTGTGTGTGTGTGTGTGTGTGTGTGTGTGTGTGTGTGTGTGTGTGTGTGTGTGTGTGTGTGTGTGTGTGT
>JAOPUD010000001.1:16715786-16729631 GCA_027122715.1 Trisopterus minutus
TCTGCCTGTTTTGTGATATGCATGGCTAAAAGGTGCTTTATATTTCTATACTGAAATAATATCGGCATTATTATTATAACTATGATGATTTTTTTTAAGTTGCCTATTTTTGGGGTCCCCCTCAGGACTTGAGGCCCTACGCGCAGCGCGTAGTGCGCGTTATGGGAGCGGCGGCACTGAGTCTTCATCAATCACCTCCAATACTGAGAAGTGATAAACACATTGTGCATTTAGCATAGCGTGTAAAGCCTGGACCTAGACCTTATCTATATATTTTTAATAAGATAGGCTACCACATTTTAAGTAGTGAGTAGCAGACTTGCTAGGAAATGAAATGATAATAAAGGCTACATCATTAAGCTATCAATAACGTTAGAGAATGTTATCTTAAAGTTAATAATATAATAAATCAAGAAACGTAAGATTAAAGTTTAAGAATCCCATTTAATCCAAAAAATGTTCCTAATAAATTATCCAAGAAAAAAATATGAGCATTCTTAAGATGTCTATTGGCAGCAACAGCCAGCTTTCTTAACTTTCTTCCAATCCAATTTTGAGAAGAAAAAACAGCCGTTTCTTTCTTTCTCAAGATACGTTAGAGATCCGGCCCCTGATTGGTGCCTCTTGGCCACCGCTAGTGCTACATCGTTCCCAGTAGGGGAAGCTGACCCTTGACCTTAAAGGAGACATGTTATACCACCAATCTGCCTCTTCTGACATCACAAGTGGGCGCATCCACCTAGCTGTATGACAGCTAGATGAGCAACGTCTGCTACGGTCCCACCGGGTAGGCTGGTGGTCTGATCTATCCAGCTCACAGCTAGGTGGACACTCCCCCTTGTGATGTCAGAAGAGGCAGATTATCAAAACGGCTTGGTAACTGGTCCTCATTTCTCATTTATACAGCGCTTTTATCCATAGCGCTTTACAGTGTTGACTGACATTCACCCATTCATGCACACACCGACGGCGGAGTCAGCCACGCAGGGCGACAGCCAGCTCGTCAGGAGCAGTCAGGGTGAGGGCGTCTCGCTCAGGGACACCTCGACACTCAGCTAGGAGGAGCCGGGGATCGAACCAGCGACCTTGCGATTACCTCAGCCAACCCGCTCTACCTCCTGAGCTGAGCTTGTAACAGCTAACCACTCACACCTGGTGGGATAATATTTCACCTTTAACCAGAGGGCTAGACTTCTTGGCCAGTCTCCCATGCTTATTGTTCATCAATACTGTTGAAAAACAGGCTATATTTGTGTCTTGAGCCAGATAAAGTGAATCCATGTAGGCCTAATCATCGATACTGCCATGTATGTAAGTCACGTAGCTGAAACTATTTTTTACCAGACCAAAGCACTGTCTTTACAAGCCTCGTCTCCCAACACTCGGTCAAATGTGTTATTTATCATTCGTGAGGCACTCCAGCGCAAGCAAATGAACCAGCTCATTTAAATTCTCATGCTCAGTGTCTATGCCACCAAAATATGCCAATCAAAAATGTCACACATAAATCAAACATGTTTATTCATGACTGACGACAGTGGCTTATCCCCATGCGATACAGTGATATGACAATATCAACCCTGACAGCAGTTCTACCCAGCGTCAGTACAGCCTTTGGAGAAAAACCCCCCAATACAATGAGTTGAATTCTTAAAGAAAACACTACATTTTCCCATGCAATTGTACCTGTAGGACAGAGAAAGAGCACCAGATAATCCGTTGAGCTCTTCTTGTGTAAGCGGTCACCACTAACAAAAGCTAACCGGGGTAACGCAACATTCACATCATTCACAAAGTGAACTGATCCAACAACGGGTCGCACAACATTCACGTCATACACAAAGTGTTCTGATCCAAGGATAGAGCGACAGGTTCATCATTCTATTAAAATTAACCGCCCCTCTGACTTTAGATTAAAAACCATGGTATAGTAGCAGCACAATTATCACTTTTCTAGATTCATAAAAATAAAATAAAAAGATAAAGCGCTACAAACCTGTTCATAGGAGACACACAAATCAAGGAATCGTATTTACATGCAACAATAATAGACTTAAATTAACTGTTCGTCCCAGATGTACACAGCTTATGGTGGGAGTAGGCACTGTCCGTGGGTCTGGTCCATGTTCCTTTATTCAAGAACCTTCTTATAAAATAGACTGTTCCGGAGGCCATGTTCATTTATTTAATATACCTTCGACTCTGTGGGCTGCACGAATTCACCGCTTCTTCTTCTTCTCTGCTTTCCCATTTTTCTTGTATTCCTGAATCTTCTGATGGAAAATTCCTGGGGTGATAAGAAAAACACAAAAACACAGTTTGTCAGTCAACGCTTTCCGGAAAAAAAACAAAAAAAACTAACGTTCCCGATCTTCCCAACATTTTGAAAAGTGACCGCCGCGCTCACGTCGTGCGCGCGGACGTACCTTGATGCGTCCCGGACTGCTGCTGCTCCGCCTCCTGGATGAAGATGTCGAACATCTGGGTCTGCATGAACTTCTTGACGAAGTGCCGGGTGGTGTTGCTCTTGATGGACTTGTAGAAGGCCCGGCTCTGGAAGGTCCTGCGCGCCTCCGCCCCGCCACTAGAGGTCAGGTACGAGGCGTAGTGGCCCACTGTCTTCACAAAGAAGCCCAGGAAGGCCTCAGACACCACCCGGTTCCACTCCTCCACGGCTAGAGTTAATAAATAACACGCGACATTAACTCACGGGAACAAGGTTTCCAGTGCAGAGCATCAAGAACAAAATATGCAAAATAGAGAGAGAGCAGTTTTTTCCCCTTCAACAGCGTTCTAGGCCCACTGAATTAGGCCTCTCGTTACTTTGAATAAGATGAAACTTTATTGATCCCAGATGGGAGATTTGTGTTAAGTTTGCTTTTTTTTTAACTAACTTTATAGCTTACCGGTACATTTTTCCATTCAGAGGCTATCAATTTAGTGTGCGTTTGAAACTGCGTGTGTACTTGCTTGTGTGTGTCTGTAACTGTGTTTGACTGTTTTGCGTGTGTGTTTGTGTGTGTCTGTGTGTGTGTGCAACTGTGTGCGTGTGACTGTGTGCGTGCCTGCTTGTGTGTGACTGTGAGTGACTGTTTGCGTGTGTGTACGTGCATGTAAGTCTGTGTGTGTGTTGGTGAGAGCACTTTACTCACTCGCTTTCTCCTTCCTGTTCTCCAGCACCAGCAGGATCTCGTCGTGCAGCTTCGGAGGCAAGATGGACGCCTCATCGCCTATCTGAAACAGATGACATCATTCTGAGAACGAGAATTTGAGTATTTCCTCCCAAGATTACATTTTCAGGTCGTCATCTCAGACTGTCATTTGAAGTATTCAGAGATCACAATCTTGATGTCACTTCCTGAATGACATTTTGAGGTTAGGCCATCTTACTGCAGCGATGAACGTCTCTGTCCTGTTCTCTGACAAGTCCACCAGCAGCATCTGTGTGGAGCAGAGGCAGCAGAAGAGGGCAGTAAGAAGGGAGAGAACACACAGAGGAGGAGGAGAATTAAACGATGGAGTTATGCAGTAATGCATGCAGGCCACTCCTTCATGCGTGTGCGCCGTCCTTCTATGAAGGTTAAGATTCACCAGGGTTATTTTTGTATTTTTGTGGAAGTCTCAACCCTGAGATCCCTGATGGAAAAGAAAAGTAACGCAACTTGTTCTCGCTCACTGTTGAGATAAATAAATATAATGACACAAAATGAGCTCCTCTGCCCCTTTTTTTATTCAACACATTCACTCGTTCTCAGCCTCACTTATAAGTCGCTTTGGTTCGTCCCATCTGCCGAACCAGGCACCTCACGCTTAAACAAGTCCCTGCAAGAGCAGCGTGACCCAGGAGACCTCCTCCTGCTACGGTAGGGACTCACGTCGCTCTTGTCGTCGATCCAATCCAGCCGCTTCTTCTGGACCCCCAGCAGGTAGGGCGTGGGCGCCATGACGACGTCGATGAGGACGCTGGGCACGATGGAGATGAGGGTGTGTTGCCAGGTGAAGGGGTACAGCAGGGCGGAGACGGCGTGGGCCACCTGGGACAGCGTTCTAAGGGAGGACACACACGTGCGCGCACGCACGCACACACACGCGCAGACACACACACACACACACACACACACACACACACACACACACACACACACGCAGACACACACGTACACACGAGACGTATATAAGTATTGACAAGTGGAAGTCGACAACCAGATCGCTCAGAATAAAAAAAACAACAACTATCCAATGAGATTTCGTTTTTTTTGGGGCTAATCAGATCGCTCGAAAAAATATCTTTATCCTAGTTAGGATATTATTTCTTTGTTCATTACATCCATTATTTAAAAATAAAAATCCATGACCCTGGCTGCTCATCAACAGGGGTCTCCACCGTACACCAGGTAACCAGTGGTGAACAGTGGAACGCGTTCCAACCAATGGTTAGAACGCCGCACCAGAAGGTCTCCGGAGGCGCGAGCGAGCGGCGCCCGGCGGTTGTCCCGGACGCGCTTCCCCTACCCCAGCTCATCGGCGATGAAGACGATCCTCCTCTCCAGCACGGCGGCGGCGAACACCAGCAGGATCTCCCGGTTGCTCAGACAGCCGCACAGCGTGGTGAAGTTCACGTGCTCCAGCCAGGAGTCCAGCGGCCGCGTCAGCTGGATGATCTGGAGGAGGAGGAGGAGGAGGAGGAGGAGGCACGGTGGTCATGTCACCACATGCTGTCACTGAGACCGGAGACACCCCTGTCACTGGAGAGACTACTAGACATCCCGGTAACTAGACATCCAGCTAACTAGACATCCAGCTAACTAGACATCCAGCTAACTAGACCCAAGACACCGAGCTAACTAGACATGAAACACAGAATGGCTCAAACATAAGAGTTAGCAGGTAACCAGCAACTAACCAACAGGGCAAGTATTGACCCATCACAACAGAGAAAGCTCTGTACTAACCAACACCGGTTCTAGGATTCGTATGAATGGGTTAGTATAAATGATTTGGGGGGGGGTGGGGGAGGTTTGTACGTCATACGTTTTTTTTTTTATGTCGTTCAAACAAATGTTAAAAGGACGTCAGCTGGTTGGCCCTTGGCCGTGCACTCCTGTTTGATTAGCGTCAACACGGAAGGCTTGAACACGTCGGCCACCTTTTATAGCGTGACGACACCCAGACGAACGGACCTCGTCACCACTGTTGTGGCAACAATACATGTAACACGATCAGTTCCTGTTCATATAATTGTGATGCTTCTCACAATCTGATTGGCCGATTGCCCTCGCTCTGCACTACAGCAGGCCGGCCTCTGCTTCCACGTATCGACTCCTATTGTCCTCCCGTACACCTATTGACCCGCTCTTCCTGGTACTTCCCCCTGTGGCCAACGATCCTGTCCGCAACAGAACAAGTCCTTTCAGATGGTGACAGGCAAATGAGTTGGCAGTTGAGTACATTACACCAGAGCGAAAGTTTCTTGCAAAGAAACACAGATAATGCAGAACGCGACCTGTGGACCGACTCAAACACAAGCCCTTTAGAAACCACCCGAGGTTTGCCTACACTGTTTGAAGCCTTGATAAGAGAGTCGGTTGCTGTTTGAACAGCAAAGGCGTGGCAATGTCCTTGCATACAAGGTCTGGTTTCGGATTTGGGTGAACTTTGGATAGACGAGAGGTCCGACTTATTCCAAAAGATGTGACTGTTCGGATTTGGGCCTCAAATGACCCTACTATATTATATTACTGCTACTAACATGTCCCTTCTTTAAATACTACTTTCCATTTCATTGATGATTCAGGCCTCTTCCGTCACTCCTAAGTCAACAAGAAAGCCCTTTGATCAAACCATGTCTCCACCTTTAGCCTGCACGACAAGGGCAACCGCACATAGGGGTGGGCCAAGCTCGGGCCCATCCTCGAGCGAGAGATCTCAGGTTACGGAAGAGAAAAGAAAAAAACAACAATAAAAGCTGCAGATCAGGCTGCCTAGCTTGCGATGCAGGTTTGGCCGTGGTGTGCGGCACGGCGTGTCTACGCTCAGATGTGTCTGAGCATGTCCCCCCGTTAGCCAAGCCCTCCTCGGAGGTCAAGGCGTGACTCACACGCCCACCTCACAGCTACAGGATAGACCTGTATGGGCATATTACGCTTCGAACAGGGGAGGCGTTGCTGCGCTCTTCTATAAATATGGCGCCCAAGGAGGAGTGTGTTGTGGGAAGTGGCATCTAGTGATGATACTGTCTTTTTTTTATCGTTTTTATTACGCAAAGAGAGAGAGATTGACTGATTGAAAATCACTTATGATTGAAACGTATCACCAAGTCCTTGGTGTTTATTGGATGTTGTCTCATGCGGCTGTAATCTGTACATGGTGTTATTGCAGGGAGATAGAGCCAATCACAGGTCTTAATCGTGTCTGGGCCATGAATGCTTTCCCAGGGTCCTTATTGCGTTTAAATGTGACCTTTGACCTTCACTATCACGCACACACAAACGCACACTTTAATGTTTACAAACAAACATCAAATAGCAGTGTGCAGATCCAGATTGTGTGACAAGAGAGTTGGCAACATTAATTATTAACAGATTCTCCTCATTCTCTTCAGCTAGTTTGTTTTTTTTTGGTTTCTCAAGCATCCTTGCAACGACAAAACAACGACCCTTTCTCTGGTTCGGCTTGTTCAGAGCTGGATTGGAAAAGTCTAGGCTAGTCAATTATATCAGTACAGCCCTGGAACACAGTTACAATCTCAAAGGGCTTCACAGGCCATCTATGTCATTATGGGTGGGGGGTGGTGGGGGTGGGGCCTCACCTCCGTGCCGGACTCCGGGATGTGGCTCTTGATCTCCACGCTGTGTCCGGGCGCGGGGAACGGGGACTCGCGCAGCTTCTGCATGAAGGGGTAGATCATGGCCATGGACTTCTGCCGCCGCTTCTCAACCTCGTCAAAGATCTGCAGCCGGGGGTGGGGGGGGAGAGAGCGCGAGGGTTCCGGCGCGGTTAGGGTTCAGAGCTTCAGAAGCTAGCTTGGTCTTAGGCTGGGTTCTCAAGTATTCTCAATTATTCTCTCTCTAGTATAGTATTCTCTCTCTCTAGTATCTCTCAAGTATTCTCTATTTTTTTTGGAACTGTTGTGGTCCAAGTAAAAGGGGTTTATCTTTGTACCCGTGTTAGCATACGTACACATTTAAAAAATAGTAGTAGTGGTTATAGCTAAAATACATTTAAAAGTATAGTAACTAAATACTATACTGTCTATTTGTTGTGCGTACTTTGATAAGTTCAACACAGCGTGTGAAGTGTTCTCAACAATAGCTCGAACATGACGCAGCTTTTTGGAACGTTTTGTGACAATGTCAAAAGCGCCATCAAAGTGTCTTTTGTTTGTTTGTTTGCCATATTGTGATACAGATCCAGTAAAACTGGATTTCAGGGCAGGCAGAATGGAGCAGGGAGCTGCTTTTGATCGTCGAGTTGAAGGACGGACGATTTTACGTGTGTAACACTTTGTTACACACACCTAGAACATGCTAAGGGCGCATCCTTTTCGCATTATTCATGAAATAGCTGTATAAGTGAGTGAACAATGTAGAAAAGTGATCATAGGTTACACGTTGTTTTCATGGATGATGTTACTTTGTTGACGGTACCTTGGAGAATAGACCAAAACAGGCCAGCTTGCTGATGATGCAGTAAGCCTCTGGCGGGCACGCTTTGTTACCTTTGGGCTGAAATGCAGACATAAAAAGGAGCGGTAGTCAATGATCTACAAGGTATACCACATACCCCGTACATACTCGCATACTCACTAGCATTGTATACACGTCCTGCGGTGAAACATGCTCACCAATAACCTCCTACAGTATCCGTTCTTTCTGCTGCCGTCCACCTCAGTCAGAACGAAAGAGAACGTCTCGCTGCAAATTAGCACAAAACGAGGGGGAGGCTTTTAGTGTGAGAAGCACAGATTGTTATGTTATTGTTGTCGTGAAGCACGTTCACACGACCGCAGTGACGATCGGCAGGATGTGCAGAACGAGAGAGTGCAGAAGGTGAGAAACCGAGACACCGGTGCAATGAGTGAGGGCGGCGGAATCTGTTGCCGTGCGAGTCGAGGCCCACCTCTGGTATTCCGTCATGGGGGCCCAGTCTATACCCTCGGGGAAGCAGAACAGGGTGATGGCCTTCAGTATCTTCTCCTCCTCTTCCTTCTGAGACTTCACCATCCCGTCCCTCTGGAGGTATAGAGGGGACAGACACACGTTCACTGTTATGAGGATTGTTATCAACGATGGATCATCATGGATCATGCAGCGGCTGTGGGGGTGGCCTTCCAGACGAGTGTCATCTGGGATCCAGCAGTGCTGCTGTGTTATACCGTGACTCCTCGGGGGATGACAGCACCGAGCCTGGGAAGGGAACCAACAACTGGGGGGAAGGGAACCAACAACTGGGGGGCAGCCGTGGCCTACTGGTTAGGGCTTCGGCCTTGACACCGGAGGGTTGCCGGTTCGATCCCCGACCCAGTAGGAATAATGTGGGCGGGGGAAAGTGGTTGAGCACTGCTCTGCCATGCCCGGATCCATGGCTGAAGTGCCCTTGAGCAAGGCACCTAACCCCTCACTGCTCCCCGAGCGCTGTACTGTAGCAGCTCACTGCTCCGGGTTAGTGTGTGCTTCACCTCACTGTGTGTTCACTGTGTGTGTTTCACAAATTTCACGGATGGGTTAAATGCAGAGGACAAATTCCGCATATGTGAGAACATATGTGGCCAATAAGCTGTCTCACTGATTCACTGATTCACCGATTTACATATTGTTGTTTCTCCTTCTTCTGACTAATGTACTTATTGTAAGTCGCTTTGGATAAAAGCGTCTGCTAAATGTAAATGTAAATGATACGTCTAAAACCTCCCATGCCTGCTGTGATCTCCATCCAGCCAGCCCTACCTGTGGAGCTGCGGTCTAATTGGCCCTGTCTGTGGAGGTGTGTCTGGGGGCCTGTCGGCTTACCACCCCGCACCCTGGGGCGCATTCCTCCCCCCCTCTCTTCCAACCTGATCCTGAGTGAGGGATGGACCGCCAGACAGAGACCCTGCCCCAGGCCCCCATCGGGGGGTCCTGCCTTTACTACCTCACACGTTCAGCCCCTTCGTCAAGCCCTCTGCCCTCTTCCACTCCATGGAAAGACATACTTGGCTTTATTTCTGCAACCTCTTTGGTGGGACCCTGTTACGGTCGATCTGACACCGTGGTCCTCAGGCACATTTATATTTAGTCATTTGGCCGAATACACTTTTTATCCAATCAAAGCAACTGTAAAGTGAGGCTGAGAACAATCAAAGAACATGATCAAAATTTAGCATGGAGCATGATCAAAAACATGATCATGCTCAACATGCCCACACCAGACCCTCACCTTATCCATCTCTAACCTCCTATTGATCAGAACAGTGAATACGGTCACCATTATGCTACGCTAGGATGTTCTTCTCTGTGCGTGCATCCATCACCTGGTCACTCAGCACAGGTTCTGACCGGTACAGACAGACTATACCCTGGTGGGGCAGCTTGTGAATGGACAACACAAATAGAACCTGGAAAAGGTTTACTGCCCTGCTCTCAAGTCATTTGTCTGGGACGTGAAGTCCTATTAAAGCAGTGTCCTTCTTGTTTTTGGTGAGTTTCTTCCTCTTCTCCCGGGCTGCAAACGCCACAAGTGCTAGCAGATGGAGAAGCCTTTGTCATTGGTCGGGAACTCGGGGACACTAGTGCCGTCTTTCATGTGGTGGAGTGAAGCTTTCTCTGGCCCTGCTCTCATTCTCCTCCTGAAAGGAGCCCGTCTGTGGAGAGCAAGTCCTTTGTCGTGGCTCTGAACCTCGTCATTCCTGGTGGTGGTCGACCACTTTACAAATGAGCCAATTAAAAGGTTTACACTCAAAGGGAGGGGAGAGTTGTGGAGTCTAAATGGCATGGAGTAAACGCTGTAATTGTGAACATTCATCACACATCTAATAATGTTAGAAGAACAGAACATCTTGTACGGTCACAGCGTGTCTCCATGCCTGTGTAAAGCCACAGGGTTAAGGGGTCTAGTCCCATCCGTTCAATACTTGCGCAGAGCTGTTTTTTATGGTATCACTGGACTAGACACTACACACACAAATCATTCCTGATCAGTACCCAAGACCTCAGCACTATGAGTCAATGGAAGATTATTATTAAGAAACTGGGCTCTGAACCAAAGACCCTTCAGATGGGGGAGTTGACCACCGCCGTGTGGTCAACTCCCCACTCTGCCTTTGTAAACCCGTAGTAAGCTGTCCGCTCCCGGCGAGCTGGCTGTTGCCCTGCATGGTTCACACCGATATCGGTGTGTGACTGTGTGAATGGGTGAATGTTGGGCAGTATTGTACAGCACTTTAAGTGGCCACTGGTTAGATAAGCGCTCTATAAATGCAGTCCATTTACTAATCGCCACGTGTTTCTCTGGCAGGGCTGGACGCGGAGCTGTACTACGTGCGGGACAACGTGGTCAGTCACTTCGCTCTCTCTTTCGTCATGCCCGTGCCCAGCGACACCAACAGCCTGCACTTCACCTGGTACTCCAAGACCAAGGTAGGCAGTACGTTACATCATGTAACATCATAAAACATAACATCATGCTAAATCACAAGACATTACATCACTCGCATTACATTGCACCCCACTATTCAGTATCGCATGACCCGCAGCATACATTACATTACATCTTTATCATTACACACCTTTTATAAAATATATAATTATATTATATATATACTAATATAAATCCACTGTGTTTACTGTTCGTGGCATATGAGAGTAAAGGCCAGCCAAAAGGCTATTTGACCGAATCATTCTCAATGTGCTTCCTGTGGCCGTATCGGCTGGAAACAGCCGGTCCACAAGCGTCTTCATGAATGCGTTGTGTGGTGGTCTCCTCAGGCGGACTACCAACTGGGCTTCCAGGTGGAGAACCCCGCCGCCATGAACCAGCCCAAGAGCAACATCTCCAACCTGGGGGAGGTGCCCAAGGTCTCCTCTGGTACGTAGAACTCCGGGTTCATTAAGGTTCCTGGTCAGCCAGGGGGAGCGTGCTCAGTAGAAGCAGGGATGTTCTAAAGACCTCCTGGTCCAGCGCGATGGTCCTGAAGCTAAACATTCAGTGCGCTGAACATAGTCCCTCAGTTCTAGAGGTGGCCACTAGGAGATGTTGAGTGCAGCCAGGAGGAGCGAATGGAGGGTCGCTTGAGGTCCAGCTCAGCCCACACCCTGCTTCCTGGCCACCCCCCCCCCCCCTTTACAGGAAGTCACCTCATGGGGCCTCTGGTGTACCTGGGGGGGGCCCTGGAGAGCCCTCTATACACAGGGCTCCCAGAGCAGGGGTCTAGGCGTGGCTGCTGGTGTTAATGTGAGGGCCTGGTCCGTTAGATGGGTCCAGAACAGCAGCCTGGACAAGGGAGCGCTATGCCATCTGTGGGAGGTCAGATGGCATAGCGCTCAGATTAGCAGACTAATGAAGTTCACCTCTGTTGGTCCATTAGGCTAATAATACTGTGTGTGTGTGTTCTGGGAGTCACTCTATGCTGCCCTGCATGTCGCTCTTCATGTCTGTGTGTGTGTTGGTATTCATGTTTGTGTTTCTGTTTTTGATATTTGTGTGTGTGTGACTCTTTATTCATGGGTGGGACTCTCAGTGTGTGTTTTGTGTGCGCGTGGGTATGTATGTCTGTTTTTGTGCATCTCTGTCTACCTCTATATTCATGTGTTTGTGTGTCTCTCTGGATGAATATGTGTCGCTCTACATAACTGCTTGTGTCTCTCTCCATTACTGTGTGTGTGTGTGTGTGTGTGTGTGTGTGTGTGTGTGCGTGTGCGCGCAGTGTTCCGTGTGGACCTGTTCTGCTCCGGTAAGGTGGACGGGGAGGCGGTGCTCACGGTGCAGCTGAACCTTACCATCCAGGCATCCAACTTCACAGTGCTCAACTTCAAGAGGAGGAAAATCTGCTACAAACGTAGGTCAACCTCACCACCGGCACCCAGAACACACCAGACAAGGAGGGGTTGTTGAGGAGTGGAACCACTTGCTCTGATTCTAGACACCAATATAGGAACGTGTGTTATTGTGTTTCTGGATGACCTTGGTGCCACTATGAATGCATTTTTCATCAAATTGACCATCCGCATCAAACGTTTGGAAAGTCTTTTGAATACTGCCTTTACAAATTCACATTTGCAGTTACAATGAGGGAATTTATCAGACGCTTTTATCCAAAGCGACTTACACTACTTACAAAGTACATTTGTCAGAAGAAAGAGAAACAATATATCACTGTCGGTACGGTAAAGATGTCCATAGAACCAATTGTGAGGTTCAATGATAAATGACAAATTAAATAGCTTCCATGCTATTTTAATGTTTATTTAAATGATAACATAAGTGTAAACTGTGCTATAACTTGAGTCATTTTAACAACAGTGTGTGTGCGCCAGTCTCTCTTAACGCGCACATGTTCTCACCCAGACCAAGATAATCAGCCATTCACTGTGCTGTATTTCCACGCTCAGGTTAAAACCAGGAAATGACACCAACAATGGCGTCTATTTAAAACCCCCCCCCCCCCCCAGTTAATTATATGCGACCAACAGACTCCCAGCGGAGAATTCATAACCCGCTCTATTCTGAGCACATGAGTCAAATTAGCCCCGCTGAATAAATGGCGTTTGTGTTTTATGAACCACACGGACGGGGTGGAGACGGTAAAGGTTGTCGTGGGTGAACACTACTCTGGCTAGGGCCACGTGGTTGGGCGGGACTCGCACACATTAAGGATGTGCGATGTTATTGGTGGAGGGGATTTGCATAAAGTGCACAGCTGCGTTATTCACAGTCACTCCTTGTATCGGTTTATGAACTACATGTGAACTAGGGAGTGAACTGTGTCGTACGCAGCTGGCTTGAATCTGTTTTTGTTCTGGCTCACAATGGGTTCGTCCTGTTCCTAAGTGTTGTCTTGTGATATACAACAAGATTCTTCAGTAAACCACACTGTAGGGTCCTGTTGTTTATAATCGAGTTCATGCCTCGACCAATGAAAAAACAACGTATTGTCCATTGAAGTTCTGCGGTCTTATCCCTTTCAAGTAAGAGCTGTTCTGTCGGTTCATCCTGAACTAATGCATTAATATAGTAGCCAATGGATTGAATAACACATTAATTGGAATTAAGCTTTAAAAGCAGCCTCTACCAAAGTAGTTCAGCAGCATCCCAGAATGCATCAGGTTGAACCTTTTTCCTTCCATGGGTTGAGGTCCTACTTGGATATCTGATGGTCTGAACAGAGTCCATCATTGTACTGCTACCGGTCCTTGCATCTAATCTCTCTCTCTCGCTCTCTCAGGAATAGACTCTGACCCAAAGATCCCTACCCTCTCCAACAATGCTACCCTTCAAAGACCTGACGGTAAGTTTTATCTTTCGCTCTCGCTCGCTCTCTCTTGCTCTCTCTTGCTCTCTCTCTCTTGCTCTCTCTCGCTCTCTCTCGCTCTCTCCCTCATTCTCCCGCTCTCTCTCTCTCTCTCTCTCTCTCTCTCTGGCTCTCTCCCTCGTTCTCCCCCACGCTCTCTCCCTGTCTTCCCGCTCTCTCTCTCTCGTCCTTCAGTGCTGCTCCTGTCAGCCGTGGCGTCGGTGGGCCTCCGACAGATAGGACGATAAGACGGCAGGATCAGCAGAGTAGAGTCTGAACACCCTACCTCCTCTTCTGTGGCTCTAAGTGTGTCTGATTCACGCGCTGGGAAAGTGCAGAGCGGTAGAGTGGTGGGGGGGGGC
>JAOPUD010000001.1:17157365-17168567 GCA_027122715.1 Trisopterus minutus
CCCCCCACACGTGAGCAAGGGGGGGGGAGGGGGGGGGGTCGCGTCGAGGCCACTTGATTTGCATATCCCCTTGAGCCCTGTCCTCCATCTCGCACGGCGTCCCAGGGCCACGGGAATGCCGCGCCGTGGGGTTTTAATGTGAACAAGTGTATCGAGGAAAAGCTATTCAATGGTGTGAATGAAGGGACAGGGCGTTCATATTAGGACATGGAATGCTGCACTTGACGGCATCTATAGATCTGTAAACCGTCACTCGTCTGAACGGTTGCAAACCCAGTGAGCCAGCTGGTAGCCGTCAGGGGGGGTTGGTCAGCGGTCCGGTCATTATGGTACCAGCAGCTCTCCCCATCACCAGACCCTTACCGATCTGGGCCCAGATGGTTTGGTTTGAGCTTGGCTGTTTACTTTTGTTTGAAAGAGTTTCTCTCTCGCAACTTGGTCTCTCATTAAAAGAGGGCGGGAGGGAGGGAGGGAGGGAGGGAGGGAGAGCGAGCGAGCGAGTGAGGAGAGGTAGTTTGATGGAGGGAGCTAGATGTGGTGCAGATAAGGCTGTTGCCATGGTAACCCCAGGCTGCAGAATCCCAGAGTATACCAGAGCGGCCTCTTTACATTCTCCTGGTTACCAGGGCTGTGGTGTTCCGCCGTTTCTTGTTGGGGTGTTGGTTTCAACTGGGTTGCTTCATGTTTCATACTGTTTGAAAGTCTCTCTCCCCCTCTCTTTCTCTCTACCATGATCTCTATGCTCTCTCAACTCTCACTGTCTCACTCACTCCACACTCACTCAATTCACACTCACTCCCTCACTTTACACTCACTAACTCACTCACTAACTCTCTCTACATACCCCACTCCCTCTGACTCGCCTTTGTTGTGTATATATCTCAATCGCCCCCCCCCCCGATGCTTGTTGTGTCTCCACAGCGGCCCCCGCCGCAGCAGGACAGAGGCCCGTGTTCTGTCCGGTCCACAAGCAGGAACCGCTGAAGCTCTTCTGCGAGACCTGTGACACGCTCACCTGCAGGGACTGTCAGCTCCTGGAGCACAAAGAACACAGGTAGCCTGCCCGTCTCACCACGGCTCCGTGGTCCCGTGGCATACCGCGGTCAGGGTTTGACCCCCCGCATGACTGCAGTGTAGGCATCCTCCAACGCGACGCATTTACACCGACCGGGACGGAATGGTTTAGAATCCAGGAGGATGGGCTTCTGGGTCCAATCCACGTTGTCTACAAGCGGCTTTGTCTTGTGGTCATGTTTTATGCCTGACCCCTACCGGCTCCTTAATGGCTCAAAGCTTCGTTGCTCAGTTCTGTGTGTGTGTGTATATATATATATATATATACGTCGCAGCCAGTGTACTGTTACATTTCGCACTCTTAAATGTCGGCAGCTTTTAAAACCCAACACGGCAAGGTGGTCAATGTCAAGAGAGAGCGTACTGTGGGCGTGTGGGTGGGTGTAAACCTGAGGGAGGCAATAGAAGCATTCATATGCCTGTATTGATAGTAGTATTATTATTATTATTATTATTATTATTATTATCATTATTATTATTTAGCTTTGTTTGCTTGGATTTGTTATTTTGGCCACTTCAGTGAGATTACATTTGATTGCATACATTTACTTATATTGCCATTAAAAAATGGCTGGAAAAAAACAAATAATAATAAATGGTACTACATGGCTGTAGGTTAGAGTAGAGGGAGAGAGAGGGAGGAGGGCAACATTTGGAAATAACCAACCCTGCGATGTTTCCCCCAGGTACCAGTTCCTTGAGGAGGCGTTCCTCAACCAGAAGGGCATCATAGAGACCCACATGACCAAGCTGCAGGAGAAGAGGGGCTACGTGGGCTTCTCGGTCGCCCAGGTGCAGACCAGGTGAGAGAGACTCTTCCTGCCTCTTCATTCGCCCTGTGGTCGAGCGTGGGCAGTAAGCGGGGGAGGGCCCACAAAGATGATTGAAAATCTGAAACATCAGGCATGTTTTATTACGTCCTTTTAGAGCTTTCATGGTTATTTTGTTAGGTTTGAAAACGAATTGGGATGGATTAACTACAAGGCAAACAAATGGAACAACTGATCCTCGGGAGTGAGGCTGCGATCCAATTAACACTTGAGCAAGGCATGCAGCCAATATAGTTTTTCTAGGCGACATCACTGCACGTGCGCACACACACACATGCATGCAACCATGCTCGCACAACTACACACACTTGGGTGGGAAAGCAGTGTTAGGTTTGCTGATATTGTAGATTATATTGTCGCAGCATTGGTTTTCTTACAGGAAACTCATGCTCTGGCTTTGGTAAATGAGGGCCAGATAAGGAGATGCTTTCTTTATTGTTCTCTAAACCTCATTATACTCGTTTTATTGTCATTGTGGTCTAGTTTTGAAAGCCTCTTATTATTCGAAAACAACCAAACGTGTCTTTGTCAAGGTGTTTGTCTCGATTACAACGCCCATCCACTGTACAGGATTAGTGGCACGAACCCAAGCATAGAAGCTATCCCCTTTCCATCCCCCTGCACTGCAAACACACGTTAGATTTCACCATTTAAAAAAAAAAAAAAATGTATGTATTATTTATGGCACACGTGTCAATCTTTTTTTTTAAACATTTAATCCATTTTAATTCCAATATTTCGCTACACCATTTTCCAAAATCACGGCGTTTGTCCTCCATTTTAAATGGTTGTTTGTGGTGCTGGTGTGGTTGCTGGGCAGGTTAAAAGAGCTGAGCGAGACTCACAGGAAGGTGGAGCAGGAGATCAAGATCGCCGTCTTCACGCTCATCAACGAGATCAACAAGAAGGGCAAGTCCCTGCTGCAACAGCTCGAGGTAAGGGTCCCACGCTCTCGCACCTGTTTGGGTCAAGCCATCTCCTTCTATGGCCGTAGGTGCTGGGGGGGGGGGCGGAGGACTCCGCATTCGGCCGAGAGGTTAGAACAATGGAGCGTCGGAGAAATGATATGGACCCGAAGTGAACTGACAGCTGTCTACTGAAATATTGCTTTTCTGAAAACTTCTTTCTCGAATGCGGCTTGAGTGTGTGTTTGCTGGTGTAAAGAGGTCAGACGGTGGCTCTAGTACCACTAGTTGAAATGGGTACGGCGCCACCTATCGTACCGGGGAATAACATGCTTCGGCCAATGAATCGATTCACTCACTGGCATGTATAACCGGACAATTGCAGTTGTCCAATTGCGGAGCATAGTCGGAACTATGGCTTTAATCTGATTAAGCTGTGCATGTAAACATGCTGATTGTGAACAGGATTTGCTTCCTTAAAGGGGAACCGTCACACTCCGCATTTTTCTAATGTGAGGCAGTATTGCTTCATACCTGAAAATGTCTGCAACATCATCTCCGTTTCACTGAAAAAGTGTGGGAAAGTTTGACCATTAACGCTAATGCTCAAACTTCCTGGAAACAGATTTCACAAAAAAAAAGAAAGAAAAGATGAACTGTCTAACATTAGAAACGGTTCCCCTTACACTAACCCGACACATGAAACGCTTCCTAATTCCTTAAGGTAGCATATGCCCCTATTCCACCGACAGTACCAGCTTGACTACGCCCCATCGCCATTTTAGTAGCACCTCCGTTGAGGTTCCAAGCGAGATGAGCTACTGTTGCTTTTGTGCGACGTAAACAGGCTGATGGATAGTGATTGGCTAGCCGAGTGTATGCGGCTGCAAACGGGAATATTAACTCAAAGGTAAATGTTGTGACTGAAGTCCACGGACCCGCTCCCCCGGGGGACACAGTTCTGTGTTTCGCCCCGTGTCGTTCCTTTCCTGGGTGCTAGAGTCTTGCCTCCATCAACGTTACCGTCTGTCACCAATGGACGCGCGCTCATTGCCGTTTCCCGTCGTAACCCTTCCCGTGAATCAGGAAATAGTCTTGGATCAGATTTCCCGGGAATCCCGTCTCCCGGGGTAAAACCCTAATGATGACCCGCCCACGTTGAAGAGGTTATTTTCTACGACCCGCCCACTTTGAAGTGGTACTTTTTTTTTGGACAAAACCACGACATGCCTGGTACGAAACCGAGTCGTGCCGCGCCAAGTCGTGGCGAGTCGAGCTGGTTAGATGGAGCCTGATGTTTTTTTTATGTACTGCATTGCTGACTGTAGAGCCACATAGGACCCCTGGTTTAATGTCTGAACCATTATCTGTTAATCTTTTACAGCATGTTGTAAAAATCCCTCCACGTAATTAAAAAGGCCAGGCGGATAAGGAAGGTCAAAGGTCAAATAGTTGACGCTTTAAACAAGGCGCCACATGTTTGGGGTGCCGCGACGTGTGTGAATGTGCGTGTTGATGACACATGGGTATGTGTGGCGATATGCATGTTGATAATGAGGTCTGTGTGTGTTGGCTATGTCTGTGTGTGTGTGTGTGTATGTGTTGCCATGCCGTACCCTAACCTCCCTCCGTCTGGCGGTGTGGTCCAGGGTGTGACCAAGGAGAGGAACCGGCGGCTGGTCACGCAGCACAAGGACACGGCCCAGCTGGCCCAGCAGATCCACCACGTGCTCAAGTTCTGCCACTGGGCCATTAACACCGGCAGCAGCACCGCCCTGCTCTACAGCAAGAGGCTGGTATGGAAATCGGCACTTGGCATTTCTGCAGCACCTAACCCTTACTTACAATAAAAGGATTTGCAATTCTTAACACGTGCCATCATCTCTTCGAGGAGCTGACGTGCGTGCGTGTGTGTGTGTGTGTGTGCGTGCGTGTGCGCGTGTAGATTCTGTTTCAGCTACGGCAGGTCCTCAAAGCCAGGTTGGAGCCTGTACCGCAGGCTAACGGATCAGTGCGCTTCTTCTGCGACCCCACCTTCTGGGCCAAGAATGTGGTGAACCTAGGTGGGTTGACCTGAAATCCACCTCTTGTTATTTCTGGGTTTTGTCAAAGTTCAACCTAACTTCCTATTCATACCGTGTTCCCTAGTTAACTACCTTGTTCACTTTCTCATATCTTGTTCCCCCTAGGTATTAATACCTGGTTCCCTAGTTATTAATACCTTGTTCCCTAATTAATAATGTTCTTTGGCTGTCCCTCTAGGGGGTGGTGTATAATGTGTGCCATTGAGACTACCTGCAATTAAGGGCTATTCAAATGAAATTAACTTGGAACCAACGAAACTGCCCGGACCGCACTGATGCAACCCAGGTCCCCTGCATCATGAATTCACCCTGTATCCACACTGAGTTCCTACATGGCTTATTCCCCTCTCCCCCTCCCCTCCGACAGGTAACCTGGTCATCGAGAAGCCCCCCCAGTCGGCGCACCCCGCCAACGTCCTGGTGGCCGGCCCCCCAATCCCGTCCGCCCCGGGCCACCCGAGCAAGCACCAGGGCCAGATCAACCTGGCGCAACTACGGCTACAGCACATGCAGCAGCAGCAGGCAGCGTACGCACAACAGAAGCAGCAGCATCAACAGCAGCAGCAGCAGCAACAGCAGCAGCAGCAGCAGCAGCAGCATCAGCAACAGCAGCAGCAGCATCAACAGCAACAGCAACAGCAGCATCAACAGCAGCAGCAGCAGCAGCATCAACAGCAGCAGCATCAACAGCAGCATCAACAACAGCAGCAGCATCAGCAGCAGATCCAACAGCAGATGCGCATGGCGTCGCAACTGAGCCAGCAACACGCGAGACCGTCGATGGGTCAGGCGGGGCCGTCGATGGTACAGCAGCAGGTACGGCAGCACGCAGGCACGCACGCGCACGCACGCAGGGCAGGGCAGGGATTGTGCAGGGTGGAGGTCAGAGGTGGAGGTCAGAGATTGAGAGAGGTGGAGAGCAGAGATTGTGCATGGTGGAGGTCAGAGGTGGAGGTCAGAGATTGAGAGAGGTGGAGAGCAGAGATTGAGCAGGGTGGAGGTCACAGAGGGACAATTTCAAAAGGGATGGAGGGAGCGAACGAGTGAGGTCGAGAAGGAGAGGAGTGGGACTGGAATGTACAATTTCAAACCTTGTATTAAAGGGCTCCTGTCATGGCACCAGGTGTGGGTGTGATTAGCTGGCACAAGCCGTTTGGCACAGGGCAGGAATGATTTTCATAGTGACATCACAAGTGGGCATGTCCACCAGCTACCCAGTGGACTGTAGCAAACGGTGCTCATCTATCCTTCATATATCTGGTTGCACACGCCCACTTGTGATGCCACTATGAAAATCCTTCCCTCCCTGTGCCAAACAGCTTGTACCAGCTAATTACACCCACACCTGAAGCCATGAGCCCTTTAATAAATGCAAATATTGCCAATGATCCTGCACTTCTACAGAGAGGGCAGGAAAGTGTCTTACTGTGTGTGTGTGTGTGTGTGTGTGTGTGTGTGTGTGTGGTTGTGCACGCCCCCCCCCTTCCAGCCCCCCAGGTTGATCAGCATGCAGCAGATAGCCAGGGGCCCTGTGCCCATGAACGGGGGGCCGGGCCCCCACATGTACCCTTCCTCCCACCACATGCGCCTCCCGGGGCCCCCGCCCCAGGCCCGCATGCCCAGCGCTCAGCCCAGGCACAACGGGCAGCCACAATACCCGGGTATGATGCAGCCCCAGCTACAGAGACAGGTTGGTACACACACACACACACACGCACACACAGAGACATACGCTCTCAAACACACAAATACACAATTAGTTTGATTTACAGCTATACTGTACAGGTTTTTTTATTAGGCTTTCACCTTCTAAAATAATATGGGTCTTGGTGTTCTCCTTAAAGAGCCCCTGTATAAGATGGATGATTAGCCATATCACCGTTTTTTTACACCATGAGTGCCCATCCAGATGTTTGGATGGATAGTTCAGTCCACCAGTTGGTACAGTCCACTGTGTAGGCCCAACCTTACGCCTGGTGGTAAAATAGGGGCCCTTTCATAAAGAGGAATTGGACACTAAATACAAACTGCAGGAACAGCACCATCTGTGTGAAACACTCGTTATTACAACTGCTGTTGCCGTGGTGGGGTGTTGCTTGACTACCCTTGCTAAGGGCCATGCGTTGGCTAACTGTGTGCTACAGCACTGTCTTTTTGACTGTTGGTTCTTTCCCTATCTGTGATTGGTAGCTTTTATGTTTTAACATTGTATCCATTATGACAAACTGTTGACATTCCTAGTTTACTATAAGTTGGTGCATAGATACAGTGAGGCGGGCTAAAACACTAAGATTCTTTTAACCACCGCAAAATATTATACATCAAATTAACACATACTCTGCTCAAACCAGAAAGGGTCAAAGGTCAGAATGTCATGTAGGTCATTGGATGTCCCCTTGAATACCTGTTGGTCACAGAGGGGACAGTGAGTGGCCTTTACCATGGCAATTTACATCATTCTGGAACAATAAGAGAGTCCCCCATACAATATGTCGAAATGTAAACAATAAGTTAATTGTTTCTATATGTATATAACGATATACGTCGTCATTTGTAGGAACGTAGGAGCGCCCTAGCTGCAGCACTAGCCATAGCCTAGCCTAGCCTCACCCCTGTGTATCTATGGCCGAAATGCTAACTTCTCCAGCACTGTCGCTCCACCTGTGCCCATATTACTCCAACGTGTGGTTAGTGGTCTGCACTCCAGCGGGTGACCTTTTCTTTGTGTCCAGATGTCAATAGAGTCTGAGATGAGCCACCAAAGGTTTCGTTTCTTACTACAGTCAGGGGTTTGGCACCTTTTCCTTACTCTAACATCCGTGTGTCTTGTGCCGCATGCCGTGTCATTCCAAGTGCATGCCCACTCGCACACCCCCATGGCCGCCTTCACGAACCAGTATTTCAATACACCCTCGGCCCGAGAGACGTAGCCTAACTCTGTACCCATGTCCTCTCTCTCTCACCCCATGTGCTTGGCATCCTGCTCTTCCGTGCTCGCTTTCTGTCTCTCTCTCTCTCTCTCTCTCTCTGTCTTGTTCCCGTGCTTGCTACGTTTTTGTCTTTCACTCTTTTTTTTTTCTTGCTCTCCTGTCCCGTGTCATTTCTCTATTTATTCTCTCTCTATATTCTAACACTATTTCTATCTTCATCTCTCCTTCCTTTGGTTTCTCTCCGCCCTCTCTTCCCCCCTCTTTCAATTTCCCCTCCCTCTCTTCCCTCTCACTCTACCGTACTGCTTTCTCTCTCTTCTCCCCTCTCGCTATCCTCACTTGCTCCCCCTTCTTTCTCTCCCATCTCTCTCTTCCTGTCTCTCTCTCTCTCTCTCTCTCTCTCTCTCTCTCCCCTCGCTTGCCCCCCCCTCTCTCTCCCTCTCTCTCTTCCCTCACGCTACGTGCAGCATTCGAACCCGGGCCACGCCGGCCCCTTCCCCGTGGCCTCCCTTCACAACGCCAACCCCACCAGCCCCACCAGCGCCAGCATGGCCAGCATGGCCAGCGCCCACGGGCACCGGGGGACCACCAGCCCCATCGTGGGCCCCATCGAGCTCATCCCCTCCGTTACCAACCCCGAGAACCTGCCCTGCCTCCCTGAGATCCCCCCCATCCAGGTAAACGCTCACCTCCACCCACACCCACCCGTCCGCCTGGGTCTTTCGGGTTTTCACGTGGTGGGGTGCATAACAAAATATTTAAATGGACTACATATTATATAGCGCTTTTATCCACTGCGCTTTACACTGTTGCCTGACATGCACACATTCACCCACCGACGGCGGATGTCAACCCGCGCAGGGCGACAGCCCAGCTCGACGGGAGCAGTTAGGGCTTGGAGCCTTGCTCAGGGACACCTCGACACTCTAGGCTAGGAGGAGCCAGGGATCGAACTAGCAACCTTGGGATTACAAGCCAACCCGCGGCTCTACCTCCTGAGCTACTGAGCTTTGTTGATTTCGGGGTCTGGGGTTCTGTGCCACGCCTGTGGTTGGCTGGTACACAGAGGGGGTCGTGGGGGATATCTGACTTATAAGCTACAGATATTTGATTTCAACAATAATGATCATTTAAGAGGTTTGAAAGCCCTAGTAAGAATCGTGGATGTAGGAACAGGCTGCCTTAGGGTTTTTAACCTGACGCAGCAGATGGTTTGTTACACAGAGCCATCTGGGAAGTCTTCCTTGGAAACTGTTTGGAAAAGGGCAGGCCCTTCCAAAAAAAAAAAAAAACTTGGCAGGTGATTGGATGGACCATCTGTCCATCAACGTCTTAACACGTAGATCACGTAGTTCCTTGAGGCGCTGATTGGCCGCAGTGGTTCGGCCTGCAAGATGGCACACGTCTAGTGAATACTGCGATGCGTTGCGCATACAATCCCTTGAACATTGATATCACAGGCAGATGTAGTAAAATGTAAAATATTGTGTGAGCACACAAATAACCAGTAGAAAGAAAAATGGCGACACCCCACAGCCACAAATAGTTGGGAACAGTTTATTGATGTTTAGATCAAGGTGAGAAAATGAATTGAATACTGAATTGACAATGTGATCTCAGTCTCCCTGGGCTCTTCTCTTAATTATTTGTTGTTTCTCCCCTGCGCCGCTGCTCTTCGTCGCCCCCAGCTGGAGGATGCTGGTTCCAGCAGCCTAGGTCAGTTGCTGACGCGGTACATCACGGCCAGCACGCACGCCCTGCCCCACCTGCCCCACCTGCCGCTGAACCTCGGGGAGATCAACCTCTCCCCGGGACCCTCCACCCACTCCCCCGGCTCCTCAGGTACGACCGGGCGTGCGCGTGCGCGCACACACACACACACACGCACACGCACACGCACACACACACACAGACGTAAATATATGCACACACACACACACACAAACACACACATCATGCAAATCTGTCCACAACTTTTCGAGTTATGTTGCTGACAGACAGACAAACAAAGAAACTCTGGTGAAAACATCACCTCCTTGGCGGAGGTGATAATCGATCACAGGATCACATTCATAAAAAAAATAAATGCACATAAAGACAGCTGGCAAGAGCTCTAGCTAGGAAACCAATTTCTGATCACCTTTAAACTTACTCTTTCTCACTCCCTCTCTCTAACCCCCTACCTCCTCCTCCACCTTAATAGCACCTCGAACACTGCAGCCTTCAAATCTGTGAACAGGGTGCAGCTCATCTATGAGCAATGTGATTCATATTTAACTGATGGGATTCATCTTTAACTGATGGGATTCATCTTTAACTGATGGGATTCATCTTTAACTGATGGGATTCATCTTTTACTGATGGGTTACATCTTTTAACTAAGGTGAATCCTTTTTAACCAAATGAGATCTTGGAAGGTGTCGTATTGTGTGTTTGTTCAGGCGTGTGAGGAGTTCTCCACTAACCTTGTCTGTCTGTCTGTCTGTCTGCAGGTCTGTCCAACGCCCACACCCCAGCTCGGCCCTCAAGCAACTCCAGTACAGGCAGCAGGGGCAGGTAAAACCAGACTCACTAAGATACACACACCTGTCCTACAGACACACAAACACCCTGGCGTACACACAAACGTCACACAAAAACAATGACATAACACAAACCACAGGCAAACACTCAATTCACAAGCGACCTGCAAACATACTCACACACACTCACTCACTCACTCACTCACATACATACCTGCATATGATTCAAGTGTAAAAGTGTGTGTGTATGTGCCTCAGTGCATGTATGGAAACGTATGTGTGCGTGATTTGATGTCCTGCATGTGTGCAGTGTGTTAACGTGTGTGTGTGTGTGTGTCCATGCCTGCACGTTCCCGTGTGTCTGTTAATGCTTTGTGTGTGTGTTAATGTGTGTAGCTGTAGTTCTGCAGGGCGCGCCGTGGCCCCAGGGGGCGTGGCGGCGGACCAGGTCAGGGTCAAGCAGGAGCCGGGCACCAAGGAGGACTACGGCTGCGCCGCCTCCAACTCCAACTCCTCCTCCTCCTCCGTCAAGACGGAGCGGGGGAACGACTCGGGCCGGAGCGCGTGCATGGTAACGCCTCCCTCCCTGTCTCCTTCACACCTTCCATTCCTTCTGTCGCCGTCCCCAGCTCGCCGTCGCCATTTTGTCTCACGTGGCCCGGTGCCAGAGTCTTACATACATAATGTATACAGGGGATGTGCAGGCATAATGTATCCACACCATGGGACGTTTTGGTATTCAGACCACATTGAAAAACTCACCGAGGATGCGGTCGTTGTCTTTAAATAGTGTGTGTGTGTGTGTGTGTGTGTGTGTGTGTGTGTGTGTGTGTGTGTGTGTGTGTGTGTGTGTGTGT
>JAOPUD010000001.1:17209690-17221336 GCA_027122715.1 Trisopterus minutus
TGTGTGTGTGTGTGTGTGTGTGTGTGTGTGTGTGTGTGTGTGTGTGTGTGTGTGTGTGTGTGTGTGTGTGTTGTTGCGGGCATGCTACCCCTTGAACACTTGTATTAGGATGCAACGCTTTGCTATGACATCAACAAATGAAACATTCAACGTTTATTTATTTACAGATTAGACATTAAGTGGTTTGGTCGCCTGGGGTCAGGTTGGCAGTAGTAATACAGTAGTCCTGGGCTTGTCATTATTCACACATCCCTATGTTCATTTAATGTACATGCATACTTAATACAATTTGAAGCAAAACTATGCTTATTTGAAACCTGTACTTTATAAAACTAGCCGTCTACTGCAGCTCAGGGAAGAGCTGGTTAGCGGAGCCACTGACAGCACTCCTTTCATGGTCACTGGTTTAACAAAGGAGTCTGCGTGTTGCACCAATACTTTTCTGTTGGCAAAATAAAAATAGGGAGGCAGCCTCTGTCGCAGCAGTAGCAGGTTTTGTCACGATGAGGTAACGCTGAATTGATGAGGCACTGAAAATGTTAGCAAAAGAGCCCTGCAGCCTTTAAAGCGACCTGCCCGTGAGCTACACGGTAGTTGGTTACGTCACAGTAGTAAAAATGAGGACAAATATTTGACATCAGCCATGTCCATTGCCAGATCACGTTTAAAATATATTCAATTATTCTATTTATTTAACGACTTGTTGATTCGCCTAGGCTACTATATACATATTATGAGCCGATATTAAATAATGCATTATATGATTAGAAAATGACTGTGTTTATCTTCAATGATATAGTACTAGGTTTATACACAGGATCTGTTTGGCACTAAAACCGGGATGCACCAGATTTAAAGGTATTCGGACCAAAATGGAATTTCTAGCCTAAATTTCATTGTAATAATACATTTGAAAGTAATAGATCGGATCAAGTAATCTGTAAAAATAATGCAGATCGCCAATTTGTGAAATCGATATCGGCTGGCTACAGTGTGGGTGGGTGATGGCTACAGCGTGACGGTGGGTGATGGCTACAGTGTGGGTGGGTGATGGCTACAGCGTGACGGTGGGTGATGGCTACAGCGTGACGGTGGGTGATGGCTACAGCGTGACGGTGGGTCATGGCTACAGCGTGTCGGTGGCGGTAAAGAGGACGTACCTGGTGGTGGGTATGTGCGGCACCGTGGCAACGGGCGACGCGGCGCACTGGACGGCGTCGTCCTCGGCGCCCTTCTTCCCTTTCCTCTTGCCCTGCTTGCCGGCGCCGTCGCCCTTCCTGCCCCGCTTCGGCGTGGTGGGGAGCTCCGAGTAGGCGCTGCGCCCCCTGCTGGCCCGCCGCCGGCTGCCCACCACACGGCCCTCGCTGTCCCGCTCCGCCTCCTCGTCCGACCCCTCGTCCTCCTGGCCCGGCGGCGAGTGCGCCTCGCAGAAGGCCGTCTTCTTGACGGAGAAGGTGGTGCCGTGCACGTTGGTCTCCCGCACCGGGTCGATCTTCATGAAGAGCCCGGCGCGCTGGGCGCACGTCACGTGGAAGGCCGTGTAGCAGTTGGCCTTGTGGCACTGGATGGCCGCGCCCCGGCCCTTCTGCTTGCACAGGTAGCAGGTGAGCTTCCAGCGGGCCGGCGGGATGTTGGCCACGCCCTCCACGGGCTCCAGGAACACCGTGTTGGCGAAGCACACCTCGGGGATCCAGATGGCGCAGACCACGTGCGCCCAGCGCCCGTCGCTGGTCTGCTTGAAGGCGCCGCCGCGGTTGGGGCAGAGCACGCACTCCACCGGCCGCTGCGGCGACTGCAGGCAGCAGCGGCACAGCCACTGGCCCTCGGGGATGTAAGGCACGCCGTAGCACTCCTGGTGCACGGCCAGGTTGCAGGCGTCGCAGAACAGGATGACGTTGCTGTTGAGGCACTCGTCGTCCAGGCACACGCAGCAGAAGGCGTCGTCGTCGTCGGCCGCGCTCTGCGAGGGCGCCCGGCTGCGCGCCTCCCGGTACGCCTCCTCCTCAAGCCGGTCCACCAGCAGCTCGAAGGTGTCGGCGGAGACGCAGGGGTGGCCGTCCGCCCGGCGCCCCGAGTTGATCATCTCCAGCCAGGCCACGTCCTCCTCGTCCATGTCGTACTCCGCCTCCGCCTCCAGCTCCTCCGCCGAGCGCTCCATGAAGCGGTAGTACGCCACGGGCAGGGGCGGGGCCCGCGCCGGCCGGAACGTCTCCAGCAGGCGGAAGGTGGGCTCGGGGAGGGCCACCACGGCGCCGCTCTGGTGGGAGCCCCCCTTGTCGGGGGTCTGGGGGTGCGAGTTGGGTCCGTGGTTCTTGGAGAAGGGCGACGACTTGACGGAGGAACTCTTGGGGTCCTTCCTGCGGCCGCGGGGCGTGGCCGGCTTGCGGACCGCCTGGGGGCCGCTGGCCGGCGGGGAGGGCTGCTCGCTGTTCTCCTTGTTGCTGTTGCACTCCACAATGTCCTGCGCCATCATCTCGTCCTCCGTGATGACCGCCAGGGGGTCCAGGATGGAGATGCGGTGTAGCCGGCCGTCCAGGTCCACCTCCACCACCCGCTGGGTCTGGGAGTAGCTCAGGCCGTCCCGGGTGGGGGACGTCTTCAGGCCGTAGGGCGACGCCGGCGGTTGCCGTGCGCCCCGGCGACAGCCCGTGGCGTCTTCGGACCGTCGGCTGCCGGCTCCGCCCCCCCATGCCACTTGGCTTTTACGGCGTGGCTTCGTCATCGGTTTTTGACCATGCAGCACAACCCCGGCACTGTCACAAAATAACAACACGCTAATGTTATTCAGGGAAGGCATTCTACGACAATACTTCATCGAAACGGTTATACAGCCATTTGTTAGGGATTTAAATATTTACGCAGGTGTTATATTACTATAGATTACTTTGATTGCTGTGGCAAGATCACGGGTTTCATTGAAATTATGGATTCTTTATTTTAGTATTAAATTCGGGAATCTTACGCCTCAGATCACTCGAAATAAAAACAAATATGTCAAATTTCATCTGACATTTAAGAGATGACAGGCCTCAAATATGATGGTCAATATTGGGGATCAGTACTTTGGGATGGACTCTTGTCGACCATATCGGGTGTCAACACTACACATTTATCCCGGATAAGAAAGAAACAACCCTGACGCAATGAATGTTGATATATGGATTACTCTAATTAGATATGTGCCTACCAAATTCAGTCAAATTACAGATCAGTTCATTATGCAGATTTAGCCCCTGCAACTACCACCAAGGCTATTCACAACATGACCTGCCAAGCCAATCAACTGTTCCCACACTGCGATTGATGCGCGCCACAGCCAATCATTGTCAGGAATAACACCGCCACTAAAGGCACATACTCCTTATCTTGAGAGCAAAATGTCAGCCATATTTACAGTATTAAAACATTCTCAAACACTCGACCACTCATTTTGATCATTTTATAACAAGTAAGACACAGGTGCAATGTATATACGTAACATTAGGAATACATAGTCCGGTGTCAAAGTAGTTGAGAGTACAGAGCGGCTACGATTGCGGCTAACTTTCCTCACCCCGTATGCCTTCACATAGGCAACATACAGGAGCGATGCTAATCCACTATAGCTGAAATATTTAACGACACGGATTACATGGTTACCCAAATATATCGTTTAAAGTGGGACAACAAACCCTCTTACCTTTTGCAGTGACTGACACAGGCACCCCAGTAGGTACCCGGCCGCGTCCACCACCGTCAATATCTGGCCAGTAGCTCCGCCAGAAATACCACCAAAAGTTAGCAGCTAACGTGAGCTAGCCGCGAACCTCGGGTTCGCCGCAAACGCCGGTAGGTTTTTACCGTCTAATTCGCTCCCGCTTTTTCCTCAACATCCCGTACAAAACCCCCCAACACAACTAATGTCTTCTCGGAACGCGAACGGGATGGGCGCCCGATCTTAAGTTTAAAAACGGCTTGTTGTCGAGCTAGTTTGTTAGTAGAGGAATGGCTAGCCTGGGCTAGCGGTAGCTGGCTAGCTGTCTATGTGGTGAGCGGAGTTTGGAGAGCAGAGCCCGGATAAGCCCCGCCCCTCGCCAGGATTTTCGCGCGCGGGCAACTCGGCTGTGAAATCAGCCGGATCTGCAGAATAATGTACAATATCTGGATCTTCTCACGGAAATGGTTAATAATGTATAGCTTAAATAAATTATAACCAGAAAGTACAGGATAGTAAAAGGATGAGATTTACAAAATGCAGCAAAAAATAAAGGCCTACATTTTATAAAATGTCTACCTCAAATATTTCATTCGTTTTTATGCAATTTGTGTGTTGTATTTCTGCTTATTGTGTATATGATTGTTCTTTTTCGTAGATCCAGTATATATTTAATATCTTAATGCCTTTTACAATACTGTATCTTTCTTTCTGCTATCAACCCCTATTTACAGTCTGGAATTAATAAAGTAGGCTACATCTTATCGTACATTATAGGCCTAGGCATGCAGTATTTCTATAATACTATTTTTGTAAATATCACCTACCACCTGTTGATATACACAATACAACTCATGTAGGCCCACTATTATAGTTAACAGTTTCTGCATTAGTCTCCGAGTGAATGAAATATGCATACAATGCATAATAATACAATTTTTGGTATTATTTCTACTACAGATTTACGACAATGAGGTTATTTTAGCGTCCCGGGGCTGCTTCTCATGAGGCCACTTCAAATCCTTACAGATATGGCGCCTGCGGTGCGACTCGGCTGGCTGGGCCATTGAGAGGGCACCGCAGTAGGCCTTCTGGTGCAGCCACTTAATTCACCCTGATGCTGCCTGGCATCAGTGGGTCAACCGCCAGAGGTAGCTGGGGGGGGAGCCTAGGGGCCCAGGCCCACACGGCCTGGGTATCATCCCACCGATCCGTCCTGGGACCGTGCCAGGGGGACATCCCATAACCATAAACAAAACTCTAACACCAAATAAGAAACCCTAACCCCAAAACCAATAACAAAAACAAAACAAAACCATCCCAACCCTAAAACAAAACAATCAATCCAATACCAAAAATCCTCAAAATAGTCCTGTATCCAGAATTGCTGTAAATTCTTAAATAATAGATAATGTATTATTATCAATCTTTAAATTGTGCCTTGGCGTTTTTTTTAAGGCATCCGGTTCTTAGATTCCATCGTACTTAATCTAATACGCAGGTTCGGTTCTCGATTCCAGAAAGCCATATAAACTTAAAACCATGATCCCTGGGCAAGACGTACAAACTGAAATAAATCAGCTGTATTGAACCGAAGACTACACTCAAAATAAATGAAAAACAGTCATATTTTTTATTTAAAAAAAGATACATTCATGAAGTTGATGTAATGAATTCCAAATCATAGAAGCATGAAACACATCATTTGTATGTAAACCTAGATAAAAATAGTAATACAGTACTCAAAGCCAGTTGTATGCACACATTCTATTTTCCGGCAGGTCTTACATTAATACAATTAAATAAAAACTAATTTGTATCAAAGAACCGGTCGTTCTTTAATACCAGTTTGAATGAGACGCATACCCGATCACCTTTCCAAATACTTGAATTGAAGTAGGCTATCACCAACATTTGGTCATTCAAATAAAAAACAGTGTTTGTTTGTGTAAGACGCTTTTTTTTTTTCTTTGTTGTTTTCGAATGAAAGTGTACAGAATGAATTGATACGGGTGACCAACGGTCACACAGCATTCAGGCACTCACTGAGTTATGGTCAGTGTGTTTCTTCTCTTTGAGTCTCGCCGTGGGAAGGGCACAAAGCTCCGTACTTCTCTGAAACATAACTCTGTAGGCAAACAGAAGGCCAAAGAACCATTTCAGTTACACATGTGCATTACTGGGGCCAGGCCACTGACGACGGGTCGTCATCTGACCCCAACAAAATAAAAACTATAGTGTTACATGTTCTACACACTACTACGTAACTACCTAGCTCTTTACAATTATACTTGAGCCCAAATGCTTATACATGTATTTTTAAATACACTTAAATGTGGATTTGGATGTTGTTGTTTTTTTAATAAACACAAGGGTTGGTTTAGCTCAGGAGATTGAGCATATCGACTTGTAGGTTGCTAGTTCGATCCCCAGCTCCTCCCAGGTGAGTGTCAAAGTGTCCCTGAGCAAGACGCCTCACCCTGACTGCTCCTGACCAGTTGGCTGTCGCCTAGCACTTACTCCGCCTTGGGTGTGTGCATGAATGGTTTAAGTTTCTTTGGATAAGTACTAGAATAATACATACATTTATATTTTTTGTATTTCTACTTTGGTACTACTTTCACTTCTCCCACTCACGTTTCCATTCCTCCAGGGATAGTGTTGCGTTGTCCCGGCTGTCGTCGTAGGGCTTGGGGTCGGGGCAGTCCTCCGGGTCCCTCAGCGTGTCAAAGTAGGGGTGCTCCAGGGCCAGCTCGGCAGTGGGCCTCTCGTCCCCGTCCAGAACCAGCATCTTCTCAAGGAGGTCAATGGCTGCCAACAGAGGGGCCGACGTCGAATGGGTTGAATAATGGATCTCGTATGGACGATTAAACAGACGATGCATTCAGACACCATTCGCTCTGGAGTACGGCCCCCATGAAGGAAGTTGGGGTGACTTGGATGGAAGTCAGATAAAACATTTCAGATTCATTAAAAGTGGGGTCAACATGGTACATGGGCTATTTTTTTGGAGACCAATGTTAGGTTCAGGAAAGTCTATTGTTTGGAATTTGGCTAGTATCCATCCATGAATTTCATTGTCAATGGTCTCCCTGTAGGCATCGGTCAGAAGGATGCCTTCGCCGTACCTGCTCATTAATTGCATGTATCCAGAAACACATCACATCTGTAAAGAACTAGTAAAAAAAAAAAAAAAAAAGAGTGAAAAGTAAGACATTTGAAGACCAGGAGGAGAAGCAGGAAGGGGTTATAGGGCAGCATGACTCACCTTGTACACTGGCCTTAGGAAACAAGGTGGAGAAGTCCTTCCTCGGATAATGTGGAAGGTTCTTCATGTAACTTTTGGCCTGTTAAAGCAATATAACAAGGAGTCAGTATCAGTAAACAACTCTGATATTTACTCCACAGAAGCCTCTCTTGACGCCCTCTCACCTCAGGGCTGTCCAGCTTCTGGATGAATTCTTTCCCAGGGACACCAGTCACTTTCATGATCTGGGTGAGTTGGTCCATATCTGGGATTCCATAGGGTCAAAGGGGAACATCCTTTCATATCGGCTAAACTCAGAAATTAATGGATTTATAAAGATTTGCATATACACACCAACCACTCAACCACCAACCATATCATGAATAGTACACATTCCCAAATGTCCTGTTTTGCTTCGAAATAACGGATAAGGATGCACGGTATACATCAATTTCGATAAACATTTTGGGGGATAATGATGCTAATGATGGTGATATTTTAATGATGTATTATTCAGATAATACAATTATAGTCGATAAATACAGCCAATAATTCATAGCCCATTATCATTTTACAGTAGCAGAGGACAAGAGCACAATTTCTAGTTGGAAAACATGTTCAGCTAAGGTTCCAATAGCAAGGACAAAGTCTTCTAGTTTTAACACGATGAGTCACCTGACAATTTGTCATCGCCATGACGATGTGTTACACCACACAAAGCAGTTAGCGTGAACATTGGGAGAGTAGGGTTGCTTTTTTATTAACTGCTACTTGTGTTTACAATTATTAGTGAATCACAAACTGCCGTTAAATAACTTGAATATATGCCTATCGGCCATGAGAAATAGGTTATAATCGGTTATTGTAATGGTAAAAAAAAATAAACCATTATCCTGCATACTTAATTACGGTAGCAAGAAAGCTGTCACGTCGATGACCTTCAAACATTAAATTCAAATGTTTTTCTATTCGCAAACATTGGAAAGGAAAAGGATACAGTCTTTCCCTTTGAAGAGTGTTTTTCCGTTGATCATTTCTGCCATGATGCAGCCCACGGACCAGATATCCACTACAGGGAGGTGAGCAGGGAGGCAAGGAAACCAGTTTACATGCCAGAAGGGACGAATACATACACGAATCAGCCCACGCCGTGGAATGTATTTGGCAAAGGGGCTCAAAGGGCTGCTACATTCCTATCAAGCCAGACGATTGATGCAATCATTCCCTAATTACATTCTGCATGATATTCATAATTCAAGAACAATATCCCAATTAATCCATAATAAACATCCTCCCCTCAGTTTAAATGAGCCAAACAGGTCTATTTGACTACATCAATCTAAATTCTTGAGATAAACACAATTAACGAAAGCACAATGTAGAAATTAGCTGAAAGTACGGGTGACAGACATGAGACATTGTGGTGGAAGGGACCCTTGAGGATCCTGGGAGTTCCCAGGGATAAGGATATTAACATGCAACATGTATGGTGTTCTTGCCAGTCTGGGTGTAGTGCATCCAGTTGAGAATGACCTCCGGCGCCCGGTACCACCGGGTCACCACGTAGCCCGTCATCTCTGCATCGGCACTGCGAGCCAGCCCAAAGTCCAGGATCTGGATTCAACAGCACCGAGTTACAACGGTCGTGGGGGACTTTGGGTCAGAAGATATATGGAACATCTTGGCTAGGTGATTTTCGTTTGGAAGATATTCCCTCTAGACACTAACCTTTAACTCGCAGTCTTGGTTTACGGCCAGGTTTCCCGGTTTAAGGTCCTAGGGGGGAAAAAAAAAAATTGGTGTTAACGGAAATAAGTTAGAATCAAGCAGAGGTAAAGATTCAAACGCATGCCATATACTGACAGCCCAAGCATGGACAACAACAACCAACAGGAACACAGCTATAAAGAATATATATTGTAGATAAATCTGTTACAATTATTTTTGCATTATTAGTATCAAGTAGTGCAATATAGGGAACCAGATTTGTACATTCTCAAGGATTTCAAATAGCACTACAAAATGGTGACACCTCAAATAGTGCATAATATAGGCACGAGTGGACAAATTGGAACACAGTGGTTGTCTATCAGCATAGAAAAGATGGCGTGTAAAATCAGGAATAAGATGCAACTGCTTCGTTCCACCAGATTGTGCCGAATCTGCAGTTTGATTTCCTAATTGAGTTCTTCTTTGAACAAGGGGGAACGTAAACCAACACATTATGTGGAGATGTGGGGTGAGGCATATTCATGTCCTTAACGTCTCATAACATGCTGCTAGGAATCAAAGCAAAAACCACTCCTCCTACCTGTTGGGGCAGGGTTAGCAATGACTCAATACAATGAGGAAATGGGAAAGCGCTTACCCTGTGGATGATGCCTGCCTTGTGAATGTACTGCAATATAAAAAGGAAACATATGACAGTTAAAAAACACACAAAAGGGATGCAAAAATGATGACATTTTACTGTAACCCCCCACACATCATTGTTTGAAAAGGAATTGAGGAAATTGGATAACGTCGCAATTTTACTTTGATAGGCTGTGAATTTTGTGGTTGGCCCTCATGACGTCAACTACACCCTCGTTCAGCCAAGTCTCGCATTACAGTTTTAAAAGACTATCCAACATGACATGTTATTTTCATTTTGCAGGTAACTCCAGTCCTGATGCTTTGTCAAACTACAACAAATGAACAAAAGGAACATTGTTTTGCGATTTACTTTGAGTCTATAACAAGCAATTGTCCCTGCCGATACAGATTCTGAATGCTAGAGTTTTGCTCTGAATGTTGAAAATACAGTACAGTACAGTACAGTAATACATTTAAAATGTTAAATGATGTAGACTAAACACTACCAGTTGATTATTACATTGTTATCATATCACATCATCACCTGATCTTACACCTCCAACATGTGAATTAGGCTGCTAAAATCATTGTCCGTGTTTGGCCCTGGTATCTTTTCTTAATATAAATCAGTTTGTATTTTCTTCTGCAGTAATACACAGTAATCCATTTGTATCCCATATCAATATCACAAGGAGCAACCTGTTCACAAGAAGTTTTGTTTCACAAAATAAGGAATAAGTAAGAGTAAGCCAGAATTATTCCTGTGAAATTCCTGTGATTTACTTGATGACAGATGACACCCTTGACACTCATTAAGACAGCACCAGATAACGTTACTTGCACAGTTTACCACATACTATAACCAGGATAATGCCCAATCAAATATCAATTAATCCTGATTTTATCAAGATTAATTCACTAAATCTAAAAATAATTATTGCTAGTTCCATCCCTAATCAGGCCACAAAAAGATGGCCAAGATAACACCAACCCAAGACATTGAAGGCCTTACTTATATAGATACACAAATGTTTTGCTTAAAAACTTTCTCACTCGCTGTGTGTTCAGCTAGTTTGGTCAAACACCTTCTCATTGCAATACATTGCCCTTAGAGGAAATACTCGCTTACATTGCAAAAAAAAACACCTAGGCGCTGTATGTATACCGAGGTGTGGTCTTACCCTGAGTCCACACAGCATCTGGTAGACCAGAAACTGCACTTTATCTTCGGACAGATTGCCGCGCACCTTTGACAGGTCAGTGAACATGTATGGCATGACCAGGTAGCTGCAGTCCATGGAAGAGACGGAAGCATAAGAAATATCCGGAAAGGTAAGCTATGTAATGAAACCCACCATGCCACTGAGGTCCCCTAGCATTCTGCTCCGGGGGTCCACCAGATGCTCTGTTGTTCATGACAAACTGAATCACTAGGCCAAGAAGGACCATAAGTGTTGTCCTTCTTGGTGACAAACATCGAATTGGATTTCCCATCTCTGTGTTAAAGTTGGGTCTGCTGTTGTCTGACAGACCAATTAACCAATCAATACTGATGCCCCCTGTGGATTTAGACTTATAATGGCAGTTTCAAAAGCCAGACGACAATTTCAATTAAAAGGCCCAAAGCTAGCTCAGCTGTCATGAGATTCATTTATAATATAATAATAATAATAATAATAAAACTAAATTGTGTAGCACCTTTTCAAAAACATACGTTGCCAAGTTACAAACATGATAGAAGCAAAAAAAACAAGATGAGTAAAAATAGGAGCAGGATTGAACACATAATGTGAAATGGCCACATGGGTGGAGAAAAGGGAACCACCAGGTATGCACACATAACAAAATAATAACATAGAAGTAGGCAGGCCTCCACTGAGTACTTACAAGTCCTGGAAGTCCTCGAACCCTGTGGCAGGTGTGAACACGTCAAGAAGCCCAATGACCTGGTCAAACACAAAACACACACACAGATAGCAATCAGTGGATCTCCCCTCCTAGCCGGAAGGTACCGGGTCCAATCACCAATGTCCGCAGGCTACGCAAAGATTCCCCCAGCCCCTACCTGTTCCTGAATTGTATCATTGAATTCACTGCAATTTGACTAAATATATATATATAAATATAAAAACCTCAAAGACAATTGAATTTCCAATTATTATCATAAAGGGTGCAATAGGAAATTTACTATTTGTTAGTTATTTTGTTACATGACTTTAAGGAGCAGGAGATCGTTTTTCGTTTTCCTACCCCCTCTCTATGAATAAATATTAGTGTGTGCGTGTGCGTGTGTGTGTGTGTGTGTGTGTGTGTGTGTGTGTGTGTGTGTGTGTGTGTGTGTGTGTGTGTG
>JAOPUD010000001.1:17227015-17240555 GCA_027122715.1 Trisopterus minutus
CACACACACACACACACACACACACACACACACACACACACACACACACACACACACACACACACACACCTTATATCCCATTAAGATTATGGTTGTAGCATTCCAAAAGAAGGTACATAGTTTTGTTTGCTCTACTGCTATGGACTTAGCAGTCAAGTCCATAGCAGTCTAAAACCTGGCCTTGCTGTATTGGCTGTGTAAAGATAATTTGTAGGTCTAATTTATTATTAATTCTAGAGCTAGAGCCAGGCTGATTGTTTGGTATGGGATCTTTAGTTGCTAGGCTCTGGCCTCCGAGGACTTTTAGGTTAGGATTAGGAGTTAGACTTCCGAAATAAAGTAATGTCCATGTTGTTTAGTTCTGCTAGACTTGCATAAAAACGGATAACTTAAAACTGTGAATTGGCTCAGTCACTGCGCTACAGTCAACCGAGGAAAATGAGACCCACACAAGCACAACACAAACATTTGTTTTTAATATTAACAATAAAAAACTGCTACAACTATGAATAAAATAATACACATAAAGAAATAGGCCTAAGATATCCAAGTGCAAAATTTTGGAGTAATGAATATTTGGCACATACTACATACACATACAATACTTTAAGGTCATCAATCATTGTGGCAAAGCCAAGGCACATAAACAACATCTTTCTGTTAGCATACATTACAGACTGATGAATGTTTCCAGTATTTGGCAAAAAAAAGGGTTGATAATGGTAAAACAAGTACAATAACAGAGCCATAATTAAGTACTAACCAAAAATCTCTACTGCTGAAAAATACATATATTATAAGTAATACATAGCTTCCCTTATTGCAGTCGCCTCAAAAGCGCCATTTGCGCACAAAGTATCAAAACACGGACCTGGGATGACATCATACCTGCTGCACTGTTTGTGCCAGTGAACATGTTTAAGGCTTTAAGGCTGTAAAGTTTGAAGGACTGTAAAGTTTGAAGGACTGTAAAGTTTCAAGGACTGTAAAGTTTTGGTACCTCATTCTGACTTGCTGGTAGCAGTAGTGATGCATGGCACATTTGGTTTTGTGATGATAGGATATGATAAGACAGTGTGATCCTACAGAACAATTTGCCATCATTGCAATACTTTTCCTATTGCGTTATTCTCTGAGTATATGGCACATTCATGGTCTGGCAGCCCTTTATGTTGTAAACAAAATCACAGTGGGTACCCTGATATGGCCTGAGAATGTGAACAAAGTGTCAGCACCAATATAGTTTGACCGAATGAGCTCTCTCACTTCAGTTTGCCATCAGATTCATGATTTTGGCAGCCAGTCCCCCAAGCTTTCCAATGAAATCCCAAGAGAAACTTGAAATCGAGGCTAGCACCAAGCTAGCAGCCACTATCATTCAGCATTAAAGTAAATTACATAAAACAGATATATAACAGTGCATGCCTGCATGCCTTCAGCAGAGGCACAGAGCTGGATTACTAGTACCACAGCATTACTAGTCCCAGTGCAATTAGTCATGCACCTCACCCACAATCATTAACCAAAGGCCTTCGGCCTGGTGTGGTAAATAATGTATATACATACATAGACATAGCATCAAGCTAAGGATTGCCACTGCTTGAATTAGTGTTCCAGCTAATCCAATTCCTAATATCTTCAAAACACTTTTAACCATGCCTTTGAATGAACTACATTCAGAATCAGTTGAATCACTTCCTGGTTTCATCTGCTCCAGTCCCAGATTTTCACATCTGAAATGAAGACAAAACCACATTTACCACAATAGTCTACTATTTTCTATTCAACCACTCAACATTTTCATTGTCAGGCTTTTATTATTCTGTTTCAAAATGTAATTCTCAAAGGTTTTTGATTAACAATAGAGCAAAGACGATAGTGTTGTTAAAACATAGTCCATTTATATTCTGCATTGGGAAATTAACTACTTACATTGTGTGGGGCAGGCAAGATGTTGAGTTGCCATTTGAGAATGTTCCAAGGTTGCATTTAAGGCACACTGTATCTTGAGATGCTGTTCCTGTATCAATAAACATTGCTTTATTGAAACCTAACCAATGTTCATGCATGAGAAAACATATTTGATATATCGGAAAGTTTGGTGGTAGCAGTTCTACGCAGCCCTGTTATAGCAGTATTACATTTATATTGACGTGTCTTTGTACCCTGGAAATCCATAGTTCTCAAGAGAGCACAATTTGAATTTCACTCCCCGATTGCCCAAACCCAGAACATAAACCAATCACATCGGTGTATCTGATATGGGCAGGCTAAAAGCGTTGCTGTTTTACCGATCGTATACGGCAAGTCTTATCTATTGGCTAGCTCCACTGGTCTGGATACGTCACCCCTTGTGTTCTTCTGATTGGTCGTAGTGTTATTCAATTGCGTGCAGTGATATTTTCAAATGCATGCTTGGTTCCACCCCTCAAGTTGGGCCAGTTTTATTTCTCGTTGCCAGACCTACAGCCTTCTAGATGTGGGTCTGGATTTCCAGGCTAGTGTCTTTGGGAAATTTGTTTGGTGTGTATACTTGTATCATTGTATGCATTCAAAGTGAATTTCCCATGTGGATTCACTGGGCTCTGTACAGGTCTTTTCTAAACTGTAACGACTGCATAATATACCCGCTCTACCTCCTGAGCTGTTGTGTGAAGTGTGTAGTAGTAGTGGCAATGAATTAATTTGGATTTTCTTGCATACATAGAAGGACACCAACCTCTTTGGCTGATGTATTGACCAGGACTGCAATCCATGTGTCCCTGAGCTGCCATACATCCACCCCTCTTGAAATCCTTACAGAAGTATCCGTCAAGTGGCTCACACAGAGCATCTGATGTGGTTGTACACTGCTTTTTTACCTTCAAACCTAGACCTGCCAATCACAATGCAGTTACAGAGAAACACTCTGGAACACAATAGTTGTTTGAGGAGTTGAAATAATTATGAATTGTAAACAAAAGGTGACTATACCTGGAGAACAGTCTGTGCAAGGGGAGCATTGTTTAAGCCCATTCCAGTCATTGTTGAAAGTACCATCACTACAAGGCAGACACGCAGTGTATTTTCTTCTTGGAATACAGTCCTCTGAAACATGGTAGCCTGTGGGACAGAAAACAGATATTTTTTTGCCAAAAACAATATATATCAATATTCAAATTAATCAATTTTGGAGGTATTTCACTCTTACCAGGTCGGCATGCAGGACAACACTCCTGATGCATTATTGAATATTCGTCGGATTGACATCTTGCTGATACATTAGTAATGGCAATGAAAATGAGTACAACTAAATAAAGGAAAGGATGTCCAATATTTAGTACAGTTTGGACAGTTTGTCCAGGCTTTATTGCAGAAGCTCCCATCGTCAAGACATCATTGTATGGCGGAGGGTGGAAATATCTGTGGAGATATAAAACAGAAGACTAAGAAGCTAATACAATTCACAAGGGTAAACGCTACAAAAATAAATACTGCAAATCTATATACTCAATATGAGTAGTAGCAATGTTAATGTCAATTAATTACCTACATTTCAACATTGCAGGCAGTTGAAGACATAAGTAAGCCTAGATGCTTCATTATTGAAACTATACATTATATACAAGTGTCGAATTCAAAGGCGCAACACTCAGGTTGACCCTGAGTGTTGTGTTCTGTAGTCCAAATTCACAATATTGGAGTCTGCGCCTGTCCCCTCCACCCCAGACTGGAAAGGCTAGTATGGTCGAGTGAATCCCGATTTTATCACAATAGATATTAACATTGATTCATCGTCCAGCCTTAAATCAACGGAACAAAATAAGTCATAGCCAATAGGATAAAACGCATCCCCTCTTTCCTACAACTCTTGGTCCAAATCGAAATATCCATAAAAACGTATATTCTCCCAAGAGGCTTCTGTCCGTTCTGGACTACTGAAGCAACATTACCATACACAAATTAAAACACTGTTGAATTCTATATGATATTTCAGCCAAGTCAGTTCCGCTAGATGCCACTCAATTCGACACCCTTTATAGGTGAACCAAACAACTTTCTCTCTAGGTTAAACACAGGCTATTGGATGCATGTGGTTTGGTGAGATAAGCCGACAACCCTGCCCAAGAATGAGCAATATCTGAAGGCAAAGACAGGGTCTCGGTTCTCCTAAAAAAACGCATTATTTATAGGCCTATAACTCGCATTAAGATGCATTTTGTATTTTCCAGTCACTCTCGAAAGTGTGCAAAAGTAATAAGAAGAAACACTCGAGTCGGGCGTGGGGACCTTTTCTTTCTCACACAAATCAAGGACATTCATTTTCTTTTCTTTTAGGCCTAATTTACCTTACAATATTTATAGCGTTCTCCACAAACAATGAAGGTCAGAAGTGATGTCTTTCCGCGGTAGGCTACTCCTTTAAAACTCCCACGTTACGAAGCATAGTAGAGAAAAGAGAAGCGGGCATTTCGTCGTCGTTTGATTCCATTTAATTTCCGAAATGGTAAATTGATTACAAACCGTGTTATGATGGAAAAATGATTTGCCGGTGTGTAGGAATTATGTCTATTTTGGATTTCATCCGAATCGGTAGCGGAAGAAAAAAATAAGGTTGTTTAAAGCGAATATGAGAGCTTGACTCCACCTCCTCTGAAATATTACGCGATTAAAAAGGTGTTTTCCTACATTGTGCATGACATGTTACGTTACGGTTGCCAACTTTGGGTCTTCGGCTGAAGTGAAACTCTGTCGTTTTGAAAAAAACGAATAGAATAGGCGATTAAATAACAAACATAAAACATCAAAACAATAAGAAATCTAAAAACAAAAGGGACCAAGTCCCATAATTCAAACGTTTCCTGCTTCCTGCTAGCCAATAACGCACTTCAGCCAACGTTGGCAACTACAGTCCTACTGTCACGGCACATACTTATTAGGCAAGGCTAGTCTGTAGTGACGAATGCACACAATTTTATTAGTCAATAAATTATTCGATTTGTAAGGTTATTTATCTGCTTACCTTGATGATCATTCAAACTTTCAAACGCGCATCAGTGGGCTCCGACCTTGAACTCTGTCTGAACTTTTCACACGCAACTGACTGGAATCAGGTGAACGGTTTTCATCGAATCAACGATCGGAGAGTACTGGAGTGAAAACGTTGTAGGCAGATGATCCGGTTACAGCGGTTACAGCTGTGGGCCTCAAACTCCTCATCATTAAGAAAGAATGAAGGAAACAATACGCTGTGGTCTGGTCTAAACATGACAGAAAATTAACGTATTGAGAGAGGAGAAATAATGAGGTATTGTCGCCCCCGGCTGGTCGAAGGATGTATTGCATTTGCCCTCGGAAAGCAATTGCCATCAAATTATTGAAAAACTATATAAGAGAATCGTATTATTAACCAAAATCAGTTCACCTATCACATTGTCAGCCATTTTACATGTAGCCTAATGGGAAAGGGTCCGGCTATGGGCCCAGAGACGATAGGCCTACTTAATTAGGCACATTAGGCACTATAGTTATTCAGGTTTAGAAATGGGTGGTTGTTGAATGTAAGAAAATGGTTGTAACACTTAAAAATGTGTAAGAATTCACCCAACCTCTGTCAGGTATTGTTTAGCTAGTTGTTTTTTTTGCATAGTGGTTTGAATGCATCACATTTTGCCAGAGCAACTTCAATTTAAATTTAATGTAGACATATGATTGTATCTGCCCGATCAGTGCAAAATATATACAGTCTTAGTCAGAAAGTTTACTTTCTCACCTCAAAAGTGGACATTTTCAGGGTGAGATAACAAGACCGGTTTGAGCCTCACGAGGATCACTTGTGTGGTCAAGGCCTACAAATGCTCAGCAAAAAGCAAAATACACATCCTACAAAAATTTGCACCCTGAGCGCCTCCACTGTCACATTACTGAAACCTTAGCGATAAACACCATGACACCATGGTTACCAGATAAGTTAGTGCAATGTGTAAGCAATCATAAGGAACACTGGAACCAAATTCACTTTACGTCTTTTGCACTTTGCCCAACAAAAAGATTAGTCTGGGGTGATAGCAGTAGCATTGGTGGCAGAAATAGTGTGAAGAGTTACAAATAGTTGGAATAACCACACAAAATGCAGACCAATTATCATCATCATCATCATCATCATTTTTAAGCCACTGAAATTTGAGATTTTTCATCGTTCTCGTCTCTGCAGTGCCTATTTTAGGTAAGCTGTTCTCCAGTAAATCATTTATTAACCATCAAGGGGAGAAAAATGCACTCATGCATGGGCAGGTAGCTGTCGGTATATAATTGTTTGATGTTTTGCTTTGTTTTAGTGCTATTAAATTAATGGATTGTATGATCTTGGGATGACCTATGATCTTGGGACCTTGCCACTTCTAGGGAATTCTTTGGTTCGTAACACACAAACATCTTCCATCAAGACATGGAATCAAAGATAGTGTCCAGCCATTGCACACATGACCACTTAGTACTCAACGTAAACCAAAGGGACTGAGTGTGGGTCTGGCAACCTTTGAACTTGCTAAAGAAGAACTGCTTGCTAAAGAAGAAGTTCCGCGTGCTTAGATTTGAACTTTACTGCCCGAGATGAATGGGATGGCTCTCAGGCAACCGGCTAAGCCCCGCCTACAAACTACGTCACCATTAGGTATAGTAACAAAGGTTTCTTTTCTCAAACCCTGCTGTGGTCTTTAACGTAGTGTGACCCTACTACTGTTGCTTTTGTAGCGCAAATGGGCTTCCCTAAACGAGTATTTAAGCGCATAGTTTGACGAAAATACATTTTCGTTTATAGCCTACATTTTTTTTTTGTCCGGCAAACTTCCAGAAAAGTATTCGCTTCTTCAGTGCCTAATCTACTGTTTCCTATGCGTGCATTAGTTGATCGTCTTGAGGGTAAGTTCTGGTGTGTTATCCAAGCAATGCAAGACTCCTATTGTTTTATCCTCCAATAAATGTATCGCTTTGCTGTCGTGCAAAGGCTAGTAGGCCTAATCGATCGGCGATCTCATGGCATACGTTTGATTGACAGAAAGCATTGTTGAAACAATATTGTGTTCTGTTTTACATAAAATGTCTGTGGTCATTTGACCGAGGAATGTGTGTGGTTTGTGTACTGACTGGTCGGACGTCCGTCCACATTCCATCGTCGGAGTCTAGTCGAAGTCCATCGAGGCGTGTCTTTTGATAAAACAAGAGTTGATTCTGCAGGCCATTAAACACGTGAGGTGTCTACTGTGAAAAAAATCGTTAAAAAAAAGTTATGTTCACAGTGGGTGACTTTGCAAAAGCATGCCTTCTTCGGAATACATGGCTGGGAGCGTTTCAGGTAGGCCTAAATGAGTATTAAAACACATTTTTAATTAGATAATTGGAGTCGACTTTCAGTAACCTTGTGTAATGTGTGATGCCAGGAGCGCTTGGAGTAGTTGTAGGACATCCAATGGATACGGTCAAGGTGAGATGTCAAATTGGCCTGTTGACTCTTGTATTATATTTAAAATCGATATTATTTTTTAAAATAATAAATCAAATAATTTCAATCCTATTGTCACATTTCATCTGCAGGTACGGCTACAGGTGCATACTCAATATAACGGTATATTCGACTGTGTGGCCAAAACATTTGCCAACGAAGGGGTATGTAGGCTGATAACAAGGAAGTAATACCTAATCATATTTATTTGTATAAGTGGCCTTTATTAATTACTGTATGTCCCGTTTGCTTTCCGAAGCTCCATGGGTTCTTCAAGGGAATGGCGTTCCCCGCTCTGACCTCGGGCCTCTCCAACTCCGCCATCTTCGGTTCTTATTGCAGCGCGCTCGATTACCTGACGCGGTCGCGGCCAGGCGACCGCGTCAACGGCAAAGACGCTCCCGCAGCGCACGTCTTCGCGGCCGGCTGTTTCTCTGGCCTAGTGGGGGTAATAGAGGCTCCGCAAATGCCACTCTTCTTTACAATCAACCAATCACTCAGACCGCCATCTTCAACATGGAAAGGCAATGTGCTATAAAAGTGTAATGGCGGTAGGGCGCTCATCTCTCCCTCACTGACTGCAGCCTACCTGTTTGGAACACTTGAGCAAGATGCCCTTCCCCCTTACCTGTCCCTTCATGACACGTATCTGAATTAAGTGTCATGTAGTTTTGGTTAAAAGCATCTGCCAAATAACTAAATATCCATGGTCGTTTGAAAGAATCTCATCCTATTCACAATTAGTTTACAATGTTTCATAATGTCAGTCATCTGGACGGTTTTATCCAAAATAACTTCCTGTGACTTCAGATACTGATCACTAAGGGGCAAGCAGGAGTATGGGACTGGGGGGGTGGGGGGGGGGAAATCTTGCTCAAGGACGCCTACAGGTTAGACTGCAGAGGACTGCGAGTCCCCTCATGCCGACAACGCCCTCTGACCAACAGGTGGTGATCATGGCCCCCGTTGACCTGGTGAAAGTGCGTCTGCAGGGCCAGGCCAGTGGAGAGCGCTACCGGGGGCCCCTCCACTGTGTCTCCACCATACTGCGGGAGGAGGGGCCCCGCGGCCTCTACCGCGGCGCGCTGGCCCTAGCCCTGAGGGACGTCCCCTGCTACGGCCTGTACTTCCTGCCCTACGAGCTAGTGAGGCGGGCCCTCACGGAGCCGGGAACACAGTCGGGTGAGAGGCGGGGCTTCAGGACTCCCACTCCGTTTGAATGAAACGTTCAAACTTCGTTCTTTTCCGTGTTGCAGTGCAAACTGCAAAGTGCTTGGCAAGGGGAAACGATAACGCAAAGTGAACAAGAAGTGACAGGAGCATAGTCCTTTGTGGTGTAGATTCAGAAAAATGAAAGATTAGACATACACTACTTGACCATTCAAATATGTAACTAGAACTGCCGAGCTGGGAGTCAAACACCTTAACGACTCATTTAGTAAAATTGGTCTGTAATCTGTAACTAATGGTGGTCTAGTCTAACAGTACAACATCACCGTCCTTCTGTACATGGAAACCCAAGTAGCATCTTCTCCAGTAGGCTACATAGTGATAAGTACAATTTTATTTTTGCAAAAGGTAAATTTCGGTGTCGACTTCTATACAAGATGTGTGCAGTAGTGCAGGTAAAAAAGATAGAAACAACGTACAGTTACACAACAACTGTACAATATGGACCACCTTGGTGGTCCATATTGGTATCGGTGTTCAAACCCATATCGGTGTTCAAACCCAATTTTAAATGGCCGCCTGCTGTGATTGCGTCAACGTACCGGTAACCCGGATGTCTCCTCGCCCCTTGACCCTCCCAGGCACGTTCGCCGTGCTGATGGCGGGGGGCACCGCGGGCGTGGTGACCTGGGCCTGTGCCACGCCCATGGACGTGGTCAAGGCCCGGCTGCAGCTGTCCGGGGCCGGGGGCCGGCACTACCGCGGGGTCGCCCACTGCATCCTGGTCAGTGCCCGGGAGGAGGGGCCCCGGGTGTTCTTCAGGGGCCTCCTGCTGAACAGCGCCCGGGCGTTCCCCGTCAACGCCATCACCTTCCTCAGCTACGAGAGCCTGGTGAGGGCCCTGCGGGGGGGCTGACGCCCCCGATGGAGGTCCAAGGGCACACTGGATACAAGCTGGTGCGAGGGGGCCGTTGCTAAGAAACGGTACTGCGGAGAAAGCGAGCACTGAGCAGAGGATAAACAGGGGGATTGTGGTTTTTCGTTTACACCGCCCCACTCCTTGGTAAAAAAACCGACCCTCCACTGCTACATTATGGACGACTCCACAGCAGGATCACAGCGCCCCCCAGTGGTCGAAATGCACCGTCAAAACCAAAAAACGGCACCCGGGGCAAACTACCAACATCAACTTTACAATGTCCTTTTTTTGCAAGCTGTAGCTCATCAACTTACGAGCAAGGCGGTTTCATGGCTGTTGGGTTCTTGTCCAATAGTTGGACGGTGTAGCCTACAGGACACGCCGTCGCCAGTGGTCTTGTGGGTCCGTCTGTCCGCTGTGGTCCAGGAGACGTGGAAGTGTCTCCAGAAAGGGTTGTTTTTTTCCTCCCATGCGTTGGTAGCATCATTTTGTTGTTGGTTAAACATTAGAGGGCTTTCATTTTTTCCTTTGGTGAAGTGCGATTATTATTTTTTTTCCCTTAATCTGTAATTTTTAAATGATTAACACACAAAGAATGTATTTTTCAAGATTCCATGGAGATAAGTGTATGTTCCCTGTGAGCCATATTGTGAACAACTTTTACACATTCAACCGCATTTTCTCGTACATTGTGTTGAACTTAGAACGCAGGTAATCTCCATTCGTGGTAATAACAATGCGTGTCCCCCATGCCACCAGCAGGAGGCGGTGTTTCACCCTCGCCGCCGTCACGATACCTGCAGCTGCTCTGCACTCTTCAGTTATGTTTACGCATCGGCTAGGGCCACGCATTCTTTAATCTCCGATATCGGTTCTGTGCTTTGATGGTCCATGGAACTGCTAAAAATGTTACTTTAATGTTAGCATTATAGAAAAAAAAAATAGCACATCACATTCCTGAGCCTAAATGTAGCCTATGTTGTACAAATAAGTTTGAACCTAAACAGCCTCACAAAGCACATTATTACACCCATGTTTTTACTGATTTGCGCACTAATGCCCATCATAGTTTTGTTAAAGTTTTAAAATTCTTTAAAAAAAGTTATCACATGTCCATTAAAAAATATCTTTAATAAAATGCATTGGTCCAAGACATGCCTTCTGGTGAATAAGGTATTATATTCACTTAACATTGTTCAAATGTACAATGCCAAAACAAGATTATTTCCATATGATTGTAGCCTACAGTATCCACTGGGTAGAAAAAAAGCCTTATTGCTACATCTCATAGTATTACATTCATCAAAGTCAATCAATGTTTGACTGTAATACATCCCGATTAGTGGTGTAGACATCGAAAAAAAAATCGACGTGTATTTCAAGAAAAGAAAAAGTGGTATTGGTAAAGCATTAAAAACAAATTGAAATCTCGCCACACTCTTAATGTTACAGATTCCCTTGTTGCCGGGGAAACATGCTAAATGGATGTAGGAAATGAAAAAAAAAAACGTTCCTCTGCGGGCCCACCACTGGGCCAAATCACGATCACCTCAACAAGTAGCCTACGTCTGGAATGTCTCGACGGAGAAACCGCCGGCTACCGAGAAAGTGTCGCCATAGAAAAGCTGAGCGTGGGTGAGATAATCCCGACTATATGGGACTAGACCACGGAGCGGTCGGCTCGTTAGGTTCTCGCGGTTGCTCTTCGGAAACGAAGGTAAGGCTTCGCCACGACATCACTTCTTTTTTTCCCCCCTCCAAACAACAACAACAACAAAAAAAGACTGCAGGCTCAAAAGGAACATTATCCTGAGTGCTTTTATATCTGAAGCTCCCTGAACCGACGCACATCGCGTCGGGTACAGTTGAACGATCTTTCCATAAGACAACCGGGTCAAGCACCTGTTGTGGAAGCAACTGTCACGACGACGTTAAGACATACGCAAACACATAAGCTCTCGCAAACCTAATCCATTAAATAATACAGAATAAAACATCAAACTAAACATATAAGCAAATGGGAATTCCCAAATATGCAATCGCATACATGTCACAAGCAAAAAAGAAAAGATCTATGACTTTTTACATAGTGGACTTGTTTGCTTGTTTGCTAGCTTGTTTGTGCAATATATAGTGCTATATATAGTGCAAAAAGGGTCATGTGTCGCCACATTTACCTGTACTGTTCAGCAGCGGGTCGTACCACTGATTATTGTGATGGGGGGGGGGGGTCAATTGTTTATAACAATTGTTTTAGGAATAACTATCAAAATAGACAACTTTGTGGTAGCTGGGTGACCACACCTCAGTCAACGACGCCACTCGGCATTCCCCATTTTCCATTTCTTAGGGAGATATTCCAGTTTAACTGCTGGAATGCGCGTCAAGTGAGAACCCATCCCTCCTTCAGTGGGCAATGCGGACAGAGCAAGAGAGAGCAAGAGTCAGCGGGAAAAGGAGGTGGCCTAATGGGAGTCCTGGATCGCCTACCCTTCCCCACCCAACCAGTCAGTGTCCTAACCTCCTTCTCAGGCTAGGACTGAGAGGCCTTGAAGTCCTTGGAGGCCGTGCTGCTCCTGCTCCTGGTCCTGGGGCGGCGGTTCTCCCAGGCAAGGACCGAGAGGCCTTGAAGTCCTTGGAGGCCGTGCGGGTCCTGGTCCTGGTCCTGGGGCGGCGGTTCACGCAGGCTAGGACCGAGCGGCCTTGAAGTCCTTTGGGGGGCCGTGCTGCTCCTGGTCCTGGTCCTGGGGAGGCAAGGCAGGTCTCCCAGGTCTCTCAGGCTTAGGACTGACAGGCCTTGAAGTCCTTGGAGGCGTGCTGGTCCTGGGGCGGCGAGTCCCCCGGGGCGGACCTGTGGTGGTGCTCGTGGTGGTAGTTGTGGTGGTGGTGGTGGTGGTGGTCCTGCTGCTGGCTGGCCATGGCCCTCAGAGCCCTCCTCTGGGCCTGGCGGGCCCGGTTGTACAGCAGCACGCCCAGCAGCACCAGCACAGAGCCGGCCGCGCTCAGCAACGTGATGTGGTTGCTGAACACGATGATGCTCAGCCACACGGAGAGGGCGTGCTTCACCGTGCTCGCCACGCTGCCCACCGGGGAGAGAGAGAGGGGGGGGGAGGGGGAGTGGGGCTACAGTGAAAAATGCTTATTTGCTGATTTTTTGAGTCTGCCGTTTCTTTGACTCTTCTTTTTTTTTACCGCCGCTGATCATTAGCGACGGGAGACTGAATGTTAGCTCAAAGATTGATTAATTGTTTAAATGAAACCTTTACATATTAAAGATTATGCAAATAAAGAGTAAATAAAAAATATTTATTTAGGAAAAATAAAAGTGTGGCAATGAAATATCTTGAAGGTGGATAACCTAAATTATCCCTGCATATGATTATGACTACTTAATAATAATCATAATTTCCCAAAACCACGTTGAGAACCTTGTGGATAGAGCACAAAGCAATTTGAATGTATCCACCCCCTAACACATCGTGTTTGTGTCAAGTAATCAAACTGGAAACAAATGCCTAGCTGCCTTACTGGCATTGTGGCGGCTGTTTGGAACAATGTGATCAACTCTTGAGATAATAAACCAAAAAAATAGTACACCTTTTTGGCAGCACAGTAACCACAAAAACATTGAGCCAACACAAACTAGGGTGTGACCACAACTAAGGGGTTGCAGCTGCCCAACAAAAAAAAATAACCCAACCTGTTGACACCCATGAACCAGTCCACCCGGGACCTCACCTGTTTTCCCAACTTTGCAGATTCGTTCCGTGGAGGAAAAACAAGCAACACGTTTAACCAGGTTCAGCGCTGCAGGTGGGGCAGGCTAGAGCTGCAGGTGGGGCAGACTAGAGCTGCAGGTGGGGCAGGCTAGAGCTGCAGGTGGGGCAGACTAGAGCTGCAGGTGGGGCAGGCTAGAGCTGCAGGTGGGGCAGACTAGAGCTGCAGGTGGGGCAGGCTAGAGCTGCAGGTGG
>JAOPUD010000001.1:17448169-17460797 GCA_027122715.1 Trisopterus minutus
GGGGGGGGGGGGGGGGGAGGAGGGGGTAGGCAGGAAAAAACACTTAGACCTTATCGTTTTCTCTGTCTCTAGTCATTAATACGTTTTCTTTCTTCACCTCCCCCTGTCTTGGCCCCTTGGAAAGCTGTAGTTTTGTTGTACTTTAAAATGTCAGAATAATAATTATCTTGCTTACATAAACACACGCTGATCTCTATTTACGATTTGTGAAGGCCATCATTTTTTTATAAATGGTGATTTGATGGGGTGCAACGGATGCACCGAGATATGGATTACAATATAAATGGTATTTTGTAGATGGAGATTGAGGGGGGTTGAAACAAAAAAGAGTATTACTTGAGAACCGGCTGGCCGAATGAATACCTGGCTGTTGTTTTATGAAAAACACTGAGCTTTTGTGTGGGCTTCACAGTGGGCTTTTCAATCACCAACAATATTAATATCAGTCACATACACACACACCCACCCACTCACTCACACACGCAGGTGCTGTTCTACATAAGCATTCCTCATTTCAAGCAATTTCCATAAATCTAAAAAAAACATAAAATAGTCATTTTACATCACTTAAAAAAATCACTCAAAGGTGGGGGGCTAGGGTGTGCCACTGTAGCCACTAAATCCCCTCCTTCCCACCGCGGCGGTCTGCTTTGCGGGCAGAGGGCAGAGTGACAGGCCCTCCACCCATCCACCAACCGGGCCCCTGTTCAGCTGTCTGCTCCAACGCGCGAGCAGGAGACGAGGAAGGCCAGCCAATGACATTCAGCGCAGCGAAAGGGTACATCAGTCCATCTGCCTGGGCGCTCGCCGCAGATGTCTGACCACTTACCGAACCCTGTCTGGGCATAGTAAGCGTATGCTCCCTGCCCTTCCGACAAGCAGAGGACGATGTGAGCCACATGCAGAAGCCTTTCCGCGGGCGGGCCAGACATGAAGGGGAAGCACCAGCAGCGAAAAAAGGCGGAGCAAACATGTAGTCTGGTCGCAGTTTGATACAGACATGGAGCGCCGGTGAGATGGTAGTTTGACTTGGTTTTATCCTGTTTTAGCAAATACTTTCATCCAAAGAGACGGACAGGGAATTTAGATCCATGTCATTAACGAGCAGATAAGATTTGTGAGGAACCTTGTACAAGGATGTGTATGGGTTGTCCACAGGCAGTGCACATTGGCTATTGAACCCGGTGCCTTTTGGCTGGGAATCAAACCACCTGTTTCAAAAGCATGACCCACATCAAGCTTCAACGCAAGTGTTATTCCATAGCCTCAGGCGTCCTTCCTCCTTCATTTCTCTGTTCTCTCTTGGTTCTGTGATAAATCTGAAGCGATTTCCTAATGGCACCTCAGCGGCCTGCCCTCTACGTTTTTTCACCGCCATGTTTACGTTGCTGTTAGCCCGAAGCAATTGTGAAAAACAACACGGCATGGGGTTTGACAGCAAAATGCGTCCCGGAGAAGTGATCGGCCAATCAGTGAAGTGGCAGGCAAAACACCACGGTCAGTGTTGCGCTTTAACAAGCGAGAGGGAAACAATGTGTTAAAAGGGGGCACGGGGGATCAATCATTCAAATCACCTGTCTTGAAGCCTCTGCGCAATTTATGGTTTCCAGAGGAACCGGAGAAGTGAGGACTTGGTGGCAGTAGGGGGGGGTGAACCTGGAGACCTGAGAGAGGGAGAGATGGAGTGCTGGGTTACAGATCTGCTCATGATCTACAACCATCATTCTTAGAGGCCCAACCAGGTCATAAATGTCCTTTAAATTGGAAAACGTTTGTTGCATTGAGATGCATAAGACATTTCCATTCAACCATTTCCTGTCATGTATGGAATTATTTAATGTTTGTTGGAAATGTATAGTGGCTGTAGTTGGGGCTATGGGAGACCTTGGCTCTGGCTGATCTGTGGTCATTTGAACCCCCTTTTAAATGTTTGAAAGGTGGCCATTTTCAAAGAAAAATATTTCTCCTCTTTAATAATTACTGTGAGCGTAAGCCAGTGTGCAAACAGAAAGTCCTGATTCACCCAGGAAAGGAGGTTCTGAAGAAAAGAACAAAAAGGGAGATCACCTCTTGCTTTTCTACAAGCAAGTTTTTAACGAAACAGAGGATTTTGTGACCAATTTACTCACCAAAGCATACATTTCTATGCCTATACTTTTTACCCCCCACCCCTCCCCCCTTGCACTTGAAGAAAGGAAGAGGGTGGATTCTTGAAGACTGGATTTGTGTGTAGAAAAGCGGTACTTTGCTGCACATTCAGGTGGTTCCTGCTGTCACTGACAATATCAAAGGCTTTTACGGAAATTAAAGTATACCTACCCTTTTATTTGGAGAATTGGTCAGAAAAAGTAGAAATACCAAATTATGGTGCACGCAAATCAGCTTTTATTCTTATTTTTTCCTTTTATCTACAATGCAATAGTGGACTGAGCATGTGGGGCTCTTTTTCATGACCAGTACCAAAAGTACCACGAGCATGCTAAGTAATATGCCCTATGGCCAAATGATGAAAGCCTTTGCATTTGCAATATTATGAGCATTTTGAACTGGGTGTCGATATTTGTCTGTTTGTTTCTCGCAAGAATATGCGAGTTATGCGATTAACACACAACAACGCTCATTGTTCATTTTTAGAAAAGTGTCTGGAAGGACTTCAGGAAAGTGTTGTAATTTCTTTGGAAAGCACAGATAAACTATGGCCTCCACATTCCAGGGTGCGATTCAGAAGTTGGTAAAGTATGCTGTACTTATTGGCAGAGGTTTGTCAACACAAACACCACAACACCCTGTGGCCTGCCTCTGTGTATATTTACCCATTCCTAAAACAACCTGCAGTGTTTGCGCAGCACCCCCGCAAAGAGTGAAGTAAAAACGAACTGTTAAATGCCAATGCTATTTTTGCAGTCCATCGTCTATTTACATTGACCTCAACCGTTAACCGACTTGAAACAAATCTTCCTTGTCCTCCATCGTTAGGAATCAAACACAAACACAGTCTGTCCCTGTCCTTGTGTTTGATGGCTCAACGGTGGAAACAAGCTATCCTGCACCACACCATCTGCAGAATCCCTCCATGTGTTAAAAAATCATCTGAAGACGAACATCCCTTCTGACTTGCTTTGTTGTTCAGCACACTTTATACATGGTGTTCACTGACTACCAATTATATACAGTAAAAATACATGTCCTAGAATAGTGAGGTATGTCATTTCCTCACCTTGTTCAGCGAGTGTGAAAACACATTCATGTAGCACTTACAGACTACTCCAAATTTGATTGTATGCTTTAATTGTACTCAGTCCCCACTTGTGAGTCACTTTGGATAAAAACATCTTTCAAGTGGCTAAAAGCAAACGTGGCTACCGCCAGTGCATTCCTTTACAGCACGAGCCGTGATTGTTTTTTATCTTCCGCTCTCCAATCGGATTAGGGTAATCTAATTGGAGTCTATGATGGATCTGATTGGGTTTGTGACCCGCTCTGTCGTCGCACTCCCGGGGCCTCCCAACTGAGGGGATGCGGAGCGATGGGAAAGAGAGGCAGAGAGAGAGAATATAGGCCTGGTCCCTGCTGCAGTCCCAAGGCCCACCTGTCCAGCACTGGTGTGCACGCCCGGGTGATGTGTGGCTGGGTGTAGGCCGGTGGGGAGGATGGGTGTAGCACTGTAGCATCATGCATGTAGTGTCACGAGTGTTGGGTTGCATTTAGAACAGCTGCCTCCTGTGATTGCTCCATTCATTGAAGAGTGGTTCAGACAAAGCAGAAATACCTAATTATGGTACACGCAAATCATTTTGTACCTTCATCTACGCTGGGAAGGATGACATTAGCATTAGGGGCTCTTTTTCATTAGCTAATCAGTACCCAAACATGCCAAGTATCCTCGCATGCTCAGTAATGTAACATGCTAAGTAAACTAGCACGCAAAATACCCAAACATGCTACATACTCAAACAGGTAAAGTACATACTATTACACCTATGATAATATCATATGTTGTTGCAACAAACTTTGCAGGAATGTAAAATGGAGTGATCAAGAGAGCATCAAACCAGAAAAGAGAATATTAACACAGTGGCAGTCGACAGTATCCGTTAACCCACATTGGTTAGAAAGACAGAGAGAGAGTAGAGCTAAGTGGGACGTCGATAATGTTACATAAATCAACTGAAGGACTCTTTTGAGCTTCGGGTCCGATGGGCTGGCAGACGTGATGTTTGGAAAACTTCAGCTTTAAGGGTTGTGTTATTTCCAAATGCCAACTTAAGCATTACTTAGGAGGAAGAGGAAAAGTTCAGCCACAAATGATCTTAACTCCCGCTCAGTGACATTTAATTTATTGCTCAGCGGCAAAGTGATTTTAAATAACCTAAAAACCCATCCGGGAGGGTAATCCATTAGTGCCGCTCCAGAGGAACACAAATACGTCACGCACACCTGCTGGGCAAGAGCTATTGGAGAATGACCCGGAGAAGACAGAATGGCCGAGAGGAAGTACAGTGAAGGGGCCTCTCACAATGCAGCATATTATTGGTCTTGTAGGATTTATCGGATGCCTCCCTATGCCATTTTGCCCCGCTGTGCGAGTTCGAGTGAGTCTACGACCGTGACATATTGTCAAAATCAAAACAGAAAAATTGCACCGCGTCTGCAGGGTGCCCTTAGGCAGCCCAATAGTTGCTGAGCTCTTCATCTCTCTGGATGTGACCATTTGTCCTCTGGGCCGAGTTAATCCTGCTAAGTATTTGCTCCCTTCCCCAAAATCTTTCACTTTGAGCATCCGGATTTCTGTGGTTGTGCACCTTGAGTCGACGTCCGGCCTGCCCCTTTTCGAACAGTATCCTTTAACCACCTTCCTAGGAGTTCTCAACTGACAACAGAACGCCAGGAACGTAGGCTCCGAATGTGTGTGATTGGCGCGAGAGTAGGGCGGGCCTTATCCGGATGTCAGTCTCCTTAATGTATTATGGATATTGCTTTGTCCAATTCTTTGTCAAAACACTCTCCTCTCCTTTGTTGTTTTTCTTGTCATTTTCTTTTCATGTTCTTATTCTTCCTGCTCCGGGGAGCGGTCACTGGCGTACCCAGCACATAGGAAGTGAGAGAATGGAAAGAGCGGTCGCGGCTAGACCCGGAAAGCCGACTTCATGCCCCTCACTCAGCCTACTTTACTCTCTCCATCACCATTGATACCTGCTTCAGCAGGAGTCTGACCAGAGTCAATCATGTGTGGGATTGGCCCTGTTAGACCTCTGCAGCCAGCCACCGAGGGCCTCACTGCGGTGAGCTACGACCGGCTGGTTATTTGGGCAAAGTGGCGCTCCAATATCCAGAGTGAGGGGCGACCCTCCGAGTGACACAGTTTTGATTACATTTGTCTTTTGAAACGTGGCTGGTACCAAGGAAAACAAGCGAATGAGAGTGAGGCGGGCTGAAGCAGGCTATGGGGCTGCTCTCAGTGCTGTGCCGGCACTCTGTTCTCGTTACACCAACAAGGGGGAGGTTAATGCTATTATAAACCCCAGTCATTTGAATAAGAATGATTTTTATTTGGCTCCGGCAATACGCTTTGGTACGCAGGCAATCTTGAGGCGCGCCAACTAGATGCCGCCATCTCCTTTAATCAAATAAGAAAAGAGATTGCGAGGAGTTTAAGATGACTTGCCAATGAAAGTTGACATCTTCTGCTATTTTTTTCCCTCTCTCTCTCTCAGTCTCGGGTGTTATGCAACGGAGGAGATAAAGGAACAACATACCAGCAGACTCTAATGTCTCTGGCGACAGCTTGTTTCCAACATCCAGACAGCATGTTGAAACGAGACAGCCTGCTACGTCTGTCGCCTCGAGACGTTCCGATGGGTAGAGAGATGTATAGATAGATATGATAAGCATGTAGATAGGATGTCAAGATGGACACAGGAACAGAGAAACAGACTGGTAAGACGTACTGGCTGATTGACAAAAAGACTGACAGTACACACACACAAGTTACAGAAATGGCACAAGATTCTCCTTACTCGTGTTCTTATCTGCTGTAACGAACAATCAATTATCACAATCTGTCCTCTCTCTCGTTTGAGCACTCTCTCCCTCTCTCTCCCCCCCTCTCTCTCTCTCTCTCTCTGTCTGTCTCCCTCGTTCTCTCTCTCGCTCTCTCATTCTCTCTCTCGTTCTCTCTCTCTACGTCTCCCTCGTTCTCTCTCTCTCGTTCTCTCTCTCCATCTCGCTCTAAGTTATGTACGCCCGTGTCTTTCCCCCGCGCCGAGTGTTACGCTTGTTTCCATAGCGATGACTTTCCCGGGCTCCCACGCGGCTTCACCTCCTCCAGGTAGTCTACTTGGCGGAGCTATCGCCACGGTGACACCGTTTTACCGGAGGATTCCTCGTCGTCAGGGCGGGCGGGAAGTGTCCTTGAGTTATGCTCCGATGCATTTTTCATCGGAAACGGCTTCAGAAAATACCACTGGGGGTTACGGAGGTGGTGTAAGCTACACTAGCCCACTTCCCCCAGCTTACCTGAGAGAAGGACTGCGCTATGTCGATAGTCAATAAATCATGTGGTAACATTACAATACACGTAATGTTATACGTATAGCATACATCACAGATATACAAATGACTTAATGGCGGGATATTACAAAGACTCTCTTTTACCCTTGGTTATAAATTCCCCGTTTAATGACATAGCCTTCAGACAGGGTTCTGTGTGCGTGATTCTGAGGTGCCCTACATACCAGCGCCCCCCACTGCGTGGGTGAGTCCAATCAGCTCGCAGCCGTGTCATACCTGTCGAAGGAAAAGCCCCCCCATTTACCTCCTCGTCAGTTGCCATACGTTCCTTCCACTACTTTCAGCGGCATGTCCAGACTAATTAAATAGGGGGGAGGGGGGGAGGAGGCAGAGAATAACACGAGGAGGGGGGGGAGGGGGCGACCAGGCCACCATACCCAGCCCGTTGCAGAGCAAGTATACTTTATTAACCATTCACTTATTTGAATTACATTCCAGGTTTAGTGCGGGTGGCCAATCATGCGAGCCGCCACGGACACGCCCCTGATGCGCTTCATTACAACGGCGTGCTGATTACTAAACAACCTGTGTCACATTCAATTAAATTGTATTATTGCGTCATCTAGCTGATGTGTTTGAGATTCAAGTGGTTAAAGAGCAGGTAAGGGGTTAATGGCGTCTTCATCAACAATCCCGACAGGTCAGAGTCTGGCTGTGGGGTTCGAGCCCAGAACAAGTTACCCACCCACAACACTAGCCCCCACCCTCTCCTGCCCGAACAGAACATTTTTGTGATTAATAAACCAATGAGTAGCAGAGACGTGGTCATTGTCCCCAGGCAGTTATTTATAATTGTGTCATGTCCTGAGATGAGCAACACCACACTTTAAGGGCATATCTTCTCATCGTTATTAATTTGGCTAAAACCGGATACCACGACAAGACGATATCAGTCCATGACGCCAAGCATGCCACACACACACACACACACACACACACACACACACACACACACACACACACATACACCTCTAAGTTCCCCTATGCTAACAGACGTAAGAAACTACGAGTACAATATGAATTTGAACATTGAATAGTAAAGCCATTTGCAGAGTGTTCCATTGTATTCTCTTGGCACACATGTTAATAGGATGATGGTATGGTATCTTCTTTTAACCATCGGCATCTGATATCTTCTATTAGCATGTAATTCAGCAGTGGCGGATACGTTTCGTGATTTGCGGCGGGTTATAATTTCACAATCACAAGACGTTTTATCATTACTATAATTGCATTTGATAATAGCCTTGTTCTTGAGGAATCATTTTGTAGATGTTTACACTATATAGCGGTCAATTACCGTCAGGCATTGCTAATGATGATTAGCAAAAGGAAAAGGATTAACACGGCTAATCAGATAAAGAGACAAATGATCAACAAACAAACAATAGACCAGCTAGCTAGCGTTGTGAAAAGCCATGGTGCATTTTTTGTGTATTAATAGCAAAGGGACGTGGCTGTATCCACTCCATCTAGGCGGGGTGCCATCAATCCCTTACGACGGTTAGCCATTAAAAAACGCATCAACGCGTCAACCGTTGAAGATAAACGTGTTGAGAAGTTGAAGCTCGCTGTATGTTTGTCTAAAGTGTGCTCACACAGAGTCCACTCGCCCCCGGGCCCCAGCAGTTCATTAGACCAGTGCTGAAATAAAAATGACTTGTGCATTCACTGATGGATAGGACGAGGTCAAACCGAAATCGATTGCGGTCGGAAGAGGAGATTTCTTGATGCATTCAGTCATGGAGGATCCTAATCGAATTAAATGTTGAAGATTTACAGCCCCGTATTTACAAATTAACATTACGAGTGATTTTCGTTTTTATGAGGTTACACTTGCTCGTTCATTCCGTGCTGATGTCATGCCGACCCTACTGTAAATCACATGTCCATGGCGGTCCTGCGTCTCCTTCAAGTGTTCCCGAGGTTCGGTACGAATCGCCCGGTCACCCAGAGAATCATTAGTGTCACCTCGTTCCCTCTTTCACCGCAAAAACAGTTGCAAGACGGAAACACAACGCAAAACAAAAACAGATAAATTTTGTCAGTTTTTTTTGAAACGTGTTGAAGACCGGCCACCATGACAAAAACGTTTTTTTGTCATTGTACGCTTGAATACTTGAGGCGGAAAATAAAGCCTTTCCCATCTGTACCACCTTTTCACTCCCATCTCCCTGTCGTTGTATGTTCCTCCTTCCCATGTTTCAGGTAAGCCCTGCATGGAAGCTCTGCTCTTTTCACAGTATATAACGTGCAGGATTTTGTTTTCGTTGCCAGTAGTATCTGTGTGTTACAGATGGCTCATCCTTTACACTTAAACAGCACAGCAAAAGAGAAGACATTACTTTCGGGCCAAAAAACGGGATACATAAGATGGAAGTAAGCTAATTGCGTTCTCCTCCATCACAACATATGGCATTACCCTGAAATGACGGGACCACCAGTGGGCATGTGTCCAGCATCAGATTTGATGTGTGTCATACTCACTGCACGGTGTGTGTGTGTGTGTGTGTGTGTGTGTGTCTGTGTGTCTGTGTGTCTGTGTGTATGGGGGAGAGCAAGTACATTTGCATCAATATTCGGGTTAATGTCCGTCTACCCATATACGTGTATGGTAATGTGTGCAGCAGTGTGTTTGTTCTCTGTGTATGCGTGTTCGTGTGCGTGTATTACCTGTCTATGCTTGTGTGCATGTCTCTGTTTGTGTATGCGTGTGAGATCAGTATGTTGTATTTGTGTGCATGCATGCATTTGTGTGTGTGTGTGTGAATGTGTGTGTGTGTGTGTGTGTGTGTGTGTGTGCCCATGTGTGTGCCCATGTGTGTGCGTTGCATTTGTGCCAGTGCATGCCTATGCATCAGTGTTTGTTTGTTTCTGTGAGTATCGGTGAGCGTGGGCGGTGTGCGAGGCCGGGAGCCGGGGAGAGGAGAGGAGAGGAGGAGAGGAGTGCAGGCGGTAAGGACGTGTGTGTGGACATGTGTGTGTGTGTGTGTGTGTGTGTGTGTGTGTGTGGACGTGTGTGTGGACAGCAGTGCAGTCTCTGCGGGGAGTGTCTGGTCACACGCTGGAGGACTCGGCTATTCTGTCGCGCGTCCTCGTGTACTCCGTCTACTCCCTTCACTAATTCTCGAGAGGTGCTAATATAGACTAACTCACTCCTTCTCATTCTGCATTCTCACAATAATTTCTATATCCTAACCCTGCAGAAAAACAAACACGCCCTCTCTCTTTACATGCTCTGCAAGTATGCTCTTCATACCAACTTGCTTCACAAAATAACTGAAAGACACTGTATGCAAACTTGCTTTGTCTCAATAAACGATATAATTACTTCCTCACTGTATTTGCTGTCTCTTTAAATATGCAGTAATTCAATGGATGCGTTCCCTAACTAACTCACCTTACACAATCTCCTCCAAACTAACGACTATCGACTTACTCTGTTACTTTATGGACACACAGTAAAAACGTGATCTCCCACCATGCAAACTACCTCATACAAGTTAGTAAACACACACACACACACACACACACACACACACACACACACACACACAAAAACACTCCAGGTCCATTCAAAGGGGGAAAAAAAAGAAAATTGGTTTATCTCCCGAAGAGGAAATGAATATGAATGTACTCAAATATACAAATTCTTCAACAAAAACAACACAAAGACCTTTTTCAGTGGCGAGCTAATCATGAGAATAAGAGGCAAGTGGTGACACATTCTCTTCCCTTTTCACCAACCAGAGGGCACAAAGTAGACTTCAAAGGAGCTTCGTCGACAACTTCCAGCTTCAGAGGATGAGTCTGAAATGTTTTCTCCACCTAATCCCCAAAATGGCGACGTCTGTTCTGATACAAAGAACGAATACATTACAGGTACAGACGTTCATTCAGAGCTTGTTATGCTAATGTTTCCTTTGTTGTGCCGCAGTCTTTCTCCCCCATAATGAAGTGTGAGAGATCCATGGATCACACAACAGGTTGTGAATGTTGGAAACCACCCCGCCCATTCCAGATGTCCGAGAGGAGGAAACTCTGAATAAATCAACAATGCCAAAGTGAGTCAGCCATATTGTACGGAATGAAACAATAGGGGAAATTAAACCTAGGGGCACAACAAGAAGAGTCTTTTATAAGCAAACAATTTGTAGGCATTTATTTTTCATCAGCACTTTGCTATGAAATGCATTCAATATATGTAAACGGTAAACATTCAAATAAATGCTTAAGCATTTAATAAAAGTGTGACAACGAAACAGATTCCACCAAAAGCCTACCAGGGGACAATGAACTTTTAATTTTCCCAACAAACTTTCTAGCTTACAAGTCGGTACCCGCAAAGTGCTCCAGAGAACAGGACCCAGATAACTCAGTCGACGGATTCACTGCCTTTGAGAAGCCTAGCCATAGACGGGATTTAGGACATTTGTTATCCCACTGTTTAGCATTTCCGCGACGATCAGAATATTTTCTATTCCATGTCGGTTATAGCGAAGGTCTTATATTGTATTTTTCCTTTTGTGTGTGTGCATGTGCGTGTAGGCGCGTGCGGAAGTGTGCGTGACCATATCTTATAGCCTATATTTCATTTCATGATGTCTTTGGTTGGCCCATATAGTGCAACACGCAAGAGATTCAGTTTCTGACTGTAGCGAACAAATCTTCCCTTTTCGGTCGTTCCATATATTCCGTTTTATTATTAGGTTTATTTTTAGGGGAAACAAAGACAACACGTGCATGCTATACTGACAGAACATCATTTCACTTTTTATTTCAACAGATTCACACCAATGTGTGATTCTCCCATCCTGTAAATGGCAGTTTGTTAACTGTTGGAGATGATGTAGATGTATTCTTTGGCGTCAGAGGGTGTTGGAGCTTGTCTGCCTATAAGCGAGTTGTTAGTCTACCTCTGTAACATCACAGGTCACTTAATTAACACAACATCAATACCGGGTTGGCTGGGCATCATGGATCAAGGAATGGATTTATCTGTATGCTGCATATAATGTGTATTGAACGGTTGTAAATTGGCAATCTTTTAATTTGACTAAATCATTCTTCATTCTGACACAAAAAGTATATGGCTTCAGAGTATAGAATTATTTACCAGCCTATTCATTGATGTCATTGATATATGGCCTGTTCAGCCCTTTGAGTCTAACTTTGATTAAGGGCTATACTAATACAATTAATTGAATTATCTTTGGCTGTAATTCACTCTCCCTGATCCACGCAACTCTATTCTTGTCATGGACAGAGGGATTTCTGCGTTGATTTGTCAAAATCAAGGCTAATTCTATAATACAAGATATGGTAACGGCACACATTAGTATCCTTGTTACAGTTTATTAACACATGTACAACGCAACAACATGTAACAAGAGACGTACCGCTTTAAACCTCTTCATAACGTTAGTTCATGCTAAGTGATATGCGGTTAACACTGCTTATAACACAGTGCGTACGGATAGAAAGGATCGATTACGAACAATCCATCTCTTGCGTGTGGACTCCATGAGAGAAGACATTTTGTGGCACAAAGCCAGCCTGTATTTCCCTAGTCAAGTCTTGTTTCAGATTCAGAGATTACCGGTAGAAACGCACCCTCTGTAGTTCTAGAAAGCCACACAGTGTTGTACTGTGATTCGTGGATAGCCGGGATCAGACGCCCTAATGCGGATCGTATCGGACAGGAGAAGATCCACCAGAAAACACATTGATGTCTTACACTCACGTTGTGTTTGCGATGTTTGAGATCGAGTATCAGGAGATCCAACTCTCGTGTCGTCTGCCTAATGGCTGGATGTGAAGGCTCTGTGGAGGGTGAGTCACGCTGTGCATGGTGCACTGGGAGTCATAGTGCAGGTGGAGATCACAGATCTCGTCATCTTCATCACATTCAGCTTATGGTACTGCACCGACGAGCTGGGGGTGGGGGGGGGGCTGTTATGGTGTTTGTGAGGCGCGGGGGGGCTACGGTGTGTGTGTGTGTGTGTGTGTGTGTGTGTGTGTGTGTGTGTGTGTGTGTGTGTGTGTGTGTGTGTGTGTG
>JAOPUD010000001.1:17795437-17807434 GCA_027122715.1 Trisopterus minutus
GTGTGTGTGTGTGTGTGTGTGTGTGTGTGTGTGTGTGTGTGTGTGTGTGTGTGTGTGTGTGTGTGTGTGTGTTCTACAAAGGAAGAATGAAGACAATCTATGAGGCTGCATGCACTCCTATTACCGTTGTTTTAAAACCCCTCTTAATGGACCTGTTAATGGGATTCTCAGAAGATCCATTATTCATCAACACCTCTCTCCCAGGCGCTGGCAAACCATACTGCCAACATTCATGAGAGATCTTGTGCCACAATCCTTGAAAAGAGGATGCAGAGACTGTAATTTCCCTGCTGGCGTGGTTATACGTTGCACATTTAGCCTATTGTCCGTGGCAACATGTACCGCACAACAACACACTAATGAGAGAATAATTAAGTTGGCTGAACAGAGTGCTGACTTGGAGTTTCACAATACAGCTTTGGGGCCGTAAGCCTGCGAGTACACTCACGTATCATTCAGACTAATGCAATCTGGGTTGATTACAAAGTGGAGGGTTAAGAGGACCCAACAACGCCTTAATTGTCCTGGAGAAGGTTTGTTTTTAGTGTTCACCTGCAATGAGGGAATGGGTCAATGGAGGGAAAACAACTAAACCAGCACAACGCGTGCCACTTTGGAGACGGTAGATCTGAATAACGGGCTGGGGGCGAGTGGGGGGCGATTACAACGCGGCCGGCAGCATTCAGCACTGGCAAAGTGTTCTTTAAGGAGTGCTTCTGCTTTTTTTTCTTTTTGGCATAATTGTAAATAATTAATACCACACAATGTAATGGGGATTAATAAAGAGCAGGTAGAAGTCGGCATGTTGGGATTCATAAAAATGAAAAAAAATAAGACAATTGAACAAATTATTGAAAATATCAAATGAATTGAAGTGAGGCAAGTTAATACTGGTATAAACCTCTCACTGTACAACACATCCACTGCCTAGTGAGTCATAGTCTTTTAAGGCGAGAAAGTCTTCTTCTAGTCTGGATTCTTAACTCCTGGCTGTAACCCAGTATCCCCGTCACTCTGATGGAGAGATGAATACACGGCCTCAGGTGCGTGGCCTCCATCGGGTCTGCCTTCTCATTACTTTGGTTTAGAAGAGGAGAGGAGAGGAAACGTACACGATGACGGCAATACACTCGAACAATGGGAGGAGGGATGCTTCTATTTCACTGCTAATTATTACGACCTTCAGGTAGAACAAAATGGAGGCGTCTGTAGGCGTCTGCTCTCCATTCAAGACGTGAAGTCATTTGTTTATATGAAGGATAAAGGATAAAGGAGCCACGTTTAAATGGTTTAATTTCTGGAATGGAAATCGTGTGTGTTGCATTGTTACATTTCTCAAGACTCTTGCAGAGCGCTGCAGAGTTAGGGTCCTGCATAGTTACTGCAGGGTATGAATCACAGTAGCCAGAAAACTGTGTGGCGGTGACAAATTGACGCAATTAAAGGCCAACCTGTCTGAAATGAAAACACCACAGTGCATCATCAGAGGAGCAGTTGGTCGTCAGGCAACAGACGGGTTGTGGTCATAGGAGGTGGAGGTGGAACTGGTGACGACGACAACTACAATTCGATTTTTTTGTTTTAATTTCCTGAGTCATAATGGATAATAATTATTCAAATCCTGTAGGTAATCCGTGCTATGTTTTGTCCCACCCAAATATTGATAGCTATCGTAAGCTAGTTATTGTGAGCTGGAAAATTTGGTGGTAGCTAGATCACACAGGGTCAGCCATATCGCCCAGCCCTAGGCCAAACTACTTCCGGGCCTTCGGGCCGACCCTGTGGGGTGGCAGATAGCATCAACCCTCTGTCATCCTGGGTCACTGTCAGTGATGGTACACTGACTAAATGTAAGTAGCGTTGTTGGTTGGACAGCACTTCAGATGCCAAATCAGACCAATCATCACACCAATCAGATAAAGGCAAAGATACTTTGACTCATTCAACCAGTGGGATCAAACGCAGGCATAGGTCAAAGGTTAGTTGGAGTCAACCTCTTTTTGGGGTCAAAGGAAGGCTGCTACCAAAGCCATCAGCAAGGTGAGGAGATCATCATGTATCGTGCACCTTAGGTCAAAGGTTTACATCAAGTCCTAGTCCTACATGTATAGCATGTAGAAATGGTGATTGACATATCTTACCAATGAGGACAACAATCTGAATCTGAATCAATGAATCAATAAATCATGGATGGGGCACGCGCCATGCATAACGTAGCTACCTCGTTGAACTGTATCTTGTGGTTGCCCTTCATCCTTTGGTGGGAGCTCCTCCATGTCTTCCCGAAGAAGTGCAGGTGATTTCTATCAAACAGAGTCACTCGCAACTGGTAAGTGGCACCTCGGTCTATCTCTGACGTCGCCTCAGCCGTCTTGTGTGGGTGGGAGTGGTGGGGGCGGGAGAGAAAGACAGATTGGAAAAAGATAAATCACAATATGGTAAGCGGAAAGCTATAGTGGAGTTGCTTCGTTAGGCACACGGGGAAATAAAATGAGATATGGAGACACAAATATACCTGTTGTATGTGAGGTCCAGTGACACGGTTTAGGAGGATTTGAAAGCCGTGAGATGCAGTGAGATGAGCCTCCTGAGCCTGACGTACTGTCTGGCTGTGCGGGGGAATTACCCGGGCTCTCTCAAAGACTTCTCTCCAGCTCTCTGTCTTACAAGTCATGTTTTATTGTTATTCTTGTATTAAGTATGTGACAGATGAATTCGGCATTGTTACCACCCACCCCACTAAAAAAAATGTTGAAAACGAACCGGTTCGACTGTATGCGTGTTTTCAACGTCGAAATATTTTCAAACGCAAGGCCGCCATATTGTAACCACATACCATTTATTCGATTCGTGGGTGTCATCGTGATAATTAATATATTCTCGAGCAACAATAACATACATGTCAAGCTACGTTGTGAATAAATCTTCGCTCATAGTTTGTCTCCTTATTTTAATACGTATCCCATTTCAGATGTGCGTATTGTGTAGAATACTAAATAGTTATGGATAAGTATTGGGACCCTTCTCACTTGGTTTCTCCCGTGGCTTGGCGTTCGTTGCTATGGCAATATTTGGGTTGTTATGGATTTCTTCTTCTGAGTTGGTAATAGGCAGTAAACGGATGTGTAAAGATGTACCGCCCTCCGGTGGCCATTGCGGGTGGCAACAATTAAATGCATTGAAGATACAAATTATACTATATATCCAAAGATCCAATGGAAACCAAATAACTGGTATGGCTGTGGTTGAAGTGAAAAAATACATCCAGAAATCCTCAAGGGTTCCAGCATTCGACACAGTATCGTGAACATTGTTGTCCTCATTACTATATAATAAACATGCATACATACTGGTTCGGTTGTTTTTTTTAAACTCAACAACCCCATGGGAATATCGTTACCCTTTTTTTTTCACAACACAATGACCTGTCGACGGAAGCAGAACAATGCAGTATGTTTGGGGTGAACCCCTCTCTGTTGAACGGTATATGGCCAGAGGGAGGGCTCCTTCCCAGCAGCCCTGTGGCTGTGTACAGTAGTAGTAGTAGTAGTAGTAGTAGTAGAGGTAGTAGTAGTAAGGGGACTACTTTGTGTCGAAAGCAGGCCGCGGCAATGTGTGTGCTCGGGAGCACTAAACCTGTAAAACTTAGAGGTTTCGGGGAAACTAATAAGTACGGTGTGGCCGCCAAAGATTTGCAAGAATTGGTCAAAAAGGGATGCAATTTGTTAAAAGTAAGACTTTCTTTGTATCTATTTATATTTCATTCGGGTTACAAGACGTCTGTCCGTGATCAACAACCCACGGGCTTAAATTTACATTTGAACCCACTTGTTGCCTCGCAGAAGCCGCTGAAAGGCGCTCGGGTCTGCACGTACGATGACGGAACCGAGCTGACGGACGAATACTTTAAAACTCTACCGCATAACGTGGAGCTGGTGCTGCTGTCGGGGGACGAGGAGTGGAACGGATGTAAAGTAACCCAGTAAAGAGACTTTTGAAGGCACTTGGTGATCATTTATTCAGTACAACGTATGCTTGTTTTGGGAGGTCATGTTGGGGGTTCTTATTTATAACATACTGTACGTAATTTCCTAACTAGAAAGTATTTTTCCTTATCTAATCTACATTTCCCATTGTGCTTTTCAGTCGCGGACGACATCGCTCGGCTGCTGAGCACAGACCGGACGTCGGTCCGGCTCCTTGAAGCGGCGAGGGATCTTGAGCGGTCCGCCCAGCGGCGTAGGCTGCTGGGAGACATGCTGCTCGTCCTGGAGGATCACTCTGAAATGGAGAGCAGGGCAGACGACCAAGAGTGGTTTCAAGGTGAAGGGCCGGCCTATAGCCTCATCACATAGTCATTTCAATAGGGGTGTATCCATACCAGGTGAAAACATCACCTTTGTGAAAAAGCCAGTCAACCCAGTTTTTGTTTGTACTTTTTTACTATTTTTTAAGACTTAATATAGGCTATCATATACTTTAATATAGAGAATAAAGTTTGTCCTCAGAGACTGGTGAAATTAAATGATCAGTCTCAGGTCTAAGATATTTAATACATTGCGTTGGAAGCTTGGTTAATGCCTTCAAGTAAAAGCCATATAAAAAATGATCATATTATGGCACATTAATTTCATAAACGTCTGATTTAATGGGTCCCAGTATGGACTGTCTGTATTTACTTCGCTGGCATTCATAAAAATCACACAGCCGTAATGAGTGAGGTCGGCCTGTGTTAACCCTGCGGTGAGAGCAAGAGTTGGTGGTGTAAAAGTGCCATTAAAACTTTGAGCCCTTAGAATAAAATGTAATATGATCTTGAGTGTCTGATCCTAGGCGAGCCCCGAACTTAAAGTGACTCCTTACTTCAGGCGTGGACCTGCGTTTCAAGACCAAGTCAGCCTACATGAAGTACAACTGTGAGAGCAGAATCCGGGGGTATGTGAAGGAGGTAAACGCCGAACTCATTAAAGTGAAATTCATAAAACACATGTTCTGTCTCCTAAAGCTAGATGTTACTTTTTTGGTGTACATTACCAATTGCAATTAAATACTTCAGTTTGTATGGCTTTTGGCTGTTGCATCAGCACTTGTCAATTGTAAGTTGCTTTGGAAAAGTCTGCCTAATATTCCATCGAATGACATGATATTCAATCCTACTGTTGTAGTGTAGCCTTAGTGTTTGTAGTGGCTATGCAGAAAATTAATGTTTCCATTTAGGAAAACATCCATTATCTGCACTGTGGCCCCACACAAGACCCAATTTAGGCCCGGTTCACAGTAGGGAACAACATCATCAGCTTATAACATTTCTAATGGGTCAATTAGATCACGGCATGCATTATAGACCCAACTAGTAAAGTAAATATACATTGACCAGGCTGGTGTTGCTGGTGTTTAGATGACAAACAACACCAAAAGCTGGTGTGCCCTTTGAACAGAATATAATTGACTTTCTAATGCATGTAAACCACATCCTCATCCTCCTCATCCTCAGCTGGAGGTTGCTGCGAAGAGCATCCAGAAGGCCAGGGTGAAGGAGGAGTTTGCCAAGACGGCGAGCGGCCTCATAGAACTCCTGAAGGCGGACAAGTACAACGGACACTACTTCGACCGCAGCGAGAGGGAGAAGAAGAACCGCCTGTGTACCGCTCAGGGCTGGTTCACCTGCCAGGTGAGACACACTCACCACCGGGGCAGCGCTTTGTATTAGCGGGCCGCCCTTTTTGGCATTTGGCAGCGAAGTGCGCTCATCATTAATCAACCGTCTTAACTTAAAAGCTTGATTCTCCAGGGTGTACGCAAGAGTCAACTCCAAATGTCTCCTCGTAAATAACATTTAGGAGCAGACATTGTTTATGTAATAAAAAAAACAATTGTGTGTGACACGCCATGTGGAACTCATAACGAACCTCGCAGTATTTCGCTCTCCCTCTCTTAAAAAGTTAGGACCCTGTAGCCTCTCACTGTCCCCCTCTAACATTATTTTCGACCTACTAGGGGGCTTTTGACCAGGACCTATGCAAGTCCCTCCACTCCATCAATCCCTATGGCAACCGAGAAAGCCGGATCGTCTTCAGCACGTGGAACCTGGATCACAGGTAAGCTCTTCTTTGAGGAAGTACATTCACAAGCACTAACAGTCGGCGTTCCAACTCAATTTAACCTTTGGGTATTTCCGTTGAGTTATACAGAGAACCCCATGAACCAAAATGGCTAGTTGTATCCGTAGTGATAAGGAATAAAGTAAAACGGTAACACCTCTAGTCTGGTAAATGTTAACATTTCCCAGAGCTTTGACCATTTCAACCCAAGATTAAACACTTGTAACCGAGGTGTATGATTAATTGCATTATAATTTTGGGGTACTTTCTGTGTTCTTAAGTGTCATAATTCCATTGACCTGCTTATTTACCTTTCTTAAACCGCTCACACTGACTTCTCCTCAGCATAAGAGCCATCAGTAAGATTACTGTATATTCACGATGAGAACTGTAGCCTCCTACACCATGTTTTCCTGCTGAGAAATGTCTCCGGGTACACGCTAAGGACGTGGCCATCTTGTTCTCCTTCTGGTGTGAGCAGGATTGAGAAGAAGAGGACAGTGATCCCGGCGCTGGTGGACGCCGTGCAGAACTACCAGAGCAGCACCGTCAACCTCACCTACTTCTACCGCCTGCTGTTCACCACAGACAACCTGAAGCTGGTGCACATCGTGTGCCACAAGAAAGTGCCCCACCTCCTGCAGTGTGACCGCAAGAAGATGTACAAGCGAGCCACCAAGGACCTCAAGCCCAAGACCCCCGGCAAGGAGAAGCGCCCTCGTTTTAAATGAACCGTTTGGTTTATTAAGGCTATTCTTTGTGCATTTTAATTAATTTCTGTTTAAATGGTGAAGAACTGTGAATATTCACTCGCTAGTGTTGAAATAGGTCACTACTGTTGAAAAGCTGTGAAAATTGTTCCTGTGAGAAATGCATTGAGATTACGGGTTGTTGAAGTAAGAAGGCAAGCATCAGCTGAGCTTCCAAGCAAAAAAAAAAAAAAAAGGCAGAGCCATTTATTTGTTTGGCATTGGAACAATAAAGTACATTCTTGGACTATTATGGTTATTGGACGTATTTGCGTTCAAGCAGCGCTGATGCATTCATATAAAAAAAACTATTATGCATAAATAAAAGGCAGATGGTAAATCAAGACTACAAACATGTCATCTGGTTGGTCACTACAATTATAAAATATACAACAGATTACTTCTCATATGAATAGTATTTTGTTAGTGCAATGATTTTGAATCTCAATGGATGGAAGGTACAAAGTGGCTCTCGCAGACCTGGCCCATCGTGAGAGCAGTTACATTCAGGTCATTGTGGTGCATTCATGACATTTTTCTCTGGCCAAAGAACGAGACCCATCTCAAAGTCTCATCGCTCCCAATAAGATCATGTTCATCACAAACAAATATGGAACCCGATGCCTTTAGTCTTTAAAAAAGAGCCAATATTCTATCATATGGGGAGGTTTTTTTTTATATACAAGCCTTTCAATATCTACCTACCAGTGAAATCACAGGAGGCAGTGGGCAGTCTACCTTGGAGGGAGGAAGGTAATCGGGGATCACCTCAACCTATTTCTCATAAATCTGGGTGGACACTTGTGAGCTCTCTAGTGGATGTATTTTGAAATGGCTTGAAAATGCCCAATCAGATTCACATCTGGTGAAATGAATGAAAGCCACATGAGGGCGAGACCCAGTCAAACTGGACTGGGCCAAAGTTAAGTGCTGATGAAGGCATACTCTGGTACGTCCGCCCCCCCATAGATGGCAACTCGCAGTCGGAGCGAAGGCTCGCACATACGAGACATGCTAATAAAGGATTAGAAGCGGAGCGAGCCGTGATGTCTCGGGGAACACAAAGCAATTAAGAGCACTCTTCATACTAAAACAACAATAACAGATTTTACATAATATGCAACGGTGGTGGTGGTGGGGTCCCTAACTATAGTATTGCATGTTCTTTGGTGTGTGCGGGTTGCGCACATATGCTCCTGTATGCTCTTCATGGGAGGAGGGGAGCTAATGGCAGACCTCCATTGACCATTTTATAGGCATCGTAAAACTTTACAACATAGTCTTTAAATCCGGGACTGCATGAAAGGGTGGTCCCCCTCCACCACCCCCCCCCGTATCGTGTGATTCAGTGTTGAACTACACACAGTAAACGTAATCGAGCTGCTCCAACACATTGATGGGATGGATGGGAAAGTGGCATGCGTTGAATAGGGCTGTTCGCTTTTCAACGTTAGGGTCTCCTGAAACCTATGGCCCTGTGTAGTCACTAGGGTCTCCGTTACAAAGGACAACAACCATGCCATCAAAAGGCTTCAACCGCTTCATGAACACAGATCTCGGTCGCACTGCTTCTAAAAATCATGTTGCGCCTACGATACAACTTCATAAAATGATAACCCTTCTGGAGGAGATGACGAGAAAACAGACAAATGGCCATTGGATGTGTTCTTGGCAGTTAACTCATTGAATTAAATAGAATTAAGGAAATTTAGGATTAAGTGCTGCATGGATCCTTTTAAACAAGATTACAAAAGGGCTGATCATTTTCATTGATCCAGCCCAAACCCTGATATTGTAGTCACCTTTCTGACGATATATAAAAATGATTCTCGAAAACCACAAAGATAATAATGGTCCATCTGATCCAAAGATGTTTCCACTTGATGAACGTCTCCGACAAAAAAAATACTAAATATAAATTTGGCAAATGTGTTATAACTACCACGATGTAACAGTCCTCCTACACAGGCAAACAAAAGATTTCTGTTTGGAGTGGTGGTTGTACGCCGACTAACTGTCCCCTGGGTGGCTGAGCTGCATGTCTCCGTCGCTGAGCTGCTCTTCCTCCTCCTCCTCCTCCTCGCTGTCCACCCGGGCGAAGTAGTGCCGTCGGCGCCGCTGCTGGTCCTCCCCCCGCGGGGCCCGGAGTGAGGCCCCAGTTCCCGAAGCCGCTGTTGGAAACCCGTCCTGCAAACACAACAGCAGATAGCAGATTCAAGCGTCACCGATACAACCGTACAAAGCCTGGATCTCAACCGTCACAATTATAACTGTCATGAATAAAAGTGTCACAAAGAGTACCGAGTACTCTTTCAGTGGGCGTGTAAAGGTTAAACTGAAAACTGGTTGAAACGTGAGCTGGTTTGCTCGATAGCAGGTCCCAAGAATCCTGAACGGATCGAGTTACAAAAGCAGAGATTATTTGGTGAAAAATGCCCCGTCTCACCTGCATGGCGTCCAAGTTCCCAAAGAACTGCTCAACAGGGAGGATCTGGTTGCTGTCGTCATCGGGGAAGATGCTCTCAGCGCCGTCACCAACAGCCCCACCACCGTCATCTCCCCCACCACCCATCTCCTCGTCCTCGCCGCTTTCCAGGAGACAGCTCACCCTGCAGCCGCTCCTCCTCCTCCTCCTCTCCTCATTCTCCTTGCCCTCCTGCTCCTCCTGAGGCAGGGGCGAGGCAGTGCAGCGTGTTCTGTTTGGGGCCCGCTGGCACTCACAGCTGATGCGGGACGGTTTGTCCGACGGAGGGATCCCCGGGATTTGGCTGCAGGACTTTGGGTCAGTCTTATCAGATTTGTGTCGTTTCCGGTTGGGGGGCTCCCTTCGTCTCCCAGTGGAGGCCTGTGGTTTGAGGATAAGGTATTGGAAGGGGCTGGATAGTCGAGCAGTGGTTAGGGTTTCTTACCTCCTCAAATCCTCAAATCCTTAAATTCGCCATTAATCTGTAGGCTTCCTAGATGCCAGGGTGCCTTGACCCCTGCCTGTTCATTTACGACGTGTTATTATAAAGATACGTCACGATAGTAGCTTGGGACAATTTAAATAACTTTTTAAAATGAAAACAGAAGATAAATAAAACATTACGATCAAGAAACATAAAAAGGGTGGCGTCTTTGTAAATGTGACATTAAAGAAATTGACACAACACTAACCTTACTGGATGCTTTGACATCCGAACTGCAAGTCTTCATTCTGCGTTTCATGTTTCCAAAGCAAGACCTCTGAAAGTAAACACATTTAGTTTCGTTGCGTTATATCGCAGTACAATCTCAGGTTATGAAGAATCTACGGTATGGACATAACTTCGGTGTTTTATCCTACTTGAGCCTGTCTACACGCAGATCACGTGAAGCTAAAGCGGGGAGCTAGCAGCGCCGTAGCTCTGAGGTGGAAGGACTGTCCATCATGTGTTTGTGTGTTCACACATTGTTACCTTACACGACCAGTATCAATATAACCCGTGTGGTCTTATGGGTGTCACCTTTACGTAACCACTGTGTCAAATCAAAAACAAAATTTCCCCAAGGCGCGTTGGACACCGGTAGACAAAAAGGAGATCAAACTTTGATCAACGATCATTTAAACAGCTCAACGTCGGGATCCAAACACAGCGGTCGTGAAAGTCCACATTTCGCTCACCGGTTGTAGATAATGAAGCTAATTTAGCGTTTGACCCGAATCTCCTTAATTAGCTAGTGGCCATTAATGGTGTTACTTACACTGACTCACACTCTCTCTCTCGCTCTCTCTCTCTCTCACACACACACACACACACACACACACACACACACGCACACACACACACACAGAAACACAAACACACATCTCACATGTCTCATATTCCGAATCTGCGAAGCCTCGTCGTTTCCCTCCGGGGCTCCTCCACCAGGGCGCGATAAACTGCTGCTCGTCGTAAAACAAACCAATTATTCATAATCCTTGTCCGTGAGAGCTACATGTTTCCAAAGGAGCGACACACCCGGAGGATCGATGGGGGCCCGCGGTGAAGCGTCGATCCCTTGATTCCTAGAAGTGGGGGAGAGCCGGGGGTCGAAGCGTGGATCCCTCGACCCACCAGAGGCAGCGGAGAGAGAGCAGCGGAGAGAGGGAGCACCCGAGGACAGTTCAACCGGAGGTCGACGACGCGCCGCGGAGGTGGGGCACCGCTGAGGTGGCCGGATGAGGCTGATCATTGGTTACAGCCAGGTGCTGCCAATGGACTGTACATATATATATATATATATATTGAATACAATATTAAGCACTGAACATTTTCGGTAGATAGAAAAACAATAGTACTACATAGAGGTAAAGTTCACGCGTTTGCGTGGGATCAGAAAAATGATCGTGAGTTGACACTCGCGAGATAATAGCGAAATATCGCGTTATTTTGAACAAAACTCATGGATCAACTTTTACTTTAAAGAGCCGCACGGAGAAGATAGCGTTTTAATTGCTTTAGTTGCCTACACTCTCATGACACATACGTCCTCGACCGTGAGTCCGCGACCCCTAGGCCGTCAAATGAGGTACTGCAGGCGGTCGGCCATTTTTATGTCAATAGTATGCATTGCAAGTACATCCTAAAGTACGCACGGGGGCGCTATTAGCTCTGCAATGTTCACTCAATGAGTGATTGAGTGAATATAATTACTTATAACATTATATGCATGTAAGCCTATCACACTTTAATCAATTTACATAAGTGTAAAATTGGGAATAAGACGATGTCAAGTAAAGGTGTTAACAATGATGTTAACTAAAGTTAAGGGATTTTAATGGAGTAAACAATGTAAACATGCACATCGTTTAAAGAATAAAAATGCTTGGAAACAAATAAAGTAAAGAGTTAAAGAAATAGCTAAAGTGATAAAGTATGAAATCATTGAGATAAAATATAGAATCGTTGAGCTGTGTGTGTGCGTGTGTGCGTGCGTGTGTATGCGTGCGTGCGTGTGTGCGTGCGGTAGTAACTTGGAAAGGTATGTTATTGACCTTCTTATCTAGGTTGTGTGTCACAGGTTAACTGTTGTAATGGGTACTTATTTTGTTCTAGAGCAATCTTACTGTTAACTGTGGATTCTTTCTGTGATAAATTCTTGTGCAATCAAATAGGTTTGTATTTATACATTTGCATTCGTCT
>JAOPUD010000001.1:17807534-17819959 GCA_027122715.1 Trisopterus minutus
ACACACACACACACACACACACACACGCACACAATCACACACACAATCACATACACACACACACACACACACACACAATCACACACACACGCACACACACAATCACACACACACACACACAATCACACACACACACACACACACACACACACCTCTCAACCCCTTCTCCCCAGGAATCTCATGCCCATTGTGTACCAAATAAATATCATTCAGCCATGTATCAAATAAATGCTGATTTCCTCCCTCATATGACATCCACAGGCTGGTCAGTAGAGGGCGCTAGGGCCCGCCCCTCCCCTGAAATTATTACTCTTATTTAACTACCAAGATCAACCATGAATCAATCAAACCTAACAAATACCAAATAAATAAACAAAAATACCACACGCTTTTACTTGTGCAATGGTGTAGTGGTATCCGTCACACAGCCCGCAACCATTAAATGCGTCTGACTTTAGGCTAGGCTTGCGATTTGCCATTCGATATGAAGCCCTCCTCCGGCACCGGTAATACTGGAGTCTCTAAGGGCTAGCAAACTTTTTTATTGTTTACGAGAAGAGACAGCTTTTCATTGGTGTCTGTGCGCCCAGACCAATGGCATTGTTTTTCAAATGTTTAATCTTAGCGTGATTGGACAATTCATCGAATCAATCACGTCCATCAACAAGCATTCGCACCACAGCTGTAAACTTCCAGAGAAGAGAAAAGATGGCTAGCGGAGACTTGTGTAGGAAGGATGGCGATGGTTTCTCTACGTTTTTTTGTCGGTCGGATGGGAACAAGAAAAGGTTGAAGGATTTGGGACCCAACTGTCTGGATTTAAACATATGGCAGCAGACTACTGATGGTGGGAGGACATACACACAGAGCTTCTCCTCAAATATGTTAGCTAAGCGGAATTGGCTAGCTGGATGTCCAGTGGGTAATGTGTTTTTTTGTTTCCCCTGTTTGTTATTTTTAAGTTCTGGGACTGAGATGTTGGACTACAACGGGGATGAAGGACTCAAAACATTTTACCGAAAAAGCCAAGAAACACGAGTGCAGCCGCAGCCATCTTGATAATAGCTCGAAGCTAAATTTTTTTGGAAGGCTTAGCATTGCAGAGCAGCTCAACGAAGGCTACAGAATTGGCATCATGAAGCACAATGAAGAGGTGACAAAAAACAGACACATCCTCTCCAGAATAATAGTGTGTGAAATTCTGTGGTGCGTTTGAGTTGGTTTTGTGTGGTCATGATGAGAGTGAGTGTTCTGATAACCCCGGGATATTCCGTGGCTTGGTGGACTTTGGACTTTACCTCGCTTCTCAATGCCTTGAAAGAGCACCAGGAGAACGCGACTGTGTTTAAGGGGACATTAAAGACGGTCCAGAATGAGCTCCTTGACTGTATGCTGCCTGTTGTTAGGGAACAGATCATCATACTTGTGCTTGGCTACATTGATGACAGGAACACCATGCAGGAAAGATTTTTTGAATTAATTCCGATGCAGTCAGCAAATGCTGAGTCCATTGGTACAGCATTGAGTGAAGTTTACGCATTTCACTTTAATTGATCATACACAGCTGCCATCTAGTAGCCATTAATGGTAGCTATAAAACATTAATTGATTTCTTCTATTATCACAGCAGAATCATAAGTAAGTTATTAATAATATGTGTATATTATTAATTTGGGTGAAGGCTTTTCACTTAAAATAAAGACTTTTAGTGTCCTATTTAGAAAGGTAACTGTTGCCTGCAGTAGTCCAATGTAGGTGATGGGAGATGTCAAAGTGTTTTTCTTAAAATAAAATGTCTCTCTGTGTCTCTGCCTCTGTCTGTTTGGGTAGGTGTGTGATACCATACTGACACACAAAGGAACCTTTCTCCTTCACAGACCACCTCATCAGCGCCACCTTGCTGCAGGCCAACAGATTTGAAGAGTACCACAACTCATTCCCTGAAGTTGCACTCTACTCCAGCTTGAAGGCATATCCAATGCTGAATGGAAGTAAGCTGAGAATGGAGATGAGTCTCATCTACGGCAAGGATGAATTCAAGTCCTGTTGTGATGCTGTGGACCTTTTTCAGTTATTTGTGGACAACAACTTGTCAGAGGTATTTTCAGATACAGTCACACTGCTGAAGATTATTATTACCACACCCATGTCCACTGCAGAGGCTGAGAGGTGTTTTTCAACATTGAAGAGGGTACTCTGGTGTTCCTCATGAACACCATAGTAGTGGACACTACTGTCTGGGCTCCCTCTTGATTCTATTGATAGTTTAACAATATCCAATTCCTCCCTCTTGATTCTATTGATAGTTAAACCGTATCCAATTTCTATCCTCTGATTCTTTTGATAGTTTAACAATATCCAATTTGTCTCTTGATTCTACTGATAGTTTAACAATATCCAGTTCCTCTCTCTTGATTCTGATAATAGTTCAACAATATCCAATGTCTGTCTATTATTGTATTGATGGTTTAACAATGTTCTAGTTTAACTGGTGTAATGGTGTAACTGTAACATATGCTATACTTTCATTAAAGTAGCCTACTTTCTGAATCAATTCTGCCCCAAAACTCAAATCAGCAATATATAATATCTCTAGTTGTATTGATACTTGAACAAAGGTCTAGTATAACTGTTTAGAATTGTGTTTTGATTGCGAGGCGCTATTTGGGCCGTCATGCACAACTGCGCCCCCCCAACAAATTTAGTCACCAGCCGCCACTGGCATAGAGTATACATAAAATATATGCATACCTTTCAAATAAGTGCTAGTTTCCTCCATCATATGATATCCACAGAAGTCACATAGGATATACCAAAAATGTGTGCTAATTTCCTCCATCATATGATGATATCCACAGAAATAGCAAGAACATAGTGTGAAATAACCAAATTCTATACAGAATATACCATATGCATGTGCATTATGGACTCTGCATAACATTCCAAGCATAGAGCTGGGCCAAGAATATGGAAAACACAGATCAAATGTAAACAATAGCTGAGAAAGACAGTTTGACCATAAGTATTAACATTACAACATTTCATTTATTTTCAACAACTTTGATCAGCAATCAATATTAGATATTTTGGCATAATGTAAACATGCTGTAGAGAGCTACAGCTGTGGAATATCTCGATAAGAAGAAAGCCGTAACGCATTTCTTGTAACAACTTTAGAATAAATGCTTTTGGAAGCTTAAGATAACGTTTGGCGAATGTAACCTTTTTAAAGGGGAAGTTCGGGATTTTGGACATCGGACCTAATTTCCAAGTGAGCCAAAATGAGCCAAAATCAACAGTATACCCGAGGCAAAAAAGGGTATATTATATATTTGCCTCGGGTATACTTTGGAGTGGGTAAAACTGTTTTTAATGGCAGGCTAGCAGATCCCCTCGACTTGCGCTAGCCTAGCACCAGCGATCTCTGCAACTAGAAGGACTGAATGAAAAGTGTTGCAAACGGTCTCAATCATAAATAACACACTGGCTCACTTGGAAATGAGGTCCGATGTCCAAAATCCCGAACTACACCTTTAAGGTATGGACAAACATAACTTCTTTGTTTATGGGGAATTCCAATTATGGAGCGATTCGTTGCCTTGTGATGTAATGCAATAGAAACACAACATAGGTTAGGGTCTCTGGTTGCAGATATGAATTGTTATCTTTCACGTTAACTATTAATCAGTTTTCCTCATTTTCTCTCGCCCTCAGTGTTTTGGCTGCAGTCCAGACATCAGGCCAGACAACGGACCATCCTCAGGTCTGGCTCAGAGTGGCAGATGATGCTGCACATGGACGTTAGGGGTGGGGATCTCTTGGCACCTCACGATTTGATTCAATTCCGATTCAGAGGTCAACAATTATCGCTGCATCTCGATTCAACACATTTTTTATGTACATTTCCATGCAGGATTTTCAAAAATATAAACAGTTAATTAAAGACAATCAACAGATGAATTACCTTATCTAATATTTTATATTAGATAAAGTCAGCTCTCTGTGGAGAACCCGCCGGCAGAAAGAGTTTTTTGTAGTGCTCTGCAGCAGGTGAACAAATTATCTATACAAAAAAATATATATACATATATATATATTTCTTTTTTTATTACATTTTTTTCAGGTTATAAATTTTTCTGCATCAAGACGGAACCCCTAATGGATGTCCACACATTTGCATTTCCGAATCCCAAGAACCCGGTTTGAGGTGGATCAAAGGCTGCTACAGGAGGGTGGCCTGCTGAGTGACCACCACCGGGGGCTGCCTCCCCTGCTTATTGCCAAGAAGGTGCTCATGTTCCTGCGGTTCATGTCCAACCAGAAAAGCTTCCGGGAGATATCTGACAAGTTCAACTTGTCTCACGTTCATCAGCACACCACGCCATACTCTGAGTGCTGACCATCATGTCCGCCCTTGGCCGGACTTTTGTCTCTTGGCCTACAGGCTGTGAGAAGAGGGTGTCTACTACCATCTTCCAATGCACATGTGGCCTTGAGGGGGTCATTGGAGCGCTTGGCTGCCACATCAGGATCCAGAGTCCACCGGTCAGAGGAGGGGACTACATAACAGGAGTTCCTACTGCTCTGTCCTCCTCCAGGTGATTGTTGATGCTGAGGGCCGCTTCATCAGTGTCTTCACTGGAATCCCTGGCAGAGTGCATGGTGCCAGGCTGCTGACGTCCTCCTACTTTTTCCAAGAATGGCAGGAGAAGAAGGGGGAGTACCGTCTGCTGGGGGATAGTGCTTACATCGGTCAGGCTTTCCACATTGGCTACAATAGTTTTGAGTGCTGGGGAACGTGACAATGTAGTTATCCAAAAGAAGCCGATCTTATTGGCAGAGCATAGGCTACATTACGTGAGCTTGAAGTCCATGTAATGCTGGATAGGCTACTCAAGGCATAATTTATCTTGCTTTGCTAATGTTGTTCTTTCTTTCTTAGTCCAGGCCATCCAAGCTCATTACCCAGCACCATATAGGCAGTACCGTGGTTACCAGGAGACAGTAGATGCTCAAGATGAGCTGTGACTATTTTGACTTTAGCAAACGCACCCTACATGTTATATTTTTGTAAATAGTTCATATTTTTTCTTGTATAAACTATTAACTATAACTATAAAACTACTAAAATGCTGTTATACTAAAGTAGGCTCACTGTTTAAGATAAACACTTATTTCAACTGGGGAGAAAAGGTTGAGTACAAATATTTGATATGCTGAGCTACTGTAATTAGCTAATGATTTTATGCTGTACAGTAATTTACAAATGATACCTAAAGTACTTGATATTGTAATCTATTCTTGCTACATTCATACATTATGGCTGTGCTGAACCTACTTTGCATCTTCGTGATTTATACCACATACATTGTAGTGGGGTTGTTTATCGCCCGCAGCTATCGTTTGCAACGCTCACTATCTCTCACTGGCAAAACGTGAAAACTTATTTTCTGTCCCTTCCGAGACTTTTCGGTGCAACCGGGGACAAAACAACAACAATTTGGCATTTTTGCGTTTGAAAAAACGAGAAGTCTAAACTAGTCAACATATCATGGGGATATGTTTACACAAAGTTTGGTCGCGCTGCCTACCACTCGCGCAAGCGTAATAGGTCCTTCCCTCCCCTCCAATCGGAAACAGGCGGGCGGGGCAGCGAGCGCAATGCATTGTGGTAGTTGGAGGTTTTCTGACTTTGAGCCAGAGAGACCATAAAAAACACTCTTTTTGCCTTTTGTCAGGCTAGGATGAACCGATTTAAAAAAAATTGCACATTTATAATACATAGAATTCTTTACTTAATATAACCTTTGTATTTCCACCGGTGAACTATTTCTTTAACGATTGTGAGGAAAATCACAAGTTGCTCAGAAAACTACCTGAATGGATCGTACGCAAGTGGAGTCGTATTGTTGTAGAGGAGCTTGACACATCCGGCAGTAAACCAAAATCACCTTGCTCCGTCTGTAAAAGTGAAGCTCATAGCATCACCAAGTGTCCCACCTTCGCAGCCAAGAGTGGAGAAGACAAAAAGGCATTCATCCAAGAAAATCGGCTCTGCTATGGGTGCCTGAGAAAGGGGCACATGACCAAAGATTGTAAGAGGCGACACACTTGCAACATATGCAGCCGTCGTCACCCAACCTGCTTGCACGAAGACAGGAAACAAAGACCTGTGGAAGCAACAACGAATAGCTTCACTTCCACAGAAAACCATGCAAGCTTGGAAACGCACAAGGTCGCATCCCATACATCAACACAATGTGCTTCTGCTACCTCTAGTATCGTTCCGGTCCTTCTGTCTTCAACACAAGGGCCACACAGAGAAGTACTTAGTACTATGACGGCTATTGACACAATCATATCTAGCAAGAATGTCCATGGTCTACAAGTTCGAGGACTGCACTCTAAGAACCACATCCACGTACAGCAGGCTTACAGCTGTGACTTTATCCCAGTTTACAAGTCTTACATCCCAACGAAGGAAACAGCATTACTGTGACCTCATCATAGACACTTGGCAGATAAGCTACCACCCCTTCAAGACTGTGATGTTGGGCTCCTGGTTGGATATGACTGTCCATCAGCACTAGCTCCTCTTTAGGTTATCATTGGCGACAAAAATCATCCGACACTAGGAGTTCTTGCCGCTTCAGGAAGGAAGCCGTAGCGATCATCTGTGATATCGAAAGAATGTTTTATCAGTTATTCGTCACTCCTGAATCCCGGAGTTATCTGAAATTCCTCTGGTGGAAAGGAGGAGATTTGGAGAAGGAACCACAGGAATACAGGATGGCGGTTTATCTCTTCGGAGACGCCTTGTCTCCAGGATGTGCCAATTTTGGCTTGAAACATCTGGCACGGCAAAACAAAACTACCTATCCACTGGCATCAACATTTGTGGCGAAAAACTTTTATGTTGATGACAGGATAGTCAGCGTCCCATCAGTCGAGGAAGCCAAGAAACTGAGCACTGAATCTCAGGAGTTGTGCAAAAAAGGAGGCCTATGTCTGCTTAGATCCCGCAGAAAGAGCAGCAACCATTGAACCTCTAGGACTGGATCCAACCCTATCAGAGCGTGCACTCGGCATTCAATGGTTGATTAAAACTGACACTTTCAGCTTTAACATCAGCCTGAAAGATCAGCCTTCAACCCGGCGTGGTTGCCTGTCGTTGCCTCTCTTTATGACCCACTTGGATTCATCGCTTCATTCAGCCTAACTGGAAAGCGCATACTTCAAGAGCTGTGTCACAGAGGCATCGGATGGGATGATCAACTCCCAGAAGATATGAGGCCACGGTGGCAGGAGTGGATACATGGTCTTCACAAGTGGAAAGAGGTTTCAATTCTGAGATGTTACCACCGATAAGACTTCCATAACATTGTCAGAGTAGAGTTGCAACATTTTTCGGATGCCAGCTGCGTGGGATACGGTGCATGTTCTTACCTCAGGTACAAAAATGACAAGAATGAAGTCGATTGCAGTCTTGTGTTGGCAAAAGCAAGGGTTGTATCCCGAGACTACAACTCGCGACAGCTGTGGTTTCTACAAAAGTCAGTGTTATGTTAAAAGGTGAACTTAACATAAAGATTGATGAAGAGGCACTATGTGGACACCGCAGAAAACCTGGCTGATCATGCATCTCAAGGGCTTCATGCTTCAGACATTCATTCAACAAACTGGCTGCGAGGACCGAAGTTTCTCTGGGAGCGTGAATTACATCTAACACCCAGCGCTCCATCAGAATTACTCGTTGGTGATCCTGAAGTCAAGACAATTCAGGTGCTTGCAACAGAAGTCAAAAACTGCAATGACATCCTCAGGCGTCTGAGTAAGTTTAGGAGATTGAAACAGTCATCGCTCTAAAAGTCAAGCACCCAGTCATCTTACCAAATAACAGCCACATCACCAATCTGATTGTGTCCCATTTCCACACTAAGACATATTAGTGATTTTCACATGTCTGTACTCTAGAGCTGTTCATATCGAAATGCTCAAAGATTTGTCTTCAATGCTCCCTCTGACAGTCACGCAGGTGGTGTCTGGAATCTGGTCACGAACCGGTCACAAATATATCTTCTGAACTCGCAGTGTTCTGATGGCTCATAGAGAGCCCTGACCTCTGCCTTCCCTCCCGGCCGCTGCACTCCGGTAGAATATGGCGTGCTCCTGTTCCGTTTAGGCTATCCCATAGTCGTCATCAAAAATGAAATGAAAGACTTGAAGACGTTTTCTGCTTCACCCCCCATAGCACAGATTAAAGAACTGTCTTGTGCTTCTCCATCTTCTATGTTGAGCTTTGTTGCTATCATGAATCTCCCAAAGTGCTTTTTCCAGCCAGAACATTCCGTCGGTTTATCAAAAGAAAAATTATCTGGTGGGCTAAACGTCTCCATAATTCACAATCATAGTAAATATAGCCCACTTCTGATACCATGTAATAAATTAGGATATGTCCAAACAGATAGACTTGGTTGAGTGTCACTTTACGGCACTCATGCACACGTTATCTGTTGTAGAGCCGTATGTCTAGCGTAAACAGGTATAGCTACCTTTTGTTTGTTACGTCTCTGCCGTGCAAGATATAGTAACAGCGATACTATGAAATACATGATATCAATTCATGGAAAATCCATCCACAACTGTCACAAGAAAGGGATGAAATGGACCGAGAACTCCTGTGCCACAAAAGGGTCCTCGGAAGAAATTAACATGTTGATTAGTAGCATCAACATGTATTTGTTTTATTGTACTTTGTCCTGTGTTTTCCACTGCTGCTGGGCTGTTGCAACAAAGATGTGTCCTACGGGGGATTAATACAATTGTATCTAATCTAAAAAAGGTTGAGACAAAAGAAAGCAAAGCAGATTATTCGGCCTAGAACCACACACACCAACTGGTGGTTGTAGAGGAACATAGAGGAACATCCAGGACTACACCAAGAACAGCTCACCAAACAACCGTCCCAGCCACAACGTCATAATAGGTGGGAGGAGGGCAAAGCAAATCTATCAACCCAAAACAACCACACTCAACCACATCCCTCTACCCCGGGTGGATTATTAGAACTCTAGTTGTATGATTGTAGGCTACGCCGTCTAGGCTTCGCCTTATGGGCTAAGGTGAAGATGGGAGCGGAGCCCAATCAATGTACTCCTGCTGGACCCCAGTCACAAGACCTCAGTCACAGGGCACATCAGACTCAAGAACCCGGAATTCTGATCAAGAGAATAAAGCGAGTCTGTCATTTCTGACTCAACCCGTAATTCATAATCTATGAAAACCTTGCGATGCAGAACAACAAGGCTTCTCCTATGTCCGCTGCCACTGGGGGCGGAGCTAGGAAAAAACCCGATCTGCCAACTGCGGAGAGCAGCAGTAAGAGGAACCTCTGGCAGCAGAACAACGAACAGAGCGTCTAACGGCTTCACACAGCAACCAAGCTCTGGTTACCAGTGAACACGCAGAATGTGTGAAACTGGAACGAATGTCTGCGACAACATTACGATAACATTGATTAGAAATGGTCAGAGGACAGGATATTAAAGACACCGGTTACAAACTGTAACCAAAGACAGAATATCCGGTCACTCCGAGCATAATGCTAGGTCACCACCGGGTGAAGCAACGTTGCGAATCCTAACTGCTCCGAGAGATGAGCATAGCCAAGCCTGGCATCAACACTAGTGGTGGATTTCATGATTTGTTTGCTTGATTCAGTTCGCGTCGGTCAGTTCGGTAGGAAGAATCGTTCAGAATCGTTTGCTTGTTTGTTCACTCAGTCGCGTTTCCCGTAGCGTTCTCATTCTCAAACGAATCACGATCGTGCAGTGGTGCAAGCGGTCATCGATTAACACAACATTAACAAAGTTTCTTTCAGCTGAGGAGTGCTTCATGTTCAGAATCAGGATGTTGTTGCCCGGCTGCTCTGGTGACGTCTCAGTCCTCCAGTCTTCACCGCTAAACAGTCAGTGAACCAACGGCGACTCACGACTCAGTGAGACTTATGACTAGTGGGCGGAGCTGGAGTCGAGTCTGGAGAACGAACGATACGAACGAGACGAACTGAAACGGGGAATCAGGTCGCTTCGTTCATGTTAAAGAGTCGTTCGGTCGAACTGATTTGTTGGTGAACGAGCCATCACTACTGTGACTCTAAGGGAGTGATGAGAAGGACATGGAGTCAGCCGACCTGCGATAAGCAGCTGATTCTGAACAAACTCATCTTTCAAATGGACGTGCTCTAACGCATTACAGTATAGTATACATATACATACATATACATATATTTGACCATTTAATCTTTGAAATTGATGGGAAGCGTAGAGAAATCTCCACTGGTTGTTTTGTTGCTTAACACTTCTCCAGAGATAATTATGACCGCAGGCTCCCTGTGGTCCACTTGACCTATCAGACTACAGTCACCCGGCCGTCACATCGCAGTAGTTTGAGGGACAAACGTGGTTCATTCCCCAGTAACCGCAACGACGTGGGTTGGTACATGGTTCCTGCAGAGAGCAGAGGCCCGGATGGGGCTCATCCCACGCTAGGCTGACTGGACATTAGATTGTCTAACAGTTTTAAACCTTTTTTTTTCACTTGCACTTCACTGACACACATGAGCAACATCCTATATCATCACCCGGTTCAAAGGGGAACTGTCGTTCATGTGGATGAGTGTGTATGAAGCTCTTCCTGGGAGATGTGTTGGAGTTGTAGAAACACAGAAACTCTAAACCTTCCTCTTCATGGTGTCGCTGATGCCACCCTCGTCATCCTCTATCGGTTACTTTCTACTTTCACCACCTCTCGTTAGGCTTCAGCTCAGCTCCACCAAACGCCTCTCACCGTCAGTTTAAATCTGTTATTTATTTGAATCACCTGAAATAAACTCAATTCCCCCTGGAATAAACATAACATGGAGCCCTAATGGCAGTGCTGCCTTCCAAACAGCATCACTCAAACATTGATTGCGGTATCGAGCAATCATTTCAAAACCAAGCAAACAGCAAAGGCGTTTTTATTTTTTTGACAGGATTCAATAGACTCCAAAAATTGTTAATCCAATGAGATGTGACCTCTGGGAGATGAGGTTCCTGTGGTTTCTAACTGAGGCTGTCACTGTCTCGCCCAGGGCCCCCCTACTCCCTCCTCCTCCAGGAGTCGGAGGAGGAGGAGGAGGAGGTGGAGGGGGAGTAAGGGGGTGTAATGGCTCCTTGTGTAATGTGAGCGTGCAGCGGACATACAGATATGAATCATCCTCACCGCCCTGGAGAGGACTGCCTAGCTTTGGAAAACAAACACATTAATACGACACACACATCCAGCCCGCCACCACACACGCACACGCACACACGCACACGCACACACGCACACGCACACACACACGCACACACACACTCAGTGCCTGACCTTCTGGTGAGGGGTGGCTGGGTGGCGGTGAAACCAGCCTAGTGTTGTTGTCACCGTCACACAGGGATGGTTTGGAGATGGCTGCTTTCCAATTCTAATGGCTTGGATTGTTTCTGTTTGAATATATATCTGGGGCCGGCTGCCTCAGATAAACGGGAGGTAGAAAGACAAAGATGTTAGTCTTTAGTCTCTTTAGTCTTTCTTTGTGAATGGAGACAGGCAGGTCTAGGTAATGCAGTTGAACCCTAGTATTTCATGAGGACGAGTGATGATCCTGGATTTTTGTGAGTTAGGAGAGTCTGCTTAAACTAATAAATGATCACACTGAAAACACACCATTCAATATGATCACACAAAACACACCATCACACTCTTCCGTTCACATACAGTCACATAGGAATAGTGTGTGTGTGTGTGTGTGTGTGTGAGTGTGTTCTGAGTGTGTATGATGGATCCTGTGAGTGTCCTCTGGTGACCTCCTCAGTCCACACCACTGGCCTGGTGTAAACACAGTGAGGGCGGCCCTGGTAGGACCCCAGGGTCTACAAAGACCCCCGAGGGTTAGACCAGCTCTGGGAGAAGACGGACCACCCCGGCTCCTGAAGGAGGCCCCAGGGAGACGGAGTGGTATCAGCTGGGTGGAAGGAGCAGGCAGACTCCCTCTCCCTCCCTCCTCCTCTAGGACTGTGGAGTGGAGGTGAAGTGATTCACCATGCACACGGACACTTAGACACTTAGACACTTAGACACTTAGACACTTAGACACTTAGACATGGACACTTACCGTAGAAGACGTCTTCAGTGTCAGTGTGGTGAATGAGGCTTGTTAGTTTGTCGTGGCTGGCCTGGGCTCCTCTCTGTATATGAGACACTAGGCTGTACGCTCTATGTACTGTACTCTCTATATACTGTACTCTATGGTCTATAGTCTATATATACTGTACTCTCTATATACTGTACTCTATGGTCTATAGTCTATATATACTGTACTCTCTATATACTGTACTCTATGG
>JAOPUD010000001.1:17886217-17899461 GCA_027122715.1 Trisopterus minutus
TTCACCAATGAGAAACTGCAACAGTTCTTCAACCACCACATGTTCGTCCTGGAGCAAGAGGAGTACAAGAAGGAGGGCATCATCTGGGAGTTCATTGACTTCGGCATGGACTTGGCTGCCTGCATTGAGCTTATTGAGAAGGTACACAATGATATTCTGAGACAATACCACCAAACATGATGTGTTCCAAACAGACCTCACCATAACACTTGGTATGTTTTCTTCTACTCAGCCAATGGGCATCTTCTCCATCCTTGAAGAGGAGTGCATGTTCCCCAAGGCTTCAGATGTGACCTTCAAGGCCAAGCTGTACGACCAGCATCTTGGTAAAACCAAAGCATTTGAGAAGCCCAAGCCTGCCAAAGGCAAGGCTGAGGCCCACTTCTCCCTGGTGCACTACGCTGGAACAGTGGACTACAACATCAACGGCTGGCTGGACAAGAACAAGGACCCCCTGAACGACTCCGTGGTTCAACTCTACCAGAAGTCTTCAGTTAAACTCCTGCCTGTCCTGTACCCACCTGTAGTTGAAGGTACAATAGTACTGGAAATATGGAATAGGTTGTTATTTTCAAATATTATGTACAGGAACCTTTGTCATTTTAAAACTAATCAAAAACTTTATTTTAAATTACAGAGACTGGCGGTGCTAAGAAGGGAGCCAAGAAGAAGGGTGGTTCCATGCAAACCGTGTCTTCACAGTTCAGGGTATAATTTCAGTTTTGCCTCGTCCAGATCTAATGCTATTTCATGAAGATATCATTGATGTCATTATAGATGTCATTGTCTTCATGTTTTTGCACCCAACTTCTTGTATCTACAGGAGAATCTGGGCAAGCTGATGACCAACTTGAGGAGCACCCATCCTCACTTTGTGCGTTGCCTGATTCCAAATGAGTCAAAGACTCCAGGTACAATTACACTGGTATCAGTGTGTAAAGGTTTGGTGAAGAAGCTTATTGGTCATGAATTATTCAACAACAGTTTTAATTATGTGCAAATACCTTCTAACAGGTCTGATGGAGAACTTCCTGGTTATCCACCAGCTGAGGTGTAACGGTGTACTGGAGGGTATCAGAATCTGCAGAAAGGGCTTCCCCAGCAGAATCCTCTATGCTGACTTCAAGCAGAGGTAACCATTAATGAACCATCATATGCTACTATGGGCTTTGAAAATCCACATTGTGAGAATATAATAACAAATATCACCATGACCCCTCTCATCTAAGGTACAAAGTACTGAATGCCAGCGTCATCCCTGAGGGACAGTTTATTGACAACAAGAAGGCTTCTGAGAAGTTGCTTGGCTCAATTGACGTGAATCATGATGAGTACAAATTTGGTCACACCAAGGTAAACACCAACTACTCTTCTGAAGTAGATATATTGAGGAGATTCCAGGCAAAGCCAGAATGTATGACCATTTGCTATCTCCTTCCAAGGTGTTCTTCAAGGCCGGTTTGCTCGGTCTTCTTGAGGAGATGCGAGATGAGAAGCTGGCCATCCTGGTTGGATTGACTCAGGCTCTCTGCCGGGGATTTCTTATGAGGACGGAGTTTAAGAAGATGATGGAGAGGAGGCAAGTTGAAGACTCTATATTATCCTGCTGTGTGCCATATACTAGCGATAATCTTTAAACAATGAATGATAGTGCGGTTAATTTTTACGAACCCTTTGTTTTACAAACCATAGGGAAGCCGTCTTCACTATTCAGTACAACATCCGCTCATTCATGAACGTCAAAACCTGGCCATGGATGAAGGTGTACTACAAGATCAAGCCTCTTCTGAAGAGTGCTGAGACTGAGAAGGAGCTTTCTCAGATGAAGGAGAACTATGATAAGATGAAGACCGACCTGTCCACTGCCCTGGCAAAGAAGAAGGAACTGGAGGAGAAGATGGTCTCTCTTCTGCAAGAGAAAAATGATCTGCAGCTGCAAGTGGCATCTGTACGTGTGATAGATGCTGATACGTTTACCACAAAATGATTGGTAGAATCCATGGAAATGTTCATGAAACTTGTGTTTATATTGTGAAACAGGAAGGAGATAACCTGTCAGATGCTGAGGAAAGATGTGAGGGACTTATCAAGAGTAAGATCCAGCTCGAGGCCAAACTTAAGGAGACAACTGAGAGACTGGAGGACGAGGAGGAGATGAATGCTGAGCTGACTGCTAAGAAGAGGAAGCTGGAGGATGAATGCTCTGAGCTCAAGAAGGACATTGATGACCTGGAGCTTACCTTGGCCAAAGTGGAGAAGGAGAAACACGCCACTGAGAACAAGGTTTGTAAAGATAGAATCCACCTGAGGATGGACATTTTGAACCATTGTATGCTTACACCTTCTGTTTTATTCTGCATATCAGGTGAAGAACCTGACTGAGGAGATGGCCTCTATGGATGAGAATGTGGCCAAGCTGTCAAAGGAGAAGAAAGCCCTCCAAGAGGCACACCAGCAGACCCTTGATGACCTGCAGGCAGAGGAAGACAAAGTCAACACTCTGACCAAGGCCAAAACCAAGCTGGAACAGCAAGTGGATGATGTACGTTTATTTGATAATATGCAATTCATATGAATGTATATAGTTATATACCTTGTATAATAACAACTAAATGTTGAAATATGAAGCTTGAAGGTTCTCTGGAGCAAGAGAAGAAGCTTCGTATGGACCTTGAGAGAGCCAAGCGAAAGCTTGAGGGTGATCTGAAGCTGGCTCAGGAATCCATCATGGATCTTGAGAATGATAAGCAGCAGTCTGATGAAAAGATCAAGAAGTAAATATACATTGCGGTGATTCATAATATGGTTCAGAATACAAACAATGCAATTTGGGAATTGTGTTTCCTTTTGATGATTCATCAAATAATTTCCCTGTGAATCTGAAGGAAGGACTTTGAGACGAGCCAACTTCTGAGCAAGATTGAAGATGAGCAGTCGCTGGGTTGTCAGCTTCAGAAGAAGATTAAGGAGCTTCAGGTGAGTCTGTGGTGTTGGGATCATTTCCAATATGAAAATGTGTTTTTCTCTAATAATTCACTAATCTCCATCCCTCATTCTTAGGCCCGCATTGAGGAGCTGGAAGAAGAGATTGAGGCTGAGCGTGCTGCTCGTGCCAAGGTTGAGAAGCAGAGATCTGACCTCTCCAGGGAACTTGAGGAGATCAGTGAGAGGCTCGAGGAGGCCGGTGGAGCCACTTCCGCTCAGATTGAGATGAACAAGAAGCGCGAGGCTGAGTTCCAGAAGCTGCGTCGTGACCTGGAGGAGTCCACCCTGCAACATGAGGCCACTGCCGCTGCTCTGCGCAAGAAGCAGGCGGACAGCGTCGCAGAGCTGGGAGAGCAGATCGACAACCTCCAGCGCGTCAAACAGAAGCTGGAGAAGGAGAAGAGCGAATTCAAGATGGAGATCGATGACCTCTCCAGCAACATGGAAGCTGTTGCCAAGGCAAAGGTAAGAAATTACTTAATGTATTGTATAACAGAATCAGAGTCATCTTTGCTAAACATACTCACCTAACTAAATGCCAATGACCAGGGTAACCTTGAGAAGCTGTGCCGTACTCTGGAGGACCAGCTCAGTGAGCTCAAGTGTAAGAATGACGAGAACGTCCGCCAGATGAATGATACCAGCGTTCAGAGGGCGAGGCTGCTCACTGAGAATGGTGCGTTCATTCACCTTCTACTCTAATGGCTGAATCTGTTGACAGATACAGATGGCTTTCTTGATCCCAGATTAATTTATTTAGTTGCACTACATATTCAACATACTTATATGTACTAAAAACCCATTCAATCTTCTCCTAAACAGGTGAGTTTGGTCGTCAGCTTGAGGAGAAAGAAGCCCTTGTGTCCCAGCTGACCAGAGGCAAGCAGGCCTTCACGCAGCAGTTGGAGGAGCTGAAGAGACATGTTGAGGAGGAGGTTAAGGTAGGCCATAATAAATAATTAATTAAAATGGAAATAATAATTGAAAAAGTTGCTGTGAAGATATGTGTCCCTAATTGCTGATTTTAAATACCTCTCTTGTAGGCCAAGAATGCTCTTGCTCATAGTTTGCAATCCGCCCGCCACGACTGTGACCTCCTGAGGGAGCAGTTTGAGGAGGAGCAGGAGGCCAAGGCTGAGCTGCAGCGTGGGATGTCCAAGGCCAACGGTGAGGTGGCTACGTGGAGGAGCAAGTATGAAACTGATGCTATCCAGCGCACTGAGGAGCTTGAGGAGGCCAAGTGAGTCAAATTGACTGGTTTATTGTCGGTTTCATCTCACAAACTACAATTCAGTTCCTCAACCATTATTGTTAATGTTATTATGAAAGGAAAAAGCTGGCCCAGCGCCTTCAGGATGCTGAGGAGCAGATTGAAGCTACCAACTCCAAGTGTGCCTCTCTAGAGAAGACCAAGCAGAGGCTCCTGGGTGAGGTGGAGGACCTCATGATTGATGTGGAGAGGGCTAACTCACTGGCTGCCAACCTTGACAAGAAGCAGAGGAACTTTGACAAGGTAATACTATTCTCTCTTTGGGGTTTTACAATGTCAACAAAGCATCATGTTCAGAGTAGTCAGATCTATGATATTATGTTATTCAGGTTCTGGCAGAGTGGAAGCAGAAGTATGAGGAGGGCCAGGCAGAGCTTGAGGGATCCCTGAAAGAGACTCGTTCTCTCAGCACTGAGCTTTTCAAGATGAAGAACTCCTATGAGGAATCTCTGGATCATCTGGAGACACTGAAGCGCGAGAACAAGAACCTGCAGCGTAAGTTCTCCAATGAACACAACATATCCTTTACACATTTAAGAAACATGCTGGATATGAACATATAGCACTATGCATATCTTGCTTAAAAATACACATATTCTACCTTCCACAGAGGAGATCTCTGACATTACCGAACAACTTGGTGAGACTGGTAAGAGCATCCATGAGCTGGAGAAGTCTAAGAAGCAGGTGGAGACTGAGAAGATTGAGATCCAAACAGCCCTTGAGGAAGCTGAGGTGATTTTTCTTGTTTTTCTTAATATATATTCCTCTAAAATTGTAAGTAAAAATATGGCCAACATTTCATTTAACAGTCAATACTCTATTTATAGGGAACTCTGGAGCATGAAGAGTCCAAGATTCTGCGTGTCCAACTGGAGCTCAACCAGGTTAAGGGCGAGGTTGACCGGAAGATAGCCGAGAAGGATGAGGAGATGGAGCAGATCAAGAGGAACAGCCAGAGGGTAATGGACTCCATGCAGAGTACTCTGGACTCTGAGGTCAGGAGCAGGAATGATGCCCTGAGAATCAAGAAGAAGATGGAGGGAGACCTGAACGAGATGGAGATCCAGCTGAGCCATGCCAACCGCCAGGCTGCCGAGGCCCAGAAGCAGCTGAGGAACGTGCAGGGACAACTCAAGGTATAGGACTCCAGTCTACTGTTTAGACCAATGTTTATATTCCACCAATCAAAACGTTTGTTTAGCATGTGATATCAATCACAATGTCCTCCTGCTGATTATTTCAGGATTCCCAACTGCACCTTGACGATGCCATTAGACTCGGGGATGACCTGAAGGAGCAAGCTGCCATGGTGGACCGTAGGAACGGCCTCATGATCGCTGAGCTTGAGGAGCTAAGGGCAGCTCTGGAACAGACAGAGAGAGGCCGCAAAGTGGCTGAGACGGAGCTGGTGGATGCTAGCGAGCGTGTTGGACTGCTCCACTCCCAGGTTAATTCAGATTGGAGAACATATGCGAGACTGATCAAAAAAGGAATCATGATAAGGAATGCATGGATGAACGCATAACCAAGCTAAATTAATCTATGTCCATGTAGAACACAAGCCTTTTGAACACAAAGAAGAAGCTTGAGACTGACCTGGTCCAAGTCCAGGGCGAGGTCGATGACATTGTTCAGGAAGCCAGGAATGCTGAGGAGAAGGCCAAGAAGGCCATCACTGATGTAGGTCATTCCATTATCCAATGTTGTGGGTTTGAAAGATCATTGGTTAATTAAAGCTGTTCCTGATTCACAATTTGATTACGATCTTAGGCTGCCATGATGGCTGAGGAGCTGAAGAAAGAGCAGGATACTAGCTCTCACCTGGAGAGGATGAAGAAGAACCTGGAGGTCACCGTGAAGGACCTACAGCATCGCCTGGATGAGGCTGAGAACCTGGCCATGAAGGGTGGCAAGAAGCAGCTCCAGAAACTGGAGTCCCGGGTAAGAAAATGTCAAACATGTGTACTTCCAGGCCATCAGGAACTTTGAAGTTTAAGTTGCTTGATTTCCCAAAGGTGCGCGAGCTGGAAACAGAGGTTGAAGCTGAACAGAGACGTGGAGCAGATGCTATTAAGGGTGTCCGCAAGTATGAGAGGAGGGTGAAGGAACTCACATACCAGGTATGCCACAGAAATATTACTTATGGCTTTTATTCTGAAAACATTGCTATTGAAAAGATTTGAGTCTCCACCTTTTTAAAGTGACCTTCTACACCTTATTCCTTGCCCACAACTTTAGACTGATGAGGACAAGAAGAATGGCTGCAGGCTCCAGGATCTGGTTGACAAGCTCCAGCTGAAGGTGAAGGCTTACAAGAGGCAGTCTGAGGAAGCGGTAAGCCAACCCTAACCTTGACATCATGAATACAGTTGTGACCTCACTTTCAGTGGATCCCGTTGAAACCTAACACAATGTGAACGGCCCAACAGGAGGAGCAGGCCAACGCCTACCTGTCCAAGTGCAGAAAGGTTCAGCATGAGCTGGAGGAGGCTGAGGAGCGGGCTGACATCGCTGAGTCTCAAGTCAACAAGCTAAGGGCTAAGAGCCGTGATACTGGCAAGGTAACCTCCTCACCCTCACTGCTACTTCTTCATGACCAAAACATACACCCTTGAACATCTGTTCATCTAACTTATTGTTTTTCCTTTTCACAGGCAAAGGAGGCAGAGTAACTCATTATAAGAATATTCAGAAATCCCTGTCATAAAATATGACTATGGTTACGAATAATAATAAAAATCTTGTTCATGATCCTTTTGCTTTCTTTGTCTTTTGTAATCCTTGTAAACGATTTTGGATGAATTATAAATGAGCTTCACATCTGACAGTGAACTGATTACATGAACATAGCTGGAGTCACTGTTGATCTACACAGCAATACACTGTCCACACTCCACTTGACACTAAAGAGTATAGATAGAAGATTCCTCAGGTTGAATCAGCACTTCGGGTCTTTAGCAGAGCTTGTGAAGCTCCAGACATAAAGAATACTATGGCTCAGCTGACCAGAAGGAAGCCAATATGACACACAGCAATGAGTCATATATACAATAAATACAATACAATACATGATCCTCAACAGAGGTGGAGAATTTACCCATCTTAAAGCTAACAATGAAGCAAAGGTAATTGGGATTTGAGAGGAAATTCTCTACCTTTTTGTCATGGAAATATCAATACAACTATATACAAATTATATAAACCCTGTATATAATTACTTAGATCATTCCTATCCATTCTCCTAGATAGTATTAGCATTTGCATTGCCACTGTTGCCACAGAGACTGAGGCCAATCAACTGACTTCTTTGTTGTGTAGATTCCTTTAACTTTCTTGCAGACATGTCCACTGCACCCATAGTGTATTGCAATTTAACTTGGTCTCTCCCACTGGCCAGTCCTAAACTCTCCACGATGGTCACTCCCCCTCACCTTTTTTTCCTTTCCTGACTGTATCTTCACGAGAAACATCGTCTCATTTAGAAAAACTCCTACCAATCCACCTGTTGGAACGCGAGACCCAGAGTCTAAGTGATCAGTGCAGCTGCATGATAAGTCACTCAGGAGTAAAGCTCAGCAAAGCAGTGAATAACACAGAGGCGGGGAAAAAATAAGTAGAGGCATCCACCATAGCTTCACAAAAACATGCACATGCAGAAGTCAAGCACATTGAAATACTTAACATTAAAGTACTTGGAATAAAACATCCCAAGAGCAAAACCAGTTATACGCTTCAAAGTTCTTGTTAAACTGATATCCACTATCCATTTTGCCTCTAATTCCAATCCAGTGACACAATTCCTCTACAAGAGAGTAGGAAGACCCTAAAAATTTAGACAGGGAAATCGGGTGGCGCTTGGGCTGTGATAAGGCAGATTGTTTCAAAGGAAGGAATGAGAAGCTTGATGGACCTATGGTTTGCTGCAAACACAAATACCAAAGCAAAGGAAAAGGGAATAGAGGAAGCTAGACTGGCGAAAGCAAGGCATTCTTTCAGACTAAGTGAACATTTACCAGTTCTCTATACACTTCATCAGTTGGAAACCTGCAACGATTTGTAGCAGCGGGGTCATGATACACAAGTCCAAACTATGAAGAATGATCCTTCTCAACAAACTGTTAATCAATTCTTTGATGTCAAAATTAGAAAATATTATGGTGAAAGTAACAAGGACAACAGTGGGACTCTTTAGACTTAAAATAAGTATCACCAATGTTACAAAACTCGGTCATCAGTGAACTAAAGGTTACTTACGGATACCAAGGGTTGACCAAAACAATGAAAATGAACACATAAATGGACAGATCCTCAAGACATATCTCAGCGTATTATGATCCTCCTCTTTAACCTCCTTCTCTTGTCTCTGTTCATCCTCCCCTTCCTTCTCCCCCTGAACCAACACGGCTCCCCCACAGCTCCCTCCTTCCCTGTCTCCAGTCACCTACTGATGGGGTGGAGGGCTCTGAAATAATGACACAGGTCGCGACCATTGGACCTCTGGAACAAACCATCGGCGTGTCTCCCCCTCGCTCATTCATCATCATATAATAATAATCAAACACGGCAGTAATTTGGCAGCCCAGCCTCCATTTAACCAAGGTGGCTCCCTTTGCTGAACAAGGAGTGTAATTGGACTTAGTAGACTAAGCCCTCAGGTATTAAGAGGCGTTTTAGATCTACCACCAGATGAAAGCACAGAACATTAGTGTCATGCCGAATAAAGGTGGCAAATGCCCACGCAGTGTCCAACTAATCTAGTGATCCAAACACAACAGACAGCCATTCAGGCGGACATTAAGGCCGCTGCAGGGACACATAGTGAAACAGATCACATGGTTTAAGTCTTACAAGAATGTTTTTCCAGGAGTCTGCCAGGCGCTGGCAAGGCCAGGCCCAATACTCAGGCCCTATTTTTACCCTTGATTCATGCCTTTATCCCTGTGCGCATAAAACAACATCTGTTATTTTATACCATTGAACATGCAAAAGAATTCCTCTACAAGAGAGCAGGAAGACCCTAAGAATTTAGTCAGGGGAATCTGGTGGCACTTGGGCTGTGATAAGGCAGATTGTATCAAAGGAAGGAATGAGAAGCTTGATGGACCTATGGTTTGCTGCAAACACGAATATCAAAGCAAAGGAAAACAGAATAGAGGAAGCTAGACTGGCGAAAGCAAGGCATTCGGTCAGACTAAGTGAACATTTACCAGTTCTCTATACACTTCATCAATTGGAAACCTGCAACAATTTGAACCAGAGGGGTCATGATACACAAGTCCAAACTATGAAGAATGATCCTTCTCAACAAACTGTTAATCAATTCTTTGATGTCAAAATTAGAAAATATTATGGTGAAAGTAACAAGGACAACAGTGGGACTCTTTAGACTTAAAATAAGTATCACCAATGTTACAAAACTCGGTCATCAGTGAACTAAAGGTTACTTACGGATACCAAGGGTTGACCAAAACAATGAAAATGAACACATAAATGGACAGATCCTCAAGACATATCTCAGCGTATTATGATCCTCCTCTTTAACCTCCTTCTCTTGTCTCTGTTCATCCTCCCCTTCCTTCTCCCCCTGAACCAACACGGCTCCCCCACAGCTCCCTCCTTCCCTGTCTCCAGTCACCTACTGATGGGGTGGAGGGCTCTGAAATAATGACACAGGTCGCGACCATTGGACCTCTGGAACAAACCATCGGCGTGTCTCCCCCTCGCTCATTCATCATCATATAATAATAATCAAACACGGCAGTAATTTGGCAGCCCGGTCTCCATTTCCCCAAGGTCCCTTTGCTGAACAAGGAGTGTAATTGGACTTAGTAGACCAAGCCCTCAAGTATTAAGATGCGTTTTAGATCTACCACCAGATAAAAGCAAAGAACATTCTCATGCCGAATGAAGGTGCCAAATGCCCATGCAGTGTCCAACTAATCTAGTGATCCAAACACAACAGACAGCCATTCAGGCGGACATTAAGGCCGCTGGGACACACAGTGAAACAGATCACATGGTTTAATTCTTCCAAGAATGTTCCTCCAGGAGTCTGCCAGGCGCTGGCAAGGCCAGGCCCAAGCGCCAGGCCCTATTTTTACCCCTGATTCATGCCTTTATCCCTGTGAGCATAAAACAACATCTGTTATTTTATACCATTGAATGTGCACGTGCTGCCAGGGAACATGATCTGAGTGACATTGTAAGGCATTACAAAGACGTTGTAATATGGTGTTGTAAATATATTGACCATGAATGATGATTGATGATTTTGTTTCAATTAAGTCATGGAACTATTTTTCTTTCAGTTTTTTCCACTATACTATGTTTCATCTCCTTTGTATCTTTTCTTCTTTAAAAGAAAAGGATTTGTAAAACAAATACGCATTCATCCAAATATTCTCTACACCTTTACCTAGCCCATATGACGAATATATTATAAATGTATGTAGGTACTAGGCCTACATTTCAACATTTTCAGTTATTTGAGAGCGCATGTTTAACGGTGAGTTTTGCTTTGTATTTTAATGTTGTGATTTTAAAAATGCCCTAATGTGACACCCCCTTTTCCGGTACCTCCATTCCCTGTAGTAGCTCGCATCAGATTCAAGATGATGGTACTGGCCTACAAGGCGGTCAATGGAACTGTCCCTGCCGACCTCCAAGCTTTGGTAAGACCACACGCACCCCAGCTCGGGCTCAACAACTCTCTGCTCAACTATCTCAGCTGGACGTCTGGTACCGCCATCGCTAAGAGCACGCAAAGGTCGGTCATGAAAGTCACAACTATTCTCCACCGCAGTTGTGGAACCAGCTCCCTGCCGATGTCAGGACCTTTCACACATTGACTTAATGTTGGCCACATTCAACGAGTGGTCCTTATCCTAATAAAGGAAAAATATCAAGTTAGCAAGACAAGGGAAACAACACATAAACGGGGCCCCTCTGGACCCTATAGTTTGTCTTGACCCACCACAAGACAAGGGTCGGTATTGAAGCGACAACGTTAAACAAAAACGGACGTCTGGCGCCATCTGTTGGAAAGACGTGACTCGATCATATTCACCGGATATTTAGTGTTTACAGATATTTACAGTGGATATTCACATGGCTTAATTACATATATCTACTTTTTCCACAATCTATTATACACTGTTCTATTCATTTATTTGTTTAACAAGTAAATTCAACGTTGTTGTTTTTTATTTGACCTATTATTAAGCAAATTGCTCTACTATCGTATGGTGTTCAATATTTCTTAGACGTTTTTTTTTTTATCTTAGTTGGGGCATTAGTGAACGGTGGCTTCAGATTTGGGAGGCAGATCGTTTGTACACATGTGTGTCATGTGGCCGCAGCGCTTTAGGTCTGACTGGTTTCAGCGTGGAGGGGCCGAGCGGTGTCAGGTCGTGAGTGCTCTGCCGGAGGACAGGACCGCAGCAGAGCTGGGGATGTTGTGATGCTGTTGCAGAGCAAAAACAAAATCGATCACTGATGGGATTAGATATGTTTGAAGATCTTTAGGAGAGTGTACACAACTACTTGGGGTGCAACATGTTGGACTGGTGATCTGGTAAGTTGGGACTCGAAATTGAACCCCGCAGAAACTTGTGATTCGACGTCGTCTCGAGGTAAGATGACTTGGGTTTTCAAACTGGAGAATGAAAAGACTGGGACGAAAACCGTGCCTCACCCTGGCTACAATGTCATACGTTAACATTGGATGTATTTCCCATATGTTTTAGATCGACCCGAATGGGGACGTAATGAAATGCAGTCTCATTCCTCAATGCAAAGGTTTCATAACTTGAAGTGTTATGCAAATCGATGGCCGAGGTTGGCCGCTAGAGGGCAGTGTGAGCTAGACATGAACCCACCGGGGCCAATGTCACCGAGGCCTGGACGAGGGTCACATCTCCACCAGTAGAGGAACAATGCTGCAACACAACACATACATAAAAATAATCATTTAAAAACCTCCCCTCCTCCCCAAAGGTTGAGAAATGAACAGCAAAATTAACCATTTTATTTAATTGAACAGCTGTAGTCCAACAGAGTATAAACGAATGTAAAATAAAGTGTTTGTATCTCTGTATCTCTACATCTCTCTTTTGTCTGTTTTGTCTCATCTTATACGAGCGACACGGATGAAAAGAGGAAGTGTAGACATTTTTGAAATGGTAAATCGTTAGTGAGCAGCCACATTTTGAATTAGGAAAAGGCAACAGGTGGCAAATAACAGCGAGGCCGTAAAGCCGATGCTCGCTTGCCGTTAGCTGAACGGTGGTTCGCAGGCTGCTCTTCTGTGTTATCTTATGAAACGAAGACGCAGGCTGTCCTAACAACCCCGAGGTGAACATTTGCTAAAACACCAGTCACAGATTCTAGCAGTTAAGTCGAGCATTCTCGCAAATATGCCCCCTAGAGAAATGGATGTACGTTCAATCGATCGTGCGTACACAGATAACCATCAGTTTGCTGAATTAGATCACAACAAAAACACAAAGCGAAGCAGTTAGAGAAGAGCCGTGTAATGACAGCTTATATCTGCTTCAGAGTTAGAGGGGTCTTCATCTGAACATCAATTAACGCCACTTCTTCCTGCAGCTGACAAAGCAAGACCCTAGAAATCTAACAAATAGGGCCAAAAGAAAATGAGAAAAACAATTAATATGGAATCAGACTCACAAAGACTTGTATTACCAAGTAAGCTTTCTCCTATAAGGAATCTACAGTGATGTATTAAGGCAGAAATTCATCACATCCATGACCACAGGACCCCCTGGTAGATTCCCTTACCACAGTATATGGTTACATCCAGTGGGTATTATTTCAACCAATCAGAACCACATCTATTGGTCGGTTATGAATGTTCATGTTTGACAAAGGCCCAGTTGCTAGGGAGCAAATTTAACTTTTCTCAGTCGTGGTCGTGGACTCTCCCTGTTTTGTGCTTGACATTTCTGCTGTTTGATGCTGTTGCCAC
>JAOPUD010000001.1:17937091-17948340 GCA_027122715.1 Trisopterus minutus
ACACACACACACACACACACACACACACACACACACACACACACACACACACACACACACACACACACATCTTCCAACTGCTCATTTCTCCTTTCTCAGTCAGTTGAGCAACCTCCCTGTTACCCACATGAGCACGTCACTGGGCTGCAACCATTTACCACCGCACGGGGCCCAAGTCCCGCTGGAACATTCACATCAGTTTCTATTTCTGTGTGTTCCCAGTAACCGCGCATCAGAATAAGCTGCCCAGAAACACAAGAGTCATCACCGCAGAGACACCTTTAAATGGTTAGCTGGGTAGGCTCAGCGTCACTTCCACCCTCGTACTCTACAGCTATTCAAAACAACAAGACTTTCTCGGGTACATTTTTTTTTTTTGAGCCAGATTCTGAAATTTGGACTTCCACAACGTGGAATACGTGCGCTCAAACTCTGTTAAAGTGTATATGGGGCCAACATGATGCTAGCACACGGTAGTCCTCACCATCAGATTACGTGGGTTACAGGCACTGATGACCTGTTTCACGCAAGATGGACCTGCTCTGAATTTCAGGCAGTCTTCAGACGGCCCATCAAACGCACTCTTGTTCTCTTGTGAGGAGGTGAACCGGAGGCTGTGCATGGGGGTAGTGTTAACGTGAATTCATAAATTACTCCCAATAATTAAACATAATTAGGCTTGCGATGTGCTCAGTGGCACGCAACCAGAATAAAAACAGAATAATTGTTTTTAGTTATTCAAAACGCAGTGGTGAATTATAATAATTTTTGATTTTTATTTAAATATATATATATTCTTAAGTATCCTTCAGCAGTGCATCATCCATCCTGGAAGTAGTCAAGACTTTCATGTTGTTGTTGTTGGACATGACCTCCATAAGTGACCCAATGTTCTGTTACATCCTCATTTGTTAGGCCTGTTGAGAAGCGGAGCACGCAGAAAGTTTGGAAAGACATAACATCCACAACCCCCTTCCATCAATTCTGTGCCCCTGCTCATTTGACCAGTCCCCAGTCTCGTCCTTCTGTTCTCTGGCGGTCACGTGACTCTGCTGCAATCACACCGTCCACTCCTGACCTTCCTGTCTCCTGCTGCTCCCACCCGACCGGTGGGCCGTGCCGGAGTCCTGTGTGCTTCCTGTGTGGATACCGTCGGTCATACTCACCCCCTACCCTCCTCTCCCTCCCCTCCACAGCCATGGCCGCCATCCGTAAGAAGCTGGTGATCGTGGGGGACGGAGCTTGTGGCAAGACCTGCCTGCTCATCGTCTTCAGCAAGGACCAGTTCCCCGAGGTCTACGTGCCCACCGTGTTTGAGAACTACGTGGCTGACATCGAGGTGGACAGCAAACAGGTGAGTCCACCCCTAGTCGCTGATAGCACCGGCGTTACGTGATTGATTGTGAAACCGATCCCCACCTTTTTATTTATTTTTATTTTCTACCAAGTTCCTTGTCTACCGCAACTATGTTTCCTTAACTACGTAACTGGTTATGTCGGATACAAAGTAATGCCAGCACGTCATAGGTGTGTCATTATCACGTAGTTATCTGCCCTGCCCTATCTGGAATGAAGTTTGGCCTTGGGAGTGCTGTCAAAGCCGGCTGACTGGTTTAGCCCCTTCCTGCTTTAGCCCCGGCCAAGATTAAACGTGACCCACTTAAAATCCTTTACATCGAAGCACTCAAATGGGTCGAAGACGGCACACCTCACTGTACGTGATAATCTGATAATAATCCGATATGTATCTTTCACTACATTACCCAAAAGTCATCGGTGTTGTCAGCCCACATGCCCCGACCTCTTTCTGGATTAAATGGGGAATATGGGACATGCAGTTTTCTTGATAGGCCTGGGTGATTTCTGGGCTCCCGTGCAGCAGAGTATGTTCTGAAGCCTCCTTCCTGTGGCGTGCCACTGCCAGTGTCCTGGTTTCTGTTTCCGTCTTTAGCTCGCCGTCCCTCAGTGAGATAATGACCTCTGGTTTAATTCTGTCCCCCCTCATGTTGTGTGTATGATGGAAGGCCAGGGTTTTCTATGGTGAGCTAGCCTAAATGTATATTTTTAGATTGAGAGTGGGGTCCATCGGAAACACTGTTAAGAAACAATCTTAATCTTCTAACCCTCTTCTCTGTCCCTCCTTCCCTCTTTGTCTTGCTGTCCGTCTGTCAGGTGGAGTTGGCTCTTTGGGACACAGCTGGACAGGAGGACTATGACCGTCTCAGGCCCCTGTCCTACCCAGATACAGATGTCATCCTGATGTGCTTCTCCATAGACAGCCCAGACAGTCTGGGTGAGTCCCCAACCCATCCACACACACTCTGCCTCTCTTTCACCTCCTGTGCTCCTTCAACAAGGAGTTGAGCCCCATAGTTGGTGTGTTCTGGAGGTGGAACTTCCAGAACACACCAGAACTACGGTTCCAGAATTACAGTTCTGGAATGGTTTCAGCAGCTTTTGTGTGATGCTACATTAACGTCTTTTAAGAAAATTGTTAGCTTTCTGTTTTTCAACTGCCAACTAAAGCTAAGCTATTTGGGGCATATTTAAAACATCTTACTGAGGATGTTACTTTTCTTTTAACAAATAAAAGACTAAATCGTCCAACAAAAGATGGGTATTCATTTTAAACCCGCCAGTCCCTCTCTGTGACTGTTTCTCCCTGGAATATTTGCATGCGTCATGTGTATTTGAATCTAAGTCTTTTATTGGGCATGTGAGTTAAGGGCCGTGTCTTGTGCGAACACATACGCCTCACATCCGGTATCATGAAGTATGACTTCAGCTCTTAAAAGAAGAACTGCATTGTGCACACCCACTCACACACCCTTGATTATAGCACTGCGCAGAATGGTATAAAACCTCCTTTCCCTGTCTCGTGGCACAGTATGATAAGAAAATGGGTAGGAATTGAGGTTAAACTAATAACTTGGTTCTTTATAAACCCTGACTGTACCTTAATAGAAGAAGAGGAGATATTATTGTCACTTTATGCTTAGTTTTTTAACGGTCAGGTCATTTTTTTGCAACATATGCCATTTGTAATCTCAAGGAAATGTTTGCTCAGCCGTAAACCAGTAGATTTTCAGCTGACCAATCAGAAGACAGAGAAACCGATTTACAGAAGGATCTCCTTATTTGGAAACAGGCTTTCCTTACCTAAACCAAAGAGTAAATGGTGGCAAGCAAACTGAACATTGTAAAACTAGGAAATTATAGTCAAAGTTCAAGCCAAAATAGTTGCCACAAATCAACTGACGAAGGTCTGAATGTGTCATGGAGTAAATGTACAGATTGAAGTGCTTTAGAATCAAACGGCTTATCTGGTAATATTGTCTTGGAGGACTCTATCTAAATTGAATGCCTAATTGCAGCCCTTAAACTAATTTAAGATGAATGTAATTGCTCTTGGCCTTAACCTGCTTTTAGGATCAGATATTGCGCTGCATTAGTCTCACTCAGTTTCTATTAAATCGAATTTCATCTTTAAGTTTTCATCATCAAGGGTTCCCTGGGTTCCTGGAAAGGTTTTCTTCCAACCCGAAGAATCATCATATTATATTTACATGATAATGGAAATTTGAAAAGTGCAATAAAACCTAGTTTTGTTAATGTAAACTTAACCAGTTGGGTTGTTTGCACTCTTTTGGTTGTAGATGGTTTGGTTGTAGATGTTTGCTGAAGAAATGCACCGTGATCGTGCGGATCTCATTTCAGGCGATGAGATGAGAAAGGGTCGGCCTACACAAAACCGTAGCAGTAGTGCTGCGCTGCAGTCTGTAGCCGAGGTCCACTTGAGTCTCCTGTAACCGCCCCTCTCGCCTCCCTCCCACACAGAGAACATCCCGGAGAAGTGGACCCCTGAGGTGAAGCACTTCTGCCCCAACGTTCCCATCATCCTAGTGGGCAACAAGAAGGACCTGCGCAACGACGACCACACCCGTCGGGAACTGGCCAAGATGAAACAGGTACGCTGGATACAAGCGCCGAAATTGGTCAGGAATACGATTACAACTTTAAATAGATTTTCATCACCCTTCTGCATCCTCATCGTGTATTCTACAGCTACTGTAGGGAACACAATGACTCAGTGGATAGTTTTATATATATTGCGTATGACCAACATACCCCCCCTCCCTTATAATTATAGACTGAAGACTGAATTTGGAATTCACCCTGTATCTCGTTTTGTCCAATAGGAGCCAGTCAAGCCAGAAGAGGGTCGGGACATGGCCAATAAGATCGCAGCGTTTGGCTACATGGAGTGCTCGGCCAAGACCAAGGACGGCGTGCGGGAGGTGTTCGAGATGGCCACCAGGGCGGCCCTGCAGGCCCGTCGCGGCAAGAAGGCGAACAAGTGTCTTCTGCTGTAGAAGTGCCCCCGCCGCTGGACTCCTGGTCGACCCCGGGCGGGTGCCGCCGGGCGGGGGCTCACGCGGGGACCTTGGGATGATGGGAGATGGACGTGGGTGGGCGGGTCTAAAGTGCTAAAAAAGTGACTTCCGCCGTAACATGGCTGACATATTGGACTTGGGGTTTGACCTGGGTTCCCCTGAGCACTCAGGGGGGAAGGGAGGGAGGGAGAGGGGGAGGTTGGGGAGGGCTGTATAGACTTTGGACGGAGGGGGAGGGACGGAGCGGGAGGGACGGAGCGGGAGGGACGGAGCCACACTGCTAATGGGTACCCGCTGTAAACCAGTAGTAAATGTGTCCCTGGGCTACTGGCAGTTTTAAATTCCTTCCAACCAGCCTCTTAAAGAAAGATAATTTTAGCTGTTCTGTTTTTAAGGTCACATCGTGTTAAGAAAGTCTATTAAAGCTGTGACAAAGGCAAAGAATAGGGTTTGGGGAATTCACTGCCCCTTCATTGGCAAGTAAACAAGTGTGTGTGTGTGTGTGTGTGTGTGGGAGGGGAAAACAAGCATTTTCCATCCCTAAACTGCATTTCAACTGTGCTACCCTGCATGGTACAACCCGTTCCACATACGCTGTTAGCAGTCGGCTCCGCTCTCCCTGTTCCACAAAGTTGACTGCTGGTGCTCCGCTCCACCTGGGGCACCTGACACGCCCGTCCCCCCCCCCCAACCACCACCACCACCACCACCACCACCAGGAGGAAGAACCAGGACAGGAGACACGCGTGTTTACATGTATGAGCATGATCACACACCATGACCTCATCAGCGACATCTGGGACCTGTGTTTTCCTTTTAAGGAACTATTTTGTCTTTTTCCTATCTTTTTTTTTTCTTTTTTTTACTGGTTGTGGAGAAGGGAAAATGGATAATAGCTGGCTTGCTATCCATTCAGTAATTATCATTTGTATTAACGTCCAGGACAATTGCCACCCATCTATTGCTCCATTTTGATTGTACTTGGTTGGTTTACTCGTTGACTATACCAACCAACCTGCATTAGCACACGATGAAAATGAAGATTTGATTGGCCCGTGTGACCCTTCAGCTTGCCCTAGTTGGAGAAATCTGATCCAAGTCTTGAATTGAGTTGAGTTTGATACCAGTCTGGCTTTGCTGCCTGATCTGCATACCAAACAAGCACACCGGCTTTACTGAAGCTATTCTCCTAGATGTGATTCATCCATAATTCCCCCGGCCCCCTTCCCCTCAGCACCTGTGAGCCGTCTCCTTCTCCTGTTCTTCCTGCCTTTTGGTGGAGGAAAGTTCTAGAAACCTACTCTTGTTTTTATGTTTCTTTAAAAAAAAAAAAAAGATATATCTTTAATATGTTGTCTATCAGTATTTAAGATTGGGAGGTGGAAGACTGTGGACTGCTAATGTCTTTGCTTTGTTCTTGTTTTTAATTTTATTTTAGCTCTTTTTTTTCATCTACAATAGGTTGTTAGACCCATCAATCATCCCTGCCAAATGCTGGTATTGGGCAGAAAGGATAAAGGCGGGCCACTGCTGCTTGTCTAGAACTTGGTTAGGACCACAATTGCTGTATAGGTTTTTCTTTTCTTTTGAACCCAAACTAGACAAATAAAGACAAAAGGAAGAAAGTGTAAGTCTCCTTGTGTACAAATTCCTTTTTATGCTTTTATTGTATTTTTACTTCTTTTTTTTGTGAAAGTGGAACAGGAAAAACAAAGCTGAATGCATAAGTCTGTAAATATATAATGTGGGTTTGTTCATACTAGACTACACACGCACAGGACTGGAAACTGTATTTGTAAACTAGGTTTGGTTTGTGTAATAAATTACTTTCTTGTAACACGTTTTCTTTGTGTTTGGGGTGTAGGGATGGGGCTGCCTGAGGGTGGAGTGACTAAAGACTTCCATCAATCAATATAGATCAATTCCCAGTGGAGGGCTTATGAGCTCAAGTTGTGTAAAGTGTATTGGATTATCATTCGTGGTCGAGATAGCATTACAATCCACAGTCCGATGCATAAATAATCAAATACAATGGCCATGTAACTAACTGGCCACTCAAACCTTACGTATGCCAGTACATGTAAATATTTAATAGAAACATAAATGTTGGGTGTTAGTCTTGTTCTTAATGCTAAAGGGCTTCGACACCACTGCTGGACTACGTAATGTCCAATGAAAAACAATAACGGGGGATGTGGAGGAAAGCAAGGGCTTGACCTGTAAGTTCCTGCCATTTTAATAAAACAAAGGTCTCCTACAAATGATGCATAGTTGAAAAGGCAGGTAGATGACAGCTGTCTCACATGTAATCATGATTTCTTAGGTGGAAATAGCTTGTTACGTCTCCATGTAGGCCTGAGTGTGTTACTGATATACTACTCAATTTGTCATTTCGTGCGCTCATTGCTGTGAACGAATATTTGCCCTTATTTCCAATGAAACAGTCTGCATAATCCAACAGTACCGCATAGGTACCATTGTCACACCCTACTGAGTAGGCCTGCTCCTGACTACTGCTACTAAAAATACAAGCCATGCAGTATCACTGCTCCTTTCCATATAACAGCACTGTCCAGAACAGGCACATACTCATAACTCATGTCTCACACACATTAATCATGTCACACACACACACACACACACACACACACACACACACACACACTGTACACCCAGAATACATAAACCTGAAGACTTACAGTGGTCGGTAAGGTTGTACTTGTGATGATAGGGAAATGTTTGAATAGATACATGTTTGAACACATACATAGTAGTGTACATAGTAGTAGTTAACCCCGTAGTAGTAGTTTACATGGCTAATTTATTTCATATGGTAGCCTACAGTTGAACCTCTATGGAGGCGTTCTGCTCTGTTAACCGTAGGTACAGTTGGTTCTCTGTGTATGAGATAACAGAGGGAACAGCAAGCGGAAGAAGAGAAATACGACCAATAACGCCCACACCACCAGCCCCTGCATAAATACCAGTGTGTAGGGTGCTGAGGTGAGATGGAGTGCGTGGGATGAGCTGGAGGCTGATAAGTGTGTATGTATGTGTATGGGTATGTGTGCGGGCGTGCGCGCGTGCGTGAGTGCATCCGCGTTTTGCCTGGCTGCAACCAGCTACCAGTAAGGGTCAACAAGTGAGGTGGATCGGAAAAAGCATTGCTTGGAAAAAAAAATGTTGCAATTGACTGATTGCATTCTTTTGTTGCGCCAGTTTGTTATACACTTGTTTAAAGAAAATCTATTCCTGTCCCTTCTCCTCTCCAACGGTGGGAGAGAAGCTAAAGTGGAGTGGGCCCGGGAAAGTGAGGTGATTGATTGCGGGCCCGAGGGGCGGAGAGCTCCGATGTGAAAACATTAAGTCACGGTTTTACGTGGTTCTACGAAAAGGAACTCTTCTTTTACACGGTCATATTTCAACAGTAACAATGTGGCTTGGCTTCACAAGGACGAAACAGTGATAGAAGGAAAGATACTGACAGGCGGACAGCCATATAGACGGATGCAGACATATTGGCATATAATAGATATATCAAGACACTCAGACAGACAGGTGGACATACATACAGATGGACGGGCCTACGGGATGGAATATAACGATAAGGAAAACTAAAGCAAAGAATACAAAATAGAAAGAGATTAAAGATCAGGAAGGAAGGAAGTGAGTCATAGTCCATCCAAAAACCGCTTGCTAAGCAGGGTGTATAATAAAGGGCCCGGACGGATATACAACCCACACTTTGTACCGGACGTTAAGTACAGAGCCGGGCGGACAGAAAGGCGCAGAGACACAAGTACAGAAAGAGGGAGAAAGAGAGAGGAAAAATGCACTCCGACAGCCAGGCCTACGCCTCTCACTCTCCTTCAAATTCCTTGCTCTCTCTCTCTCTCTCTCTCTCTTTCTAAGTCTATGCCTCCATTGCAGATCTCCCTGCGTGGTCTATGCGGGCCTGCGTCGACTAGAGAGTGTGGCGCTCAGCGCGGCTCAACCAGTGGCCTTATATACCGGCCTATTTTTAGCTCCGCGCGAGCCCAACTATTTTTAACCAATATGAGCTCATCATCCCGCCCGCTCTGTCCAATCAGCGGGGAGGAGAGGAGGCGGCTGACCAATGGTACACGGCATGGAGAGAAAGGGGGGCGGGTTGCAGGGGAGCGTATTATCCGCAGCAGAAATAATGGGCTAGTGAGTGTGTGTGTGAGCGAGTGAGTTATGACTTTGAGCTACGTCCCCTCTCACTCTCTGTTGTGACTTCATCAAACAAATTGATGACAGTAATTGACCGTGGTCATGCGTCAGATGCCCCGGGAACCTAACGCCGGTACTCATCTCACTGTTGTTGTTGTTTTGGTTTGTAACTTCTAATGCCCTGACCACCGCACCCTAGCTTAAGTCGCCTTCCGACGTTAGATCAGCTGGTCACGGGTCAGGAATGCGTTCGTTTTCAATAACACATTCCAAACTCTCTCTCAAAAAAAACAAAACCTGCCCGTATTGAAATCCAGCATCTAACACTTCAAAACGGGTGACTTGGTTGTTGTTTTTTTAACCGGACTACCGTGCCAAGTCGCCAGGGAAAAAGTGCACATAGGCCAGCGACGCTCCCGTCGGGCTGCGCGCTCCAGGGTGCGCGCAGCAGGTAGGGCGTGTGGGGAAGGACGACTCACGTCCGCGGCTGTTGCCTGGGCCTACTGCTACTAAGGTTCACTTCTTCCACACACTTGATGTGGTGTGTGTTATGGCGTAGAACATCTACAACTACCATCTAAAAAAAAAACAATGCCATCGTAAATAAACAGGGTTCTTCTGTTTTGAACTCAAAGAGTCGACATGAGCAGCCGCACACACGCAGGGTGTGAGAGCGTCAGAGGCTGGTATGAACAGCGGAGCCGAGTCGCTTAACGTGCTGCTGCTGCTGCTGCCGCATTCCCCGGTTGAGTTGGTCGACTCCTGTCAGTAAGTGTGTGGTCGGATACAGAACCACAGCGGCCTCTAGCGGCAGAAACACCTCATCACACCGCTGGCTGTGGAAGTGAAAAGAAACCCGCGTTTGCTTTGCTGACGCGAAACAATTAACGAACCCAGGAGCAATGATCGTCAGCTTGAAATATATATAACCGAAAGGTAGCTTTTCATCCTTTTTAACATGTTTATATGAAATAATACGATTAAACACACTAGCTCAAGGCCTATCCATCGATTATCCGGGATGTTGTTGCATGATAGAACTGCATTCACATTGAACGGATTTATTTGTTGTTGTTGTTTGTTTAAGTAGTATAACTGATGATATAAAGCTAATGCTATACCTTGGATGAGACGTCTGTAAATGACAGAATACGTCGATGTAGACGCCGTTAAAAAAAAAATATTTTTTTTTTTAAGGTTTCATTGAACGGTTGTCTGTCCTCCGGGCAGGTGATCGCGGACGACCAACGCAAGATGGCGGCACCCGCCCAGGTGACCAGAGGCCCGGTCCACGGCGGGGGCGAACGGCGGGAACACCTGAAGAGAAACGGTGAAGACGCTTTCACTTCTGAGATCGGCTTTATTTTTTTGCAATGTTTACCCCAGAGGTCAAATGTATTTATGCATTTATGTTTACCCAATGTCGGGACCGTGGATGGAGAGACGAGGGGGCACAGATGCCTGCTTTTATAGCTGCATCATTACGGCGAGAGTCCAGGAGAAAGTTGCGGTGAGATCCAAGCGTTTGGCAGGGAACCGAGCAACAGAAGCGCCCTCTCTAATTGCCCCAAATGACGCCATGTGTCCATGGTAGAGATCACAGGAACCATTCAGAAGGGGGGTTTGATCCATTCGGACACCGTTACGCCTAATTAACTTGAGGGACGTAGAGATGGAAAGTTCTGAAGAATTCCATGGTTTAGTGCCTAGTTTTCTTGTTTCTTGTGCGTTTTTCAAACCTTATGAGTCATCCAGTGGTCAAACGACATAGAGAGGGGGCAATGTATTACAATTGTAACATTCCTGTCTTTTTTTTTGGTCCCTCTGTAAACCTTTTGGGGCTTCTCTATATCTTCTTGACCCTGTATTTTTCGCTCTTCGCATTCCTCTCCTCTCCTTCTCTCGTTGTGATGCACACCTCCCAGGATGACTAACTGCGGCGGGACGCAGCCTGTCCTGTTTGTGCGAGCAGCTCATTAAGCCCTTTGACGACACAGTGGTGTCCACAGAGGCCTCCTCTGTGTTGACCATTTCCAGGGCGCCACCTCAGATTGAATGTTTTATTGCAACGCAAAAAAACCCAACACATCTTGTGGCTGGGAAGCAATTAAAGAACATATATATATATATATTGTTTTTTACAATTATAGATGTCTAGGTTCGTCCCCATGCGGTGTTGCTTGACGACATGCCTTTAATAGTTAAATGATATCCCAATTAAGGATTTATGCCCGACAGTCTGCATCTTTTAACCAGGTGACCAGACGTGTTTGGCGACATGCTTTCTCTCTAATGGCGGATCAGTGTATATCACTGTGGACGGCTGGCAGTGGGGTCACATTGCACAGGGCGCTGCCTCAGCACTGCAGACTTAATTATACAACACGCGGGACGGGAAGAATGAATGATTTACTTGATTTGGGATGAGACCAGAAGGAAGAAGGAAAAAAAAAAAAACATGTACTCGCTCATTGGCGCGCAACCCAAATTCATTTTTCATCAGTGCCGGAGCATAAATAGTTAGCGACGCTGGCCTGCGTCTGAACTAGCAATCGCTGCACCTCTGCAGCTGAAGGAGGGCAGCTACAGCGTGAGCAGCGCCGCAGGCTACCATCTGCAAATGATGTTGGGGGGGGGGGGGGGGGTGGGGGGAGGGAAAAA
>JAOPUD010000001.1:18242439-18252796 GCA_027122715.1 Trisopterus minutus
GTTCAGGGTTAGGACTGATGTCAGCCTAGACCTAATCAATTGTATTTTAATATTTGAAGCTTTCATATTAGTCTATTCTTTTCGTAGGCTACTCTGCTGTTGGCCTTGACGGGGAGATACTGTTTTGCTGCCACAAAATATAGTTGAATCCAACAACATTCCTGCGTCTTGCCCTCGTACAAAGCCCATTTCAGCACCATGTCAGTGGACAGGTACAAACCTACGACGTCGTAACGCATGTTCATGTTAAGAGGAGTTTCGGGAAACACGTTACAAAAAATGTAACGATGCTTCGAAAGATCCATCGTAAGCATGATCGTACGAGCGTGGATCCATCGTTATCGGGAAACAGCCCTGGATGGGTTCACTGTCTCACGGCCATCAAACCGTACCAGGCAAACATTTACAAACAAGTTCAACATGGGCATCCAAAACAGTACAATTATATATTACAGTGTTGACAAAAGATGACAATATAATAATGAAATTTAAAATCTTCCAGAACATTTGTATCGACTTTTGAAATTATTGCCCTCAATCATTTAGAACTATGCGTATATAGTCCTCCATTAACTCAATATTGTCTTTCAAACAGCAGCAGCAAAATCAACAATCTCTTCAAAGCAACATCAGAGATGGTTTCAAGACGCACACACGTTGCCGCATAGTTAAGTAGTGGATACAATCATTTGTAGCGTAACAAAAAATGAATGATATATAAAAAGTCTTCTCCATTTGTCTTATGAAGACAAAAAAGGGAATACAGTTAATAATAAAAAAACACATTTAAGTTCATCTCCAGCGACGTCACACAATCTCCTCCTCCTTGGTTGCCCGCTCGCCGCTCCCCCACTCGTCCTGCTCGCTGCCGGAGGAGGAGGACGACGGCGGCGGGACGTCCTGGCCCAGCCTCTTCAGCTTGGCCCCGTAGTACCTCCTCTTCATGCGGTAGGCCCGGGCCTTCTCCCGGGCCGCCCTGCCCTTCTCCCTCAGCACCTCCTGCTCCCACACCAGCACCCGCATCCGCCGCTCCCACTCCAGGCTCTCCATCTGCTCCCTGCGCCCCGCCTGCTGCTGCTGCTGCTGCTGCTGCTGCTGCTGCTCCCCCAGCATCTCCACCCTCTCCTCCTCCAGGGCCTCCACCCTCTCCCGCTGCTCCCGGTCCCGCCTGGTGTGGGCCGCCGCCGCCACGGCCGCCACGGCCGCCACGGAGCGAGGCGTGCGAGGAAACTTGGGAGGGGGGGCCATGTCTCGCAGGGACTGCTCCTCGCAGCGGCGGCGGGCTGGTGACGGAGGCCGGTGGTGTAGAGGGTGGGGGGGCTGCTGGGGAGTTAGGTGGAGGAGGCGGGGAGGGTGGTGGTTGTGGTTGGGAGCTTGCACCCTGGGGATACCTGGCGAGGTCAGGGTTCAAGGGTGAGTCTCATGTTATGGCGGGTTGACGTAGAATACTGACAGCTACGGTTTTGGCACGGGAGATTGATACAAGTAAAAATATCATCATGCAAGTGTTGCATGTGGAGGGCATCTGACTGAAATGCCCTTGAATCAAAATGCCCAAATCAAAAAAGGTTTACCTCAAGCAAACCTTTGATTCGTAAACTTTGATTCAAGAACCAAAAAAATGCACAAAAGGTCTGTATGTGTTTTCTTAACGCACCGCAGTCCACACTGCTTTGGCTCGGCACTCCACGGGAGTCTATGAAGCTGGTCGGGAACGTGACCTCCTGGAACGCCGCATTGTGGGAAGTGGAGCTGTTGCCGAGGACACTGTGATCCAGCAGGTCTGCCGACGGGTCACTTCCTGTCAGCCGGTCGAAGGCGCTGGGGTGCAGGCTGAGCGCCACCGGCTCCTTGTCGTCCTCATCCTGGGAAGGTGGGAGCCGTGTATTTATCACCAAGCGGCGGGGACACTCTCCAGAAGCGTGGTCGAGACGCCTCGTACACCACCCGCACTTGTGACATTTCACCAAGGCACGCCCCCTGTTAACCTGTCCCACTCGTGTTCCTGAGAGTATAGCCGTACAACTGGACAAAGATTTTAATGTTGATTTTAAATGCTCTCACACACTTGATTAGATCGCTTTAATCCGGTCCCCAATTTATGCATTGAACGGTCTTGCTGTGTGTGCAATACAATGTCAAGTTGTGTTGTTTGTTTTTCGAGCTGGTTTGCTAAAGAGGCTAATGTAGCCAACAATAACAACGACTAGACTGTTCTTCCCAGACTCGTCGTGTAGGGACACCTACAAAGACAAACGGGAACGCAATAAGTGCTACAAGACAGGAAATTACGAGCAATTAAGAGCAACTCGTGCAAGTGGTGAACGATACACCTCGAAAGAACCGCATAGCCAAGCTAGCGTCTCGGTGATCCCGTGTCAGACGTCCCACCAGAAATATCCTACTCTACGACGACCCTGCTTAGAAAATGTAATGTCTAGGTTATAGCAGGGGACTGCTTTTACCTTGATGCTGCCGTAGCCATTCACATGATCGCCGACATTCATCACCGTGATGTGACCTGAACGAAGAGGGGGAGAAAAGAAACGCAGCAAAAAGGAAGACAGGGGAAGAGAAGATGGAAATCAGAGGGTGGATGAGAGGGAAAAATGATTCAAACAGTAAGCCGGTGTTTCCCTCTGGGAATAAGAGAGTACCACGGCCATGGCGATCACTTCACCGGCGTCTACGCAGAACGCCACACACATTATGGACCCTTTGCGTGTGATGTCACTGTTGCATACGCCGCCATTTGGGGTGTCAAGCGAGGGGTAACCAGGGGGGGACTACGTCAAGGCTCTCGGGGTATGGCTGGTGTGTTTGGCTCACGTTGTGTGTGCGGCTGTCGTCCTGTCCCAGGAGTGTGGCCACAGCAGCAGCATCATCATCATCATCATCCTCCTCCTCCTCCTCCTCCTCCTCCTCCTCCATCTCATTATTGCTCAACCGTCTTTTGGTTTTAAGAGCTGCAGGGTTTTTTTTGGTTGACACATGGATATTAAAAGTGCTCCACCACTGATGGAGCCTAGTCCAGGGACAGTGTATTCCTACTTTGTTTACCTAGAGAAAAAGGAAAGCAAGTGTTGAACTCAACTGTCCCATCGATGCAACTTTTATTATCAACACTATTTACTTGATTTGTGTTGCTACTGCATGAAAACACTTTTATGCACATAATCATTTGTGCATAAAAAAATAAAGTTACTTAACATGTATTAAATCAAGTAGTACATTTTGTTGATGTATATGCGAGTAAGATTGTTTGCAGGCGCTTTTTAACGTCTATTCACTAACATCGACATGTTTGAGAGTGTTTCAAAACTTACCTGAGATGCAAAGACTCGGCTCTCTGGGCTCCCATGCAGGAGGCTCCGTTGCGTTTCACAGCGGCTACCCAGTGCTGCCTCTTCTCCAAGTCACTGGGATATCGGTAGAATGGCACAAGCGAGCCAGGAGTATTCCTTTTGTGACACCCAACAGCAACACAAGCGTGCCCCATTATGGCCAAAGTAGAGCGGGACTATACAACCTGGAAAACCAACCACACTCACGACTGCACACAGGTTCTCTGGGGCGGGCAAGCCTCGGCCCTAGGCTTGATCCGCGCTTGACACCCAAAATGGCGGTCTGAATGGAATAGTGACATCGATGCTAGGGGTTTTAATATGTTGTTGGGTTGGGGGGGGTGTGTGTTTGGTTGCAGATCCGACCACCTAATGTCAACACACACACACACGCTTGCATGGACATCACCGTTTGCGTTAGTCGCTGCAGTAAAGAACGGGAGGGGAACGCGAATTACAAAACCCAACCTCACCACTGGCAAATGAACACGGCCACAGAAACGAGATGTATTGTTACACACGAGATGTGTGGCGGTGTGCATGTGTGATCTGTGGATCGGACTACCTTCTACGAGCTTGCGGACCGCTGCTTTATGGCCACAGCCCGCGGCGTGGCTTGTGAGGGCTGCCTCTCCCATCGTCTGCAGTTTAATAGCTTTGCAACAAGCTTTGCATCTGGCCAACTGAATGTCTTGTGGGTCTTTGACGAGCCAGTCTTTGTATATATCCTTGGCCAGCCACGCAACCTGGAATTTACATTTTCCAGGCATGTTTATGGCCGTAGAAAGTTCGGCAACGCAGGTCCGCAGCCCTCACACAATGGTCAGGAGACCAGAGTTTTGCGGCTGTCACGTGTGACGTTCACCCCCATCACAACAGTGCTAAGCCAATAGGCGGCCCTGTTGGATACAGCTGACTGTCGTATAACCGACTGTGATTGGTTGAGATACACACGCGGAAGAAGGACCATGGGAACGGCGTGGATGTATTGGACACATTTCCGTCTAGCTCTGAGGGTGAAGGACCTTCGGTTGGATTGTAGACACATTTCATCACGTATAGCTATATGTAAGTAAAACAAGACATGCATGAATATATACTGTGTTTCGTTACAATGAAAAAAAAAAACGTATTTACTAACTGTTGCACTTGTTATGTGGCTGAACCTGCAAGTTATAGTCCAGTATCAAAGTTACTGAACGCCTCCTGCTGTCACTGTATATACAAACCCGTCTTCTCTCACTCAGGATGGTAATAATTACCTAGCTCCGCAATGGAAACGGTGGCGTTGATTGCACCAATCACAGCATTGGAGTTTTTCTTGGAAGATTACCTACTGAAAGGTACGCTCTCCCTCAACCTCCGTTACTTTTCTGTCTTTCTCTACACTTGCCCGTCCCCTCTCTCTTAACGGAGGCCCCTAACTGTTGTCCCCCTGACAATGTTCTGACAGGCGAGGGTCCAATCTTGACAGTGTTCAGTCTCCAGTCGCGCACTAAAGCCACAGCCTCGATTGCTGTTCTTCAGCACTATCGGATTCATGGTGTCCGGCCCAAGCATCAGGACGAGCAACCACAACAGAACCACGAGGCAGAGAAGCAAGAAGGTTGGGCAGGATTATACTCGCATTTCAATTATTATTTGAAACTGCACACCATAGCTGTTTATTAGTAAAATAATCTTCATTTTTTTTAGTGATATTCAGTGAAATATTTGTTTTGTTTTGCTTTACTTTATTTTATTCAGTGAATATGGATAATTCTTTCTCCTCCTGGTGATGACAATCACGTATTTTCGTCAATCTTGATCAAGCATCTAATACATGTCCTTGATCTTTGCCCCCAGGAGGAAGCTCCACCGCAGAGCCCGGCCTCTATGACTTGGTGGTGTTTGGAGGTAAGGGCCTGCGGTTGGTGCGTCTCACCACGCAGCTCCACGGTGGGGACCCTGTGCGCCTGGAGGCCCATGGCCCCCTCATGGAGCTCCGAGACTGGATCCTGGATGTCTGCTGGCTGACTCAGGACAGACGCTCCCTCCTCGGCGTGGCTCTAGCCCATAACAGCGCTCTTCTCCTGGACCCTCATGAGGGGACCACCCTCGCTCGCTGCGGCTGCCTGGATGGATGTCTGCTGTACTCTGCCCTGCTACTGGTGGACCGATCCTGGGATAACTCCGTCTTGGTCGGGGGGACAGTCTTCAACCAGCTGGTTCTTTGGAGGCCAGGCAGGAGGGGAGAGGTGGTGGGGGAGGAAGGGGGCGACCCTGAATACAAAGCCCCCGTGGAGAGGCGCTTGCTGGGGCACGGCGGTGTCATCTTCAGCATCTGCTACCTCCGGGAGAAAGGCTGTCTGGCCTCGGCCTCCGACGACCGCAGCGTGAGGGTGTGGGGCGTCGGGGCTCTGGGGGGTCCTGGGCCGACGTGCGGCGACCCGGACCCCGCGTGCCTCGCGGTCCTGTACGGACACCAGGCCCGGGTGTTCTCCGTGCACCTCTCCCCCGGGAGGGTGTACAGCGCCGGGGAGGACGGGTGCTGTCTGGTCTGGGACTGGTCCCGGTCCCGGCCCCGCGGCGGGGGGAAGGTGGCCCAGACCCTGAAGGGCCATCGGGCCGGCGGGATCCGAGCGCTCGCCGTGAGCGAGGGAAGGGAGGAGGACGGAACCAGAGCGAGATGGGTGGCTACCGGGGGCGCGGATGGAGGAGTGAGGCTGTGGCGGGTGGAGGAGACAAAAGTGAAGGATGATGATGATGATGATGAGGAGGAGGAAGCACACGGGGCGGCTGCCACAGCTGCCCTGACGGACTTGAAGTTCTCTGGAAGAGGTACGCCCAAGGGGGTGTGCGTGGTAGAGGACGGAACCGCAAACTGGGCCCGGAGTAAAATCTTGGCATGCACCGACCAGGGGGCAGTGTACCAGGGCTGCTGTGCCGCCGCCGGGCAGTGGGAGCCACTGTGGCAGGGGGATCTGGCGTACCAGTCCTACTGCGTCATGGAGGTGCTAACGGTCACGGTGACGAGCGCTGCCCCACGGAAAGCTCACCTGTGTGCGGTGGGGAACCTCAGCGGTGGAATCCACGTCTTCGACATTTCTCATCCCCAGCGCGGGCTGTCTCTCAGAGGAGGGAATGGGAAGATCCATAGCCTGGTTTGGGTCCAGGGACGCGGGACGCCCCACGCGGGGTACCTGCTAGCGTCGGGCTCGGACGGCCTGGTACACCGCTGGTGCGTGGAGGCACGGCCGGATATGGACTCAGGCTCAGTTCTCATCGCCGAGCCTCGCCCTCCCTTCGTTCTGCCCCCCTGTGCCAAGCGGTGGTTAACCAGTGCGGTGCGCCTCCGCAAAGGTCCAGCGGGGGCGCTGTGGGTGTGTGGGGACCGCAGAGGATCCCTGCTGCTGTTTCAGGAAAGCAGTAGTACACGACGAGGAGAGGGGCTCGACGAGGAGCGGGTAGATCAAGACTCGCTAATCATAAGCTCAGTTGGCCCGCAGAGCGACGCCGATGCAGAAAACGAAAGGGAAACAAACGGTTGTGATGAAGAAGGGAAGGAGTGGTCGGAGGGAGGCGGGAAGAACCCCGCAGGAAAGGGCGACTCGGCCCTCCAGCCTCTGAGCTGTCTGTTTGGGGTGCACGGGAAGCAGGGGGTGACCTCCGTCTGCGAGCACCGGGACCTCTTGTACAGCGCCGGGCGGGACGGCTGCGTGCGGGTCTTCAGGGTTCGCCCCGCCACACCGCAGGGGGTCCTCCCGGGGGACCGCAGACCCAGCGCTGGGGAGATCGGGGAGCCCGGTGTCGGCCCTCGGCTGGAGGTTCTGAGGGTCCAGCGGGCCTGTAAGGGCATGGAGTGGCTCGAGAGGGTTCTGATCCTCGCACCTCCTGAGCACTCGACGGCCGATCCCCTCGAATGCGAGGAAGAGGAGGAGGAGGAGGAAGAAGAGGGAGGAGGAGTAGAAAAGGAAGGATGGCGTCGCAAGCAGGCCGAGGAAACGAAAGCAGAATCTGAAGGTAGAGAAAAAGACGTATCGCACAACGGAAGAGAGTGCCGCTTTGTCATCGCCGGGTTTCAGGCGGTCAACTTTGTGGTGTGGGATCCCGTGAAGCAGGAGCGGCTGCTGACGGTGCCTTGCGGTGGCGGCCATCGCTCCTGGATTCTCTGGCCCCCCTGCAAGAGCTTGTGGCCCGGCTACGGCGCCCTGGTCTTCATCAAGCATGGGGCCGTGGTAGCCTCGCAGCCCCCCAGAGAGGCCTCAACCTCGGCCGCTGTGGCAAGCAAGACCGGGGCTTGCGGCCTCAGAGAGGGCGTTCATGGGAAGGGCATCGGGTGTGTTTGTCGGCTGGGAAGGGTAGTGGGCACCGGGGACGGGTCTCAAACTACCAGGGATGAAGGACACTGGGAGGTGCTTGTGACCGGAGGGGAGGACACTAGTTTGACGGTCCTGGCCGTGCAGCCAAGCTCTGGAACGGTCCAAGTGTTGTCCGTCATCACCGACCACGTCTCCAACATCCGCACTCTGGTGTCTGTCGTGGACCCAGCTGGCGCGAGGCCCGGAAACCACTCGCTCTCTGCCCTGCTTGTTTCTGCCGGTGGTCGGGCGCAAATGCAGTGTTACCGGCTGCTGATTGGATGGGACGAAAAGGGGCGGGATCCTTATTGTCAGGTGATTCAGGTGGCAGGTCACCGACTGGACGAGCAGTGGGAGAGGAGGCGGAACCGACACAAGACGGTGAAAGCAGACCCAGAGACGAGGCAAGCGGTGTATATAGATTAAACACGTGATATACGCTGACATCATTTCTCAGGTGTGTCAGCACCGATAAATACAAATCTTTGGTTTTGTCATATTTATCTTATCTAGAGTTTAAAAAAACTAAACTTGTAGTTGAATGAATGTTAATGTTACGTGTGCGTCTGTCTCCAGATACATGTCCATAGCAGTGGTAAACGGCTACCCCGCCACAGCTGTAGTGGCGTTAGCCTGCAGTGATGGAGCAATCAGGTCAGTTTGCCCCAGGAGACTAAATCATGAAGACTTAAAAAAAATAAACAGAATTTGTTTGTGTGGTTGTTTTTGTTATGATTGATGACAATTTGAAGTCAGTAAAATATGAAGGAAGTTATTATGTATTATGCTTTACATTATTCTTATGCTTTTATGTTATTTTATATGCATCAAATGTCAACCCCATTTTAGTATTAATCAACAGAAACGGCCACTTCAATTTTTATTCCCGTCTTTTCAAGCACTTTAACAGATACCAGATTCATCATATTTTATCATTTGAATCCACTCTTCAGTCTCTCACTCACTCACCTGTACTTTTATCACCTTATCATCTGTCGTTTATTTGCCAGATTGTTCTCAATCAGCGAGGTCAAAGGTCAAATTGAGTTGTTATGGGAGAGCTTCTACCACCAGCGCTGTGTGCTCTGCGTCGCCCCCTGCTGTCTGGCAGATGCAGCAGACAACAGGTGAGGAGAGTTTTCTTATGGGCTGAATTTGATCACATTCCAGCTTATAGAATAAGATTCAATTTATTGACACCAGAGTTTCAGGACATATTAACCATCTGCTAGTCTGCTACTTGAAAATACGTGCGAACATAATCGCAACATTATTTTTATCTTTGACCCTCACAGATACAGACTTCTTCTTAGTGCAGCAACTGACGGCAGAATTGCATTGTGGGACGTTACCCAAACTACCTCATTGCTGGCTGGAAATCTGAATTCAAAATTGGACACCTCGGCTCCACCCGCCCCGCGCCTCACCTTCCCCGCCCACCAGAGCGGGGTCAACTCCCTGGCGGTGTGGCAGGAGAGCACAGAGGACGGTTGCCTGGTAACCGTCGCCAGCGGCGGCGACGACGGACAGCTGACCCTGTCTGTGGTTAAGGTGCGGTACCCAGAGGCGCAGACAGATGGCGGCAGAGTACTTTCACAAGAGTACCACCACCGCCACCACCACCACCACCTCACCCAGTCCGACCTCACTCTCCTCTCCCAGTCCTGCGTCTCGCTGGCCCACTCCGCCCCCGTCACCGCTCTGAGCCTCCTGTCCCCCGGCCTCCTCGTGTCCACGTCCCCGGACCAGAGGGTGCGTCTCTGGGGGGTGTGCGGCACCGGCCTCCGCCCCATGGGGGCGCTGTACTCCCACGTCGCGGACGCCGCCGGCCTAGTGGCGTGGGGGCGGGAGTGGGGACCAGGTGAGGAGGACGAGGGATGGGGGAGGGTCGATGCTGGAAGTCCTGAATGTGAGGGTAAGGGTGTGGGCCTGGGGGGAACTCGGAGAAGCGGGGACTTGGTTCCGGGAAGCGGCCGGGACGGAGGTGGTGGCGGCGGGACGGCAGGGCGGAGGGGGTGGGTGGTGGTCTGTGGTCACGGCCTACAGCTGCTACACGTCAGGAAGTCTTCACCTTGAGCGGGCCGAAAGGAGATGTTGGGAAGAAGAAAAGCATGTACTTGTGTGTGTGTGTGTGTGTGTGCCGTTTCATGATGTACATTTTGATGCATTTTAGAAATCCTGCCAATTTTATCTAAGTGAGCCAAAATAGATACATACATTTTATTCTGTATTGTTAAATCTATCTATAATAAATTTTAATTTATACCAATTTAATCCAGAGCTCTCCTGTGTATTATAGTTGTACACATGAATTTGAATACCATAGTGGTTATATAATAGCGCATGTGATCGATTATAAAGTGCAAAAAAAATTTGGTTCATATTCAATATCATTCGACAAAGTGTATGTTTGATGTATCACAAATCTCTCGTTGAGCAACTTCAAATGATAAAAGGAGAATGTGGCAGGAATCTTTGCACGTATGAGTGGGGAATATTTTGTGTGCGTGTGCGACGAAGCGAGGGTGTGAGATCAAAGATGAGGCCTGTAATTCGATGTGGCGCTGTGTTCTGTTGCTGCTTAATTGAAAAGGACCTTAGCTGTGTGTGTGTGTGTGTGTGTGTGTGTGTGTGTGTGTGTGTGTGTGTGTGTGTGTGTGTGTGTGTGTGTGT
>JAOPUD010000001.1:18460879-18473578 GCA_027122715.1 Trisopterus minutus
AAGAGAAAGGGGGGGGGGGGAGGAAAGAGGCAGGAGGGAGGAGGAAGAGGAGGTTCAGTTGGTTAACTTTTTTATTATGACTAAACCGTCCCCAACCACTGACGAATCTGTGATTCAGTTTGTCATGTGCCTTTCCCGGCGTGTGTGCGTGTTTGTGTGCGTGTGTCTGTGTGTGTAGTTGATGCTGATTGGTTTTACCAAGGGGCAGCTGGGGTATGTTAACACCAGTGAGTGGGGACCAGTTTCCACCTTCACTCAACAAGACAAGTGTACGTACGTGTGTGCGTGTCTGTGTGTGTGTGTGCGTCATCTATTCATTTGGGTAAATTTTGTCATGGTAATAAAAGTATCATCCTTTCACTGTATCACTTATGTGGTTATATTGTTAGTGGCGGGGGTGGACGAGGACATTTGTTGTCACTGCGAGTTTCCCCTGGGCGGTCACAACCTAATGAAGTCACTATTTAACAGAGAGGGTACAAACACATTAAGTCGCAGGTGGGAGGAGGAGAGGAGGCCAGCACAGCAGTAAAAGCAATATCGGAAGACGCCTCAGCACAATACGCAATATTGCAATCAAAGAACATGAAATGAGGGAACAGGCGGGGGAGACACTTTGCGAGGAGGCGGAGATGAGTGTGATACAGCTTTTATGGCCAGTGAAATGGAGTCGTCATGTTATGAGGGCAGATAATAACACACTTTGTCGAGATCTTTTTTTTTTTTTTTTACCGTTTAACGTTCTTTGCTCTAAACAACCAGTGCATCAACATGAAATGCAACCGCACAACAGCCTGTTTCCCAGTGGTGGTCCCATGTGGGACCTAAGAAGATGTCCCACTTCCGGCCATGAGCCAGTGCAATACCGTCCAGCTGTTTGACTGACGTATTACTTTCAAGGATTACTTTTATCCGTCACATTTCCTGTGTCGCCTTTTCAGATTATATTTCTTAATTACACTTCCGGATTAATCTTCTGGATCACATTTTTTGGGTAAGACCACTGAGCCGCGTATTCTGAGGACATTTCCAAATTACACTCACGGATTACCTTTGGGGATCACGGATACGGATTTAAATGTTCCCTTTCTAACGCGTTCTTCCGTATGGACTCAGTGGTGCGGGCTCTGGCCGGGGTGCAGAAGCAGAACACCAACCCAACGTGATGAAATATGCGCAGTGGAACAGAAATGCGCCGACGCATGGCAGTAGAACGTGAACAAGCGAGGGACCACCACGAGCTTGACATATTCGGTGCGTTCTCCTAAGGTGCACTGCACACTGTGTTATTTCCCCACGGCACATCCTGATATGGGGCTACCTGGGGCCCTCTCTGCCTCCCTCCCACTCTCTCTCTCTCTCTCTCCCTCTGTCAGCTCTCTCTCTCTCTCCATCACTGTTACACCCCTTTCTCTCTCTACCTTTCCACCGCTGTCTACCTCTCCTCGCTCTCCTCGCACACCTTCACAATCACCTTCCTCTCCTTCTCCCTGGGCTGTCCCCCCCCCCCCTTCTCTCTCTCTCTCTCTCTCTCCCAGTGTATCTCTGTAACTCAATCTTTCTCCTCTCTCTATTTCACAATCACCTGCCTCTCTCTCTCTCTCTCCACCACCCTGCTGCTGTTCTCAGACCTTCAGAAGCCTCCTGACGTCAGACCCGGTCTCTAATCTGTTTCAGATCAGAGCGTCGCAGAAGCAAGCCGACTCGGCCGACTCACCCTCTCCCTCTCACTCCCCCCCCCCCACCATCTCTCTCCCTCTGCACGCCACCTCTCTCTGTCAGAGAACACAATGTATTCTCGTGTTCTATGTTCCTGTTTAATGGGTAACACATGGCAGGAAGACCCCAACGAGGGGCTCTGGGCTGGGTGGAAACAAGATGGAGGATGGATACGTTGATGGAGCATGGTGAGGATGTAGGTTGTGTAAGTATACTGTATAAGGCAGTCAGTAAGATAGTCTAAGATAGCACCTATAGGGACGCAGCGAGGTAGATAGGCAGGTAGAGAGGGAGGGAGGGAAAGAGGTAAGTTGGGGAAGGAGGCAGGCGGGCAGGCAGAAAGACGTGCAGACCAACAGGCAGACACAAATAGACACACACACACACACACACACACACACACACACACACACAAATTAGTAGATTAAGTGGCTGGTGATGAGGTACTCTTGGGGAGGAGAGAGCAGGTGGCCTACACAGCGTACCAGCATGATGAAAAATGCATGGAGATCAGAGGAGAGAGGAGACGAGAGGAGAGGAGACGAGGAGAGGAGTGGACAGGATAGGATAGAAGAGGAGGAGACAGATAGAGATGAAGAGAGGCAAGAGAAGAGAGTGCGAGAGAGAGAGCACGGGAGAGAGAGAGAGCAAGGGAGAGAGAGAGAGCAAGGCAGAGACAGACCGACAAGCTGGTGGTATATTGTGCAGATGTCTGTGTTGGACATGTCGTGTCCGTTGGACAGATGGTGAAGGAGGGGTTGTGTTTATTATAGTATTATTATTATTGTAAGCACTGGTTATTGACGGTATAATGCAAACACAGACTTGACATTTATTTCTACAAATGTGACAACTTTTGATATATCTGTGATGTAACCACCTATATGATCTTTTAATATTTCCATTTAATGGCTTTTAGCTAACTGACATTTAACCACTTTAGCCGGTAAAAAATGCTTTGAAACCACCTAAATATCACCACTGGCTAAAAAAATGAATTACACTTAAAAAAACAACTTAAATCAGACAAAACTAATTGTGTGCTGAACTTGACACCATCCCATCCACACCTGATTGGCAGTCGTGTCAGACATATATACAATATGATGAGACATTCAACAGACTTCGTTCACACCAGTCTCACCTTGTAGAACACAACAGTAACAAGAACAACAAGAACAACAACAACTCACACCATGCCTCATTCAAAAACAACTGGCGGGATGTGCTGGTCGCCATGACGACAAACAAACAATCTGTCAGCGCAGGGGGCTGGTTGCGCGGTGGGCTGGCGAGAGCGATGGAGTGGCAACTCTGCTCTATTGATTAGTCCCCGGGGGAAGTTCTCTCAGGCAGACTGTGTGAGTGAGTGTGATGATGATGAGGAGGAGGAGGAGGAGGAGGAGGAGGAGGAGGAAGGGCTGTATGGACTATACGGCCAGTGTCAGTGTAGAATACAGAGTGAGCGTCACTCCTTTCAAATGTCAGTGCGTCCAATCTAGAGGACGCTCTAGTGCACACAGCTGCCCCCATGCGTGAGCAGTGGGCTGGTAATAAAACCAGTGTAAAGACAAAAAGGACAAAAACACGGTTCAACGAAGGCAACATACAAGAGAGAGAATCAGGAGAGGGCAAGAGAGAGCGAGAGCGAGAGAGCGAGAGAGAGAGACCATGAGAGCGCCAGAGAGACAAAAACAAGAGAGGGAAAGATGAAGGAAAAACAAGAGAGATGAAGAGAGCGAGAGAGAGAAACTGAGACAGACTGTGAGAAGGGGAGAGTGAGGTACTGAGAGTGACAGAGCGTGAGGATGAGACAGAACGAGAGAGAGAGAGAGAGAGAGAGAGAGCGCATGTGTGGGGCTTGCAGCAATCAGAATCCTAGTTTGTCCCCCTGCCTGCCCCCGGCCAGACCTCTGGAGCACTCTCAGACAACACTACTTTGGGGGGGGCGGACTGAATGCAGACCTCCACATTCCCCCCCCAGCTAGCTGAATAAGGTTTAAATGACGTCTGCAGAATTTTTTATTGACTTTATGGAAGGATTTATTAGGATAATTATAGTGAACAACAATGAACCGCAACATTTAATTATAGTTTACGCTGAGGTTGGTGATTGTGTATAATGGAGTAATGATAATGAATTAAACCACACGAAATACCAGGCTCCCTACAAAGCAGTTCTGCCCATCCCCAGGAAAACAGTCATATTGTAATACAACGTATTTTGTAACTGTGATCAAGGCCTATACAAATAAAATTGACCCGACGTGATATTCTAATTATAAATCAGCGACCATATTACGTTTACGTTTGACTGTGTAATTCTGTAAGAGACCAGGAGTTATGGCAGATGGGTAAACCTTCTCAGCGACCCACCTCTTTGGTCTTGTCCATGGCCTTCAAGATGGCCACGTTGAGTTTCTCCAGGGCTGACAGTACGTTGACATACTCTCCGAGGTGGGGGGTGAAGTACTCTGGGAACGAGGGGTGGAATATCAGGAGGAAGATTTGCGATATGGTTTGTTGCGTCTCTCTGCTGTATTACATAACATGATAAGACAGGACTAGAATACACTAGTCTAGAATATACTATAATAGACTACACTACAATATAATTGAGTAGACCTCTACTTGACTAGAACAGACATGGCCAGAATAGAATTACAATAGAATTAACCAAGAGGGCAGACTAGACTCAATTAGACCTGACTAGCATAGAACAGAATCGAATAGAAGGCACTAGAAAACAATCTCCTTCTATAACTAACTGGCAGGCAGTTTATTTACAAGTGTAATCAAACAATATAGGCTTGTTAAAGGATGCTAAACCAAGGATTTACACCCAGGGAGTTATACTCTGCAGGACGGGGAAAACGCTGATTCTACCAGTCGACGGTGAACAAATCCACCAGTCAATAGCAACCCATTTAGTCCAAGAGTCAATGAACACTCGTCCAAGGGTTAGACAGGCTTACCTGAAAGTTTATCTGTGTCAAGGTTGCTAGAGAGAGAGAGAGAGAGAGCGCAAGAGCAAGAGAGAGAGAGCGAGAGAGCGAGAGAGAGAGAGCAAGAGAGAGCGAGAGAGAAGAGGGATACAGTGTGACAGGTTAATGGAAGAAAAAACAGCACAGACAGGATATGACTGACTTTATCATTGGGGAATGTGCAACGTGATTGGTTCCCGGCTGCAGCACAGCTAATTACTGCCTCTGTGTAGCTAGCGATCCGATTCAAAAAGACGCATTTTCAAAAGCACTGGCACCTTGTTGCTATGACAACTCCTCATTGGAGATCCTAATATGAAAAGATTGATTCAGCCTGATGTATTTTAGCAACTGAATTAGATACCTAATGAGACATAATGACGCTAGCAGTGAAGATGGGAATGAGGCTCACGTCTCTCCTCTCAGAACCCATCACCGTCCAACGAGTAAACACAATTACTCATCGGGTTTTAGGAATGTCAACCGCAGTTCTCCGAGTCGAGAGTGACCCCGGCTCCCCTGTCCCCGGAAACACAGGCGGGTGTATATATATATATCCAGTTGATGAATCTCTCTAGGGACACTGCCTCAGCACACAACCCCCATCTGAGGCCCGCTCTCCTCCGTCGGCCGCGGCGGCGCTATTCTGAGCCTGGAAATAGAAACCCTGTCCAATCCACTATCGATCCTTATGATCAATGTCTCCCTCCTCCTCGCTTCCCCGTCCCTCCTTCACTACCTCCCTCCCTTTTTTTAGCCTTCACTTTCTACCTCCTTCCCTCCATCCTCCCCTCCCTCCCTCCTTCACTTCCTCTCTCCTTCCCTCTATCATCCCCTCCCTCCCTCCCTTCCTTCCCCCATCCTTCCCTCCCTCACTCTCTCTCTCTCTCTCTCTCTCTCTTACCCTCTACCATCTCCTCTGTCCCCCTCTCTCCCTAAAGACTAGAGAGGGGTAAAGTGGACAGCCGTGCACATGAAGGAGGGGGGGCCGTGCGCGTGAGCACTTACTCCGTCTGCTGTCTGTCGATGGCGTGGTAGAGCTCCTGCATCTGCTGTTGCGTGAGGATGGCGTCCCCGAAGTAGGACTGGAACTCCTCCAAGGACAGCTTCCCGTCGTCTGGGAGAGGAGGAGCGGGCAGCGGGTACGACAACAACGGTTACTGGAGACTCTGGCCTGGAAACCTACTCCTCAATCCAGGCAGTCTTGTAAACAGTGTGGTGGCGATACGCTGGTCAACTGCCAGACTAAAAGCTTCCGGGTTCACCAGACCAAAACCTCATACCTGTAGACGTCCGCAAGCAAGATGTCTGAACCCCTAACGGCCCATTTGTGAATTAGTCGCTCCGGACAAAAAGGACTGAATGGTAAACTGCCGTAGATCATTTAGCTTCCCACACAAAATTAATCACAGTGATGGGCTTGCTGGCATCGCCCGGAATCACCATTATTTCACACGGGGTCCATTTAGTTTCATAGACGTGCCTTCCAACTTCAGACACCCCCCCACCCCCTCCAACTGAAACCCTGTTCCACATTTGCTTTCAGGGGCTTCAGTTTACGACTGATATACTGTGAGGATGTATGAGATAAACCATCGCCATCACGATCCTGCACATCAAGTCTTCATGGAACTCTACATAAGGTTTTCAGGGTCCATTAAAAAAGGGCAAGTTATGTGATCAGAAGGTGCATGGGGAGATGTTCTGGGGAGTAAAGGTCAAACAAGGAGCAGTGATGATAAACTCTGGACCAAGAGGACAAAGATGAAACAGAGTTTATTCAGGCTGACAGGCCTCATCGGTTTAGCTAAGCAGGCATAAAGCCAGTGTGTGTTGTGTTCCGATCCCTGCTCCTCCTCCATCTTGTCTTGTGGATTGTTCCTTGCTCTACTTCCTGAAACATTTCCACAGCGGAGGGCGTAATGATCCGCGGAGTGGTGCAGATTGCACATCATTATTGCAGACTGTCAGGATGTTGTTTCCTGCCGAGCTTTGGGCCACAATATACTGAAACATTGTAGTGATAATGCTAAATATAGTTTCCATCTCAAGCAGGGACGGTAACAGGATTTCGGAGGTGATGGACAAACACCATATGTCCTTCCCCTCACGTAAACGCGCCAATTCCCATTGCGTGGAGAGTCATGGAAATGGCAGTTCACACTGAAGATTCATGATTTAATTTTTGATTTCATTGTTATTATTATCATTAGTATTAGTATTATTATGACGGGTGAATACTTCCAGTTGTTAGTCTAAAGTGAGTTTTGGATTGATGATGAATCTTCAATTCAAAGCATGCACAAGCACAACTCATTTCCATATGAATAAACAAGGCAAAATTGCAAAAAACAAGGCAAAATTGCAAAAAATAGCATATCCAGACTGGCAATGAAAAAATCTTCCAACATAATTTTAACACTGCATTTGCATTAAGCTTTTTTTCTCCCTACATGTGAAAAACACTTTCTCTCTCTCTCTCTCTCTCTCTCTCTCTCTCTCTCTCTCTCTCTCTCTCTCTCTCATTAGAGCAGGGTAAGGTGGTTCAGACAACCATGGCTCATTATACGATATGTTCAGCCATCCAGCGGGCCCAGCATGGCAGCCTTCAGGTCTGCTATGGAAGAGACCCTGGAGGGAGAGAACTCAGAGAGGCCTGCTGCAGCTGAAGATACTTTCTCTTCAAAGAGTACAAAGAATCAATGCTGTGTGTGCGTGTGTATGTCTGTGTCTGTGTGTGTGTGTGTGTGTGTGTGTGTGTGTGTGTGTGTGTGTATACATCTATATCGCAGACAAAATAAAAAAACAGGACTGATTTTTCTAATCAGAAATTCTCTTTGGAGTTCTCTTGAAGACAGCGCTGTTCCTTTTTTCACAACTGGTTAGAAGTCTCTGGCTAGGAGGGTGTGCTACACGCGCCGTGTTTCCACCATGTTCTGTTCTGTCTATTTCGATTGGACTGACTTGAGGAGGAAGAGTGCTGTCAGGTTGTGGAGCCATCTTACTGCATCGCTGCCTCTAACCCCATGTCTGCCTTGCTGTGGTTCAGCCTTCTATCAGCCCTGGGATCGCTGTGTGTACGCTAAGATGTCCTGGCATTTCAGCCAGTATGCCACCCCTTCTCTCTCTCTCTCTCTCTTGTTGCAGAGCCCGTGTTGCGCCGCATTGGATTTGGGAGTGAACTCAAATGACCCCCCCCCAGCTGTTCATCTGTTCGCTGCATCATTGATGACGCTCTTACGTAACCCGGGTGGGGGCTTGACTCCTCATGGAGGGGGGGGCTCTCAGCGTGGTATTTATATGAAGCACCCTTGCGTTGATCAGTGCGTTTTCCATTCCATTAAACCACAACACAAGCTTCAATAAAACATGGAGGAGCCGACACACTCGTCTGTTTGTCAGCGGCGCGTCTGCGAGCTCCGGGCCACGGCTCCACTCTGTACCGAGGTTTCCACCCCCCTGGATCGCGCATCGTTAAAGCAGTTCATGCTGCCGTGTCTGACATACCACGGCCAAAACAATTTGATGAAATCATTGCGCCGAATGTTGCAAGGGGTGTGGCTTTTCGCAACACAAGTTGAAAATATGCAACTTCTCCCGAAAATGGGTGCTAGCGAAAGAAAGTCAAGCGGACAAGCTTGTACTTCCTTTGTTTTGGTGCAGGGATTGATCAAGGGGATTGTTGTGTTAAGCCAGCTGTAAGCACTGGAGAAAAGAGCCTTGTCAGGGTTGTCTCTCGCTATCTTTAAGCTTTAAGTCCTTAAGTCCTAAATGCAGTTGTTCAAAAACAGTTACTTACCATTTTTGTCTGCACGGCGGAAGATCTGAAACAAAAGAGAGGAAAAAAAAAAGTAGGTTATTGATTTCATTTCTGCATTCAAACTAAAACATAAAAGGTCTACAAACTCATTTAGTTAAGACTTGAACAGTTCCAACATGGACACGTGAACATATTTGGGTAGTCAAATGTGAGAAGCAACAGAAATGGATTTTAAGTTATATAGATATTAAAGATAGATCCTAAAGGGGAGCATGTGGGCGTAGTTTAGAAACCCAGAATGATCAAGTCTTCCGAAGTTCCAACATGAAGGTGAAAGACACTATGGAGAGAGATAAGAGAGACTAGCTTTCTTTCAAACTAGAAGATGTAATCGAATGCCAATTTAACGCCAGTGTACTTACAAAGGCTTTTGGCTCCATAAAAAGAAAATGCATCCAACCATTTCACTGGTTTAACCATCTCCTAAGGCTTAACGCCACCCCTGTGGTCAGTCTAAAGACAACCTTCCCAGGAAATGAAAACACGACATTTAGATTTGCCATTTAGTTGCTGCGGGGCTTCATTAGATGAAAGGGGTGGAGGATTATAGAACGAGTCTCTGGAAGATGTACTCATGGATGTTAGGGTTGAAACGAGCAAAAAGCCCGCCAGCGCGATAACATCTCCTTTCACGTGGGTGACGATGTAAACAGAATTCATTCGCCCACATCAGTTCCCATCATGCGCAGGATTCTGTTTCTGCCCGGGAATGGGACATGGGAATTCACTCTGTGAGTGCGTGGGTAAGTGTGTTCATGCAATGGAAGCAGAGGAGTCCACGCCAGGGTAACATCAAACAATGGATGGATAGTTGGCGGATGAATGGGTGATGAATGGATGGAGGGATGGTGGATGGATTACAGATGGGTGAAGGGTAGGCGCATGGATGGATTAAAAGGAATGGATAGATGGACGGATGATGTGTGGAGGGATTATGGATGGGTGGTGGACGGGTGGATGGGTGATGGAAAGGTGGATGAATGGATCAATGATAAATGGATGAATGAATGGATGTTGCTAGGTGCATGGATGGAATTAAAGACAAAAGGAACGGATGACGGACGGACAGACGATAAATGGATTCTCCAATCATCAGCGAGAGTGCTTCTCTGGGCGGGTGGAAGCCGAGCCATTAGACTAGAGTGTTGCAGGCAGACCGATGGTCCTGATATCTCCCGGACCTCCGGAGCAGAGGGAAACCACAACGGCTCCTCTCATTGGGCCTGACGCCAGAGATTGAGACACGATCTCTGATAGATCTCTCTATGTGTTTTATCAAAGCAGACGTCAAGGCACAAAGTACATGGAGGGAGTACATGAGGAGAATCAAAAGAACATTTGCTTCAAATAACATGAATAAGAATAGAAACTGCAACAAATATACGGAAATTAGTTGCATGTACCGTACACAAGAAGAGCAATGTATTGCAAATGCAAACAGGAAAAGTAAACCAAAACTAAATATTATTGACCGCTTTACAGAAGTCTCTAGAGTCTCTGAAACAAAACGAAACTAAATAAAAATCGTCCGTACTCCCGAAGGCCATCTCTGAGACTCCAGTGAGGAGAGTGAGAGGAGGTATCCACAGGGGAAGGTTGTATTGCTGCAGAGCGATCCACACATCTGTGGGCCCTGCAGGCGAAGCGTTCTCCTCCACCCCCCATGAGCAGCTCTTATACGGCAGCTAAGTCTTAAAAGGGCTGTCGTGAGCGGGCGGCCTTAAAGGCTCTCTGAGGAACGCTACAGGGAGCCGCTTCAATAAAATCCCAAAACATTCAGGGTCATAAACAGGCAGAGAGGATCTCCTACACCACCAACAGCACCCGTGGCACCACCCCCACGCCAAACACATCCACCACCCTCCGCCACATCCACCACCACCGCCACATCCACCTCAATAGCCCATCCACCAGCATCATCACATCCAGCACCACCGCAACATCCACCGTCATCACATCCACCGCCGTCGTCACAACCACATACACCTCCATCCTCACCTCCACCTCGACTGCCACATCCACCACCACCCGCACATCCATTGCCATCACCTCATCCCCGCCATCACCACATCCACCACCGACATCAGATCCACTGCCACCACCTCATCCTCCTCACATCCACAACTCGCACCGCCAGCGGTACCACCTCCACCACAACCACCATCACATCCACCTCCACCACCACTATCTCCTCTGCCTCCACCAGCACCGATTTGACAACCACCTCCACCACCACTATCTCCTTCCGCCTCCACCATCACCACTTTTGGCAACCACCACCAGCACCACCCCCACACCAACAATCCACCCACTCCTACCACCACCCCTGCCCCCACCCTAGCCTTGAAATATGCTTGCATGTAAATAATGGAAGATAATGTTTTTCCTCATGTTTTGTACATGTGTGTTGAAGTGAAGTGGGCTCCAGGCACTAACATATCAGAATAGACAAGGACTTTGTATCCAAGAGCAGCTCATCCTTCAAAGGAGTTCCACTAAATGTTTACACAAACCCAACAAACAACAACAAACACGCAGGCTTTTGCAGATATATTCAACCAGAAAACAATGCAAATCAGAATGATATTTAGAAGCTACAGCAAAAGAGAGAGAGCGAGAGACAACCAGGTCCATCTGTTTCTAGAGCGTGCAATCTTTAATGGTGCAAGAAGAACGCAGTACAAAGATTTAGAGTGTAAGTGAAAGCGAGGGGAAGGAGGAGGAAGAAGAGGAGGCAGAGGAAGAAAACGAAGAGGAGGAAATTGAGCATTGTGTAATGATGATGACCCAATGCGGCTTAAAGCAGGTGCTTTTTTTGACGAGTCCATAACTCATCGACTTAACTCGACTCCTGGACAAGATGAACTATGAGAATTAAGGAAGCAATCTGTGGTCTCTGATTGGTCGGGAATGTGAGGACAGGTAGACAGGGAGGACAGGATAACAATGAAGCAGGAGGAGGACGAACTACGTCACCTGATCAAGGGAGATTTTTTGTTTACCAATCCAATCCATCGCTGCCTAGCCACTTAGCAGGGTATTTTGAGTGAATATATAGCGTCCTTCCGGCGCCATTAACTGAGGAAATGTATCAGAGCAGTACCTACAGTCAAGATGAATGCATTCACTGTAACGTGAAAGTCACCCTCTACCCTCCACATATCTACCCATCTCTGTGGGTAACTGTGAAATGTGATAACCATTAGCAAATATAATGGTTTGGTTAATTTCTACAAAGAGATGTCAGTTTAGAGAGTCCGGGCTATATACAACCTGGAAAACGGACCCTTAACTGCATTTCTGCCTTCTTCCTGCGGTGTAATATGACATCCACAAGCCTATAATGTAATTCTGCGGATTGAGGGGGATTGCATTTAGAGCCACTGTAAGGAAGCCATGCGAGGAGGGAAGAGCAGCAGCCCACACATGTCTCTCTCTGGGTGTTCTTCTAGGATGTCAGAATAATGCAGAGGAAACATTGACCCGTAGCCTCGTGCAATGTGATACAAGCGAGGCAGATGAGAGCGTTCAATTGAAGGCCAATAATGCGCCCACACAACACTTTGTCCTTAAAGGCAAATAAGCAGGTCTACCGTGTGGGCATGGGAAGCACCTGTGAATTATTTATAATAGTCGAAGGAAAAAGAACAGCGCTGCAGATATATTTCTACAACTAGTACAAATCCCGCTGGAGCACGTCTCCAAGCCTGGTTCAACTATTAAAAATGCAAGATGTCTTGATTTTTTTGGATGATGGGGATGTTTCTGTAGGTAACACGGGGGATTCGTGTCTGATAGCAACAAACAGATCGTTATCCACGTGTACACACGGGGGGAGAATATGTCATGACCTTTATTTAAATTGATCGGCTAAATAAATCGCTGAATCGATAGCAGGTTCCTATGTGAGGGGTCGCTGGATCATGACAGGCCCATTATTATAGCGGCTTCAATACCCTGAGGTGTGATTAATTACGCTTACATCTAAAACGTGACAAATAGGGTATCTTGACATTTTTTTAAATGGGAAAATACACCGATTTATAGCCCAACAATTCCAGAAGAACCGTCCACAGAGAATCCACTGAAGGTCACTGAACTGACCGTAATGGATGGCTCTTCAATGGTGTATGTCACCTCACCACCACCACCACTAACACCACCACCACTAACACC
>JAOPUD010000001.1:18485642-18496390 GCA_027122715.1 Trisopterus minutus
AGCACAATCAACTATATTCATGTGATGAAATATAGTGTTGGAGCATAGTGTTGTTTTTGGGTTAATTTCCCCTTTAAACGGAAAGTTTCAATTATAGTTTCCACTTTTCACTTGGAACCAAATATTGAGGTGCCAAATAGAGAAAAGTGGATTATGGTCCCACATCCAATATACATATCATCAATTAAAAAACATTTTAAATCAAATGGTTCATTTATTTAAACGTATAAACATTAACCTCATGTTGTTCATCTTATAAAACAGACTAGAAAACAGATTGTGTCTATAACTCGACTTCCTATCTTGAGGTAGTAAACCTATACTACTAGCTATGCTAAAGTGATTATTTATTTATTTATTAATAGATTTATGGACTTAATGATATAAAACATGTATTCATTCGGTTGAAAGTGTGAAGATGCATTTAACCTGCACATAGGCACTTTAAAAAAAACTCTTGAGTCTTACATTATATTAATATATTATATGTAAGCACAGATGGGATGACTGGACATATTCATTTTGTGGAACCCAACCAGCAGCATATACTCCCATTATATAAGGTACTAATCCTCACCGACTCCTTGAATGCATACATTTTTTGATTGTGACTAAATATTATATATACATATATTATAATAAAAACCAATGGTGGTCAAAGTGTCCATGGTTATTTGACTATGGTTTGCGGTGCCTTAGATATACGGTCATTATCTCACACAAATACAATCATTGTATTGCTGCATTCGATTACACCTCGGAGGTCTGGAATTCTGGACTCTTATTAGGAAAATTCCAATAAAACGCTGCGTCAACTGGAGTTCCAAGACACAAACCTGGGTCAGATTCAACAACTCCCAGTTCAAGCTGCAATATAATTTGATGTGATTTCAAAGTGGCCATCCACATCGAAAGTGGTGAGAAAATACAGACATTTATGAGTATGTATTTTGGACATTTTTGATTTCTTAGTATGCTTTCAGACCAATCAGCATACCGATATAATGGTTGGTTAAACCCATACGATTGATTAATTGTTAATGTTGTTATTACTTACTCAACGCCACAAAGTTTAGCGTGAGTGTCCATAGTTTTCCGAGTTGTTACGTGCGTTCGCAGCTTGAACGCAGGGGATGGTGCATTTCCCACATCCGACCGTCACAGAACACCACTGCATAACACCTCAAACCCTGTATTCCCAAAAGTTCCACTTCCCTGTGCTATAGAAACCCACCAATATGACATCTCTAGAATCAGGCACTAACACACCACCAAACGGCAAAGGGTGAGTCATACTTCCATGGGGAACAGGCCGCACCACGCAGGGGGGAAACCCTGACGTTACGCCAGTCAACACAGAACTACGAACCAGCCTCACCCTGGGGCGCTGGGCCTCGCCGCCACCCCCCCCCCCGCGCCACTAGCTGACGTTACAGGGACCACCCACCTCCCGCTTCACCCTGGCCCTGAGCTGCCGCAGCCCTGCGTTGTCCCCGTCCAGCACCAGGCCGTCCTCCACCAGCCTCCAGGCCTCGCTGAGCTGCTGCTCCCCGTAGCGCCGCAGGGCCCCCCGCAGGAAGCACTCGCCCAGCGGGGCCCGGCCCACGCCGCCGCCCTCCACGCACCGCACCGCCCTGGCCCGGTGGAGCGCCAGGGCCTGGGAGAAGTCGTCCAGCGCGGGCCCCTCTCTGCGGCTCAGCAGGAGGCTGCGGCCCCGCCTGCACAGGTCCTCCGCCCGGGACCCCCTCTCCTCCTCCTCCTCCTCCTCCTCCCCTGCCACCTCCTCCCCCCTCTCCTCCTCCGCCGCCGCCGCCGCCCCGGAGCCGTCGGCGTGGTTCCGGATCACGCCGTCCAGGTCGGCCACGGCGCGCTGGTGGAGGCCCAGCCGGGCCAGGCAGGCGGCCCGCTGCCGCAGGTACTGGAGCCTCCTGGGGCTGGAGGTGGCCTGGACCGCCACCGTCAGCAGGGGGAGGGTGCTGGACCAGTTGCCAGCGGAGGACAGGCGGCTGGCCTCCTGAGCAGCAGCCTGTGGGGGTACAGGGGGTCCCAACCAGGGGGTACGCGTTTAGAGATCGAGATCGTTTAGCGACCACAGCATGTTTACCACATTTTTGTCAGCATCATTGACAAAAATCCCTTCACCCAGACCTGGATTAAAATTGCCTGCTAATATAATAAATATCCTAGGAAATAGCAAAGCTTTAAATAAACGTTCATTCAATTTACCATCGATATTTAGTCATGAAAACAACCGTATCTTTAGTACATAAAATATATAGTTTTTAATGGTGGCAGAGAGGAAAAATGCTTTAGGAAGCACAGACAAACATAAACAGCTCACCTGCGTCACACGTTTCCTGTGGCTGAGGGGCAGCAGGCTGAGCAGGAAGCCCAGGGTGGCGGGGTCCTTCTCAGCCAGTCTACTGAGCCTTTGGGCCGCACCCTGGTAGTCCTGCTGCCACGCCTCCACCACGCCCACCCGGGCCTGGGCCACGGCCTCCCGCGGCTCCTGGCCAAACACCTGGCTCAGGTGGGCTCCCGCAGCCTTCACCTCACCTGCAGCCGGAGGACGGGGAGCCACCGGTGACCACGCTGATCTCAAACTATTGTATATGTCATTTTAAATCCAACTCGTTTTATTTATCCATACCATCGAGTAATGTTGACTTTACGGTATGGATACATTTCAGAAAAGTTCATCCTGAGATTTTCTTTCCCCGGTTTACTTCACCTGGATCCACCACATGATGGTCAGGGAGATTGCAATTGGCTGTGTGTCCCTAGAGATTCTGCTCTCCCTCCAGATTACTCTAAGTGATTGCTTCCTCTCCAAGCATGTTCTTATTGCTCAGCCAGAGCACGGCCTTGGTCACAGTTTCTTGCAATCTCGAAATTAAAAGATTGCGACCAAGATAATCCCACCAATACCGCTAGGGTGAGACACTCTATGGTAGACTGAACACCCGTGAAGGTGTGACCCCATGAGGAGCTTTCAGCAAAGTGCTGGATGATAGGATTATGCAGTGACAAGGACCTATGTTATTGAGCTCAAGAGACAGAGACACAGACGATTCGTTTTTCCTCCATGTTTGGACGATATGATTTTGTTTGTTCACATTTTGTTGGTTTCATCATCAAATGAAACTAAGCTGTCGTCTGATTGGACCCACTTCAAGAGGTCAACGTACACCAGGGGTCCGAGTCAAAACAGGTTTGAACTTTGAGCACAGCTTCTAGGTGTAGAACCTTTGCGGCCCGCTACTCCTAGAGTGGGACAACACTGGGGGGATGGGGGGGGAGGGAGGGGGGAGGGCTTCCCCGCTCCACACCATAGGAGAGCAGCAGCAACATGGAGGTTCAGAGCTCCGCTCACCTTTCGCTAGGAGTGTATCGACGTAGAGGAGGTGCCACCGAGGGTTCCTGCACTCCACCCTCAGCAGAGCTCCGCCGATCAGGAAGGCCTCTCTCAGCAGGACCTCCTGGCCGGGCACCGCCTTGGCAACCAAGCTCTCCAGCCGATTGGTCCGGCAGTACTGCTCCAACCAATCGCAGACCAGTGTCCGCGCCTTGTCCTTGAGCGACAGGATGTCTTTGGTGACGGTGTCGACGTTCAGACGGAGGCCCGACAGGATGTCTTCAGTGCACTCCTGGGTGAGCGAGGTGCGAGAGAAAAGCTGGGCTCCACGGGTTTTTACAATGGTGGGCTACAGGTCAGGTTTTAACAGAACCAATCAGTGTGTTCACATTGCACACCTTACTTGGTTATCCTAATATGGTCATACTCTGGGGGTAATGTATTTACATACTGGTGTTCCACGATCACATGGCCACTCACGTAAACACTATGACAATCGAGGTACTTCGACGTTTGGCTGGTTTAACCTAGCATAAAAGACGTCTCCTCTTTGGCCCAACAGTCTTCGGACGGTTAGCCATTTGCATGACATAACACCACAGGGATCATCAAAATGGTATCTTCTTCGCCACACCTCTCGGGGAAAATACCTTTTGCTGATCCAGGGTCAGGTAGGTGAAGCCCCGCCCACAGAGGGCGTGCACGTGGTCCGGCCGCTCCTTGAGGATGGCGCTGAAGTCGTAGATGGCCGTCTTGCGCTGGCCCAGCAGCGCGTAACAGCGGGCCCTCTCCAGCAGCGAGTCGGCCGCCCCCCCGCCTGCATCCATCAGCGAGTTAAAATAGGTGACATATTATACCACCAGTGTGTGAGTGTGATTAGCCGTTACAAGCCGTTTTGAAAATCTGCCTCTTCTGACATCACAAGTGGGCATGTCCACATAGGTGGATGACGGATAAATGAGCAACGTTTGCGTACGGTCCACTGGGTAGGCTGGTAGACGGATCTATCCAGCACACACCTGGTGGTATAATATGTCACCTTTAAGATACGCTCATTCAGAAGGACCGGCCAAACTAAGGGGGCAGTCAATCAACCTGGGATCAATAGAAACCCCACATTTGCTGATGGGGCTTCTACTGTGTGATCGCTGCGGTGAACCTGTGTGTGTGTGTGTGTGTGTGTGCGTGTTCATGTGTGTGTGGGTTGTTGTCATGTTTCCCAGAAAACACAGCTATTTTTCTTAAGAGCTGTATTTCATTCATTCATTGTATTGATCCAAAACCTTCTGCCGAGGGTGGATGTTATGTGAGGATCATTTATCAATATCAGCCCAAATGGTAATCCTTTTAGGGTATTAAAAGAAATGCTCACATGGCTTGTTGTCACACATGAACCTTCCGCTGTCAACCATGCGATAAACAACAACAAAGGTATAATGAATGATCTAATAAACGTGTGCGTCACTGTGCGTGTTTGTGTGGGTGCAGGCTATAAAGCTGAATCTCACCAGAGGCCATGATGGCGATTGAGAGATATGCGACGGCCTCACGGAGCACGCCCTCCTCTGTCACGGTGTTGGGGTTAGTGCTGCTGGAGGTGGTGGTGGTGGTGGTGGTGGAGGTGGTGGAGGTGGGGGTAGCGGCCCCAAACAAGATGCGCTTGGAGGCGGTGTGGCAGTGAGCCTGCAGCAGCTCCTTGTCTTTGGGGCGTGCCAGCGCCAGCAGGGGGCGCAGGCAGCTGGTGTCCCCACACTGGATCAGCTTCTTCAGGAGCTGGCAGAGAGAGAGAGAGCATGTATCGTGAGCGTCAGCCTTACTGGACACAGGCCTGACTTACCCTACTCGGAATGAATCAATGGCCCTTAAGCATGAGGCCCAATAACAAACACCAAAGGTATTGACGGGAAATCAATGGGAATTAGGATAGAGGCTTACACCGGCACTTCACGTTGTTTTACCTTCAGTCCTCGACTTAAAGACGACTTAAGGTTTATACGAGTTCCACACAGTGCACTATAAGCTCCCATGTTAATCGATTCAACACAAACACACATGCTAACCCTGGGCCAGCCCAGTTCTCTATGACTATGTTTCTTTAGGATGCGTTATTATCCACAGCAGCACATATTCTGAATCCAGGTCCAGTTCATTAAGGACGTGGTGCGGAGTCAGACATCTCACTCAAGGAGGTGGACATAGGGTTTTGAACCTTTACGAATATTTTTTGAATACAAAACCAAGAGTGAGAGGCAGAAGAGTGTAGCCCGGAAAACACACATAACCGGTCCGAACGCTGGAAGACAATATCTAGCCTGCACTAGCTTCATCTTCCGAAGCACAGTTTAACTGTTCAGACCCCATCTGAGCAGCGTACTACGGACCTGGTTGGCGTCGTACATGAAGCCCCTGTTCAGCTGCAGCAGGGCCAGACGGGCCAGGACCGGGGCCCGCTGGCCGGCCGCCCCCAGGGCCAGCAGCAGCCGGTGGGCCTCCTCCACGCGGCCCAGCTGGTAGAGGGCGTCCGCCGCCAGGATCTGGGGCCCGTCCGTCCCGGGCTGGAGCTCCATCAGCAGCACGGCCAGACAGTGGACCCCACCCGGGGTGCTGGGGGAGGAGGGGCGGAGAATGTTTGATAAGAGCGTTCACTTCATTCACACCTGAAGGGATTTTAATTCAACTTTGAATACGCGTTTTAATCCCCCTAATAAATAAATATAAATACATGAGTGGAGTGTGTGTTGTTCATGGCTGCTTTAAGCAGCCTCATCTGGTCCCAGTCAAGCTGATACGACCAGATATTAACCACAAAACAGTCCACAATATGCTTTAACACGAACAGAACAATATAATGCTTGGTTCATACGATGATTAAGCATACCAAATAAACACTTTGCACGTGGCGACCTTTTTTATGAGGCCAACTGCAACTTCCGTAAGATCAAAAGTGAATAAATATCGATTTGCTCTTTTTGGCCTGGATAGCCCGCCATTATCATTGTCTTATCCCCAACATGAGGAACCAATGGCTACCCTTCTCTGTGCTCGTCTCTCTTGGTCGCGGCCCGTATCAGTGGAGCGGGATCCCCCTCCTCCAGGCCCTTGCCGGGCTGCAGGCTCTCCCCGCCGGGGCCCCCGCTCCCCCTGCCCTCCAGCATCACCCTCCCCTGCTCCAGCAGCACGGCCAGCAGCAGCCCCCTGCTGTTCCAGGGCACCAGGCAGCGCAGCGCCAGCCCCGTCTCCTGGGGCTGCAGCCGGCTGGCCGTCACGTAGTCCAGCGCCGCCAGGTAGCGCCGCCCGGCCGCCACTCGCAGCAGCCCCCGGCCGCACAGCGCCCGCACGCAGCTGCACGGGTGCGGGGCGCTGTGCTCGATCACCGCCTGGAAGTCCTCCGCGGCCCCCCGCCGGTCGTCCGACAGCACCCTGGCGTAGCCGCGCAGGACCCGCACGGTGTTCTGGTAGCTGTGGGCGGCGCCGGGGGGCGAGGCGGCCAGCTGGCTGCAGATGGACAGAGCCTCCCTGTGCTCCCCCCGGAGCAGGAGGCACTCGGCCAGGCGCACCCGCAGCTCCCGCTCCCCGCCACCGGGCTCCAGCCGGCACAGCGTCCGGAGGTGGGTGAGGGCGGGGTCCAGCAGGTCCGCCCCCTCGTTGGAGCGCAGGTCGGCCCGGAGCAGGACCCTCTCCCGGTAGGCCAGCAGCGCCCGGTCGGCCTGCTGCCGGAGGTGCTGGCGGGCGGCCAGGCCGGCGCCCCGCTCGGCGAAGGACCTCTGGAAGTGTTGGCGGGCGGCGGCCGGGTGGAGCTCGAAGGCCAGGCCCAGGTCGCCGCAGGCCTCCGCGATCCGACCCCCGGCAGAGAGGCGGGCCGCCGCCCGCCCCGTGAGGAGCCGGGCCCTCGTTTCGGCGTCGGGTCCCGGCGCGTTCCCCTCGGGGTTCGAACCCGCGTCCTTTGGCGCGGCGGGGACGCCGTCCAAGATGGCGGAGTACACTGCCGCGCTCTCGGCGTGCAGGCCCGCGAAAAACAGATGGCAGGCCTGCGCCTCCAGCACCCCTCTGTCGCCCGGGGCGACCGCCAGCAGGAACCCGAGGAACGCGGACGGGTCGGCGTCGTCGTCCTCCACGCCCCCGCCGTCAGGCCCGACGGGGGACGCTGCGTACCGCTGCGACAGAACGCCGCCGAAGGCCTTGAGGATCCGGGGCAGGTGCTGGGCCTGTCGCCTCCCCACCAGCGCCGCCGCCTCCGACGGGTTCTCCTCGTAGGCCCGGAGGTAGAGGCGGAGCCAGCGGCCGTCCTGCGGGTCGGAGCACAGGGAGGCCAGGGCGCGGGTCAGCCCCAGCAGCAGCCGGGCGCTGCCCTCCGGGCGGGGGCTCCGCCGGCCGGCCAGCAGGGCGGTGCAGCGGGCGTAGATCTCGTCGCAGCCGTGGCCTCCGCTCTGGAGGAGGGACTCCATCTTGAAGATGGTGGCGGACAAGTTGTTGGGGCTGAGCGTGGACAGGAACACGGCCGCCAGACCCTTACTGGCCGGGGAGCCGCTGCCATCGGGAGGGGGGTCCCCCCGGCCGTCCAGCCAGCCCTCCAGGGTGGAGACCACCGCCGCCAAGCCCGGTTTCTCCAGGGTCCGCATGTGGGCCATGGTGGAGGAGGCGTGGGTCTTGAAGGCGGAGGTGTAGCGGATGGTGGCCTGGGCCAGATGGCCCGACCCGAGGAGCTGGTCCCCGTCCCTGCAGAGCGCAGACACCCCGTTTCTAGGAGGAACCACCACGGCCATGATGGAGCAGTGAGCCTCCTAATGTGTTCAATGTCTCTCTCTCTTTTTTTCTCAACCTCTCCAAATCTTTAGAGTGAGGCTACCATCGGGGATCCATTGTTGTTGACCTTTCTAAAAAAGATATTACGTTATCATGAGTGTACGTTGATAGATGGAAAGACACTACAACGTTCATAATCAGGTTAAACAAGAATCAAAGTGGTTATCACCATAGATCATACAAAGTATCTGGACTGAGCACTGAGCAAACTAACATAAGAATAATAGTAAATACTAAGTAAATAAGTAAGTAATAGTAAATCACATAAGTATGCGGTTACAAAACATAGGTAGAAATGTAAAATGAGGCCCAATACAACAAATTGCTTAAGCAGGCGTTGACATCACGTCCATAACTCGTATGACAGTTCTACGGTGGACTTGGCTCACCTGTTGTGTCTTGGCGATGCGATTCATACACTTAAAGCATACAGCTATCCTATCATCTAATTGCGCTCATACCTCACATCATATAAGACGTTTACCAGGGTTCTGGCTGGTTACAGCGGTCCAGCATCTGATAGTGAGCGCCATCCGCGACACTGCAGCAACAGTAACACATAGCCCCGTCAGTGTAACTCAATAGCCCCCACTGCACGGCGACCGACTACCACAACACAGCCACGGGCACAACAAGCACACTTGTTTTCATGGATAAGTGTTCGCCGGTTGCGTAACTTGTAGTCGCCAACTAGTAAAATCAGCTTTAATCTATTCGATTAAACTTTTTCCAAAAGAGAGTGAAGACCCGCATCCAGAGCGGTCAGGGTGTCTGGTTCACAGTCCTGTTGCCAGTGGAAACGGTCCACGCTCCTGACCACAACACAACGTGCTGGACTGGATAACAGGTCCTTTAAAGAGCGTGTGAAACGATACTCGTTTTTTGGTAAATGACCGCTCTTTAAATCTCGAAGTTTTTAATCGTGTTAGATCTCAATCACGAGGCTCAAACTTAAACTGGAAGCAGGATTACCAATGAGGACAGTGTGTGGACTCCTTGTCTTCAAAACACATTTGCAAGTCGTGATGAGATCCCGCCGATGGAGCTCATGAATAAAAACTAGGGATTTCAAGTGGAATGTCTGTGAATGGCGAACAAGTTCTCATTTATCGTGCAAGAGAAAGTTTCCTTTCAGCGATGTCAACAGCGCCATCTGGTGGCCGTGACATGCAGTACAGTTAGAACCAGCATTCCGTGTATTTTTTTAATAAACAATTTAATTCAATAAATAAACACATTCTATGATGTTTTACAAAAACATGAGATGTGAAATAGAAAAATAAGACAGTTCATCATTTTTGGAATGTAGCATCGTTCTCACACACAATCTATCTACCAATCTACCCCCTTGCTCCTAGCAGGTGAATTATGGGGGACAGACTTATATTCCCTCCTCACCCAGGTCCCTCAAACAATCAACCAACAGGCACTCAAAAATCAAAATAGATCCAAAATAAATTAAAGTCAGTACGATTTGTATTGGTACTTGTAGTTACTGAGGTGCATATGGTTTTGACCAGCACTAAGAACCAATCATAATGTATTCTCATAGCCGACAGGTTGTACAAGTGAGAAACCGGATATTACCATGCTTTAGCTCTGTATTGCTTGTTCGCTGTAGCCAGGAAAATTAGCAATCTGAGCAGACATAGAAATATAACAAAAATATAAATATAATATATTATCAAAGGTATAGGCCAAATAATTATAAATATTATTATAAACAAATAAATGATAAAGTATAAATTATTTGTAGGAATGGAAGGTTCTCCGTTCGATTCCCAATATCTGCAGTCTACCTGAAGGCAACCTTGAGCATGACACCCTTAACCCTTGCCTACTACTTAATGAAATCAGAGTATCGGAATTCACAGTAGGTCACTCTGGATAAGCTACTAAATAACTACATTTGACATGGAGGGCTGACACTGAAACCTGAGGGCAACAAGATAAATAAATCCCCTACAGTAGGGCTACATTCAGATTCTTCTAGACATTTGATCAGGTCAAGCACAAGGATCCCTCCCTGTGAAGAACCTCCAGCAGGGCTATAATCACTTCAAGTTCACTTCATGTAGACCTCCTTGGTCCCCAGGTCCTCACTCTGCCCCCCCAGCCCCATAGTCTCCAGGAGTGGGTGGGGGGGGTGGCCTTCACTCTGCTCCCCCCTAGCCCCATGGTCTCCAGGAGGAGGTCTTCACTCCACCCCCCCCAGCATCCTGGCGGGGGGGGCTTCACTCTGCCCCACCACCCCCCAGCCCCATGGTCCCTTACCCTGCCCCACCAGCCCCAGGGTCCCCAGGCGCTCCAGGATCAGCTGGGCGCAGCCGTCCAGCTCCATGCGGTGCAGGGCGGTGTACACCTCCGGCAGGGCGGACGTCGGCCGCTGGGTCCACAGCCTCAGCATCTGGTACTGCCTCTCCCTGGAGCCCAGGCAGGCGGCGCCGGCCTCCACCTCCACCCGCTCCATCTGCTGCTCTGTCACGCCCAGCTGACGGAGGAGCTCCTTCCAGCGCCGCAGCGGCACCTCCTGGATGAGGGCATACAGGACGGCGGCGGGCCAGCGCTCCCCCGGGGGCCAGCTCTGAGG
>JAOPUD010000001.1:18726328-18731790 GCA_027122715.1 Trisopterus minutus
CACTGTATCTGACTGTCCAACAAGACATAAAATGGACTCTATTATCAGAATGAGAGAATTCAATGTTACACAAAATCCGGATATTAATATAATCTACAATCAGAGTAGATAATGAAATGCCAGAAAGGGGATTGCAAAGTATAATGTTTTCCAGCCTATGGTTATTTTGAAGTAACAATGAACCAACAGCCTCCCTAAAAAGGCTAAAGAACGTTAAAGAAGATGTGACGTCTTCTCCGGCTGTTCCGAAAACAATTTCAAGTCATTTAAATTTTTGTTTGGCTCTGCCAACAGAAGAGGTTCATGACCCCTGGAGGAGATGCGTCTGAGGCTGTCTAGACAACAGAACCAGGACAATCACAACAAATGTCATGTTCTCCTCCAGTGTCTATTAGATAGAGTAGTGCAGAACACAAGCCGGCGTATTATTTTGATCCGGTGTCACACAAAATAAATAGATGAGAAATTGACCAGATAAACTGTAAAAAAAAAAAAAAAAAAACGAACTAAAAGGTAAGAAAAAAAAAAAGAAGCTATTATCTCTCGTCTATTGATCCGTCTGTCTGGCCGTCTGGCTGTCTGCACGTCGCGATTTGGGGATTGGACATTTTGAGTTATACTGTTGCACAGCTCACAAGACGAGCTGTATATCCACTAAACCCAATCTATCTCTACATTGACAAGACGTGAGGCTGTTAAAAACCAAAAGCGACCGACCCAAACGACAGAGAATACGACTAGAAAAAGCGACTAGAAAAAGTCTTGTCTTGTCTCTCCGTCTGGCTCAGCCGTCTCCTTCGTTGGGTCTGATCTGAGTACACCTCTCCAGACGCCTTGCTTCATTCCTTCACTGACAGCTGATTAGTACACAACGAGGTCTGAGCATTAGCAGACCGAGCCCGGTGAGCGTGAGACCTGTAATCTTAAGATCTGGTCTGTGGTCTCTGTGTTCCTTTTCTCTCTCTCTCTCTCTCTCTCTCTCTCTCTCTCTCTCTCTCTCTCTCTCTCTCTCTCTGTGACCTATCGTCTCGGTGGGGCTGTTGCTGCATCCTCTCCCCACGCAGAGCCGTCACACACGCGGCCTGTTCCAAGTTGGCCGTCATCAGGGGAACGCCCAATATCCGTCATTAGTATATTCTACATGTGAACCCCCTAAGATGGAGCAATTTCATTGGTTCACTGTCTGGGGATGTTGGGCGATATCCAGTGATTGAGATCGCAAACTCGGGATATTGTTTCATCTGCGAAATGTCCCGCTTTGCGAGTGTTTCAGAGGAAGAAATACAAGAAATTCAACAAAATGCTATCCCTAAAAACACAAAAAGACGCAAAGACGCAAAAAACACAATATGGTCTTCACTTTTTTTTTCAAAGTAAAATGAGCTTATTATTTATGAAAAGGCAAGTAAAACATTGAAATTGTGACATTTAGTTGTCACCGTATTGGGGAGTGTACTAAAAACAAAAAAATCGCTAAGACAAAAAAAATAAATCCCGGCAAAAAGTGTAATCTTGTTTATTTTTGGAGTGTTCACGTGTAGCATATACTGAAACAATTCACAATTCACAATAGTGGGGCATATCCCCCACTATTCCCCACTATTCACTCTGCCTTCGGCAAGTAATTGTTAAATATTTACACGCCTGTGTGTGTACTGAGGTTTGGTTTTACACAGAGCAAATAGAGCCACATTTTTTTTAAGACTGTGTTCATAGGGTGATATAAAAAAAAATAATGATACATTTTATACGCTTTTCATGTTTCTATATACTCTGCATAGATAAATATGAAAAGGTCAGAATAGCGTCATAAAAAGCTGCAGTGTTGTCCCAAAACAAATGCCAGTGAGTCACGTGAAAACATACATAAAGCATAAAATGTCATTGTCCGTATAAGGCACGCTGCGACACAGGCGGAGACAGTTAAAGTAAAACACACCATTTAATTCAATTTAAAAAACGAAATGAACACCTCCATCACCATTGAAGCTGCTTTAGACTCATCGCCATGGTAACTTGTGTATTGCACTGTTGAAATCGTACGTGGCGGAGGGATTCTGCACCCACAAAATGACGCTTTCCTCTGAATATTGAGGGTTTCTGAGCCTTTCCGAAAGGAAGCTTTCAGTCCCTTAAAACAGTGGACCTCATTGAGGACTCTGGGCGCAGAGGACAACTTGGAGGGCGGCCCAGAGAAAGGGAACTGCAGCAGTGTACAATGAGGTTTTGTGTAGTTTTTCTTCCACCATTTTTTTTTGTGTTGAATAAAGTTGAATAAATATTATGGGATGTATTATGAGCTGTAGTCTAAAACATTCACTAGACTGCATCGCGTTAAGAAATCATGGCTAGGATTTCTTGGGGTGGATTTACATTTAAAACATTCGTGCTTCATCTCGCAGAGCCAATGTGTTGTTTGACATGGAAGCGATTAGTCTGTGTACAAAGATGTACTTGGTGATTTGGGCTACAGGAAAGCAATATGAAATGTTTCATGGGTTCCTGCTAAAGCTGCCAACCGATGATAAGCAGCGGCTACGCTGCCATGATTGGAAGCACAGAGTGCGTTATAATGATATGATAGACATATATTCTTTTTGTAGCAATGGCCAACCAACAAAATCGCGAAATGGAAAAAATGTCCAGGCGATCGACCAAAACATTCTGTCAAAATGCCCCTGTTTACTTCAGACCGCCAAATCATTTGTGTTTTCAGAAAGGTCAGCAGAAAACAAGAGAAAGTTCAAATCATTTTTGTATTGAGTGGTTACATTCTGCTGATAGAAAAAAAAAAAAACAATGGCAAAAGTTGTTCAGAGGTGGCCTCCATAGTGGCGGTATGCTGACTCATAGCAGGAGGACTTCAGTGCTTTTCCTTCCTTCCGGCCAGCCGCCCTTGTTTCCCTTACAACTTTTCAGGGTCTTTACTGTTGAGTCATTTGTTATGTGTTGAATATTGGATACGTGCCATTAAGGAGCAGGTTGGGGTTAGTTAGGGAATCTTAAATCTAAAACTACGGTTTCTAAAGGTCTAAAGGCTGTGGACATTGAGGATGGAACCCGGTTACTTTCCCAGCGAGATTCAAACACCCAATTCTCTGTATCCTGCACCCTCCTATCCTTCCTTCCCTTCCTTCCTCACTCTCTTGCTCTCTCCCCCTGTGTCTTTCCCAGGCAGTCCTTATCTCTTGTCCACCTTTTGATTTGTGTGTTCTGGCTTTGAAGCGATGGAAAAATAGCACATCTTTCATTCTTCTTCTCTCCCTCTCGGCCGTCCCGGTTCCACCGAGACGGCCGAGATGAACCCGATAATGCCACGAGGTAGTGCCCCCCTACAAAACCCAAAACACCAAACAACATCCATCTTCCTCGCTTTCTTTCTTCAAGCCTTTAAGGGATACCTCGGGCTCGTTTGGCCCGAAAGGGGAGCAACTTAAGTCTGCGGGAGTTGTGACATCACGTCCTGCTCGCTACAGCACCTTTTCCACTCGGCCGCTTGACCTTCTCCACATCCTGTGTCCACCTCATTTCTGCTGCAGCCCCCGGAACTGCATTGCAGAGGCATACAGACCCAGTCCCCTATAACACAGATCTGTGTTTGTTTTTTGTATGTGTGTGTGTGTGTGTGTGCATGCATGTGTGTCTGTCTATGTGTGTGCATGCATGTGTCTGAGCATGCCGGTGTGTACATGCATGTGTGTGTGTGTGTTAGTGTGTGTGAGCGCTGGCATGCATCGATGTGGTTATGAGCATGCATGCGTCTGTGTGTGTGTGTGTGTGTGTGTGTAGGTATCTCAGTTTTGCATATGGGTTACCTGCACCGCAGCGACCTTGGCTCGGGTGCAGAAGCCCATATGCTGATGGCAACGAAATAAACAACAACAAAAAAGGTAGCACAGTTGTAGTGACGTCGCCGTAATGCGTAGGGGGGGAAACGTTGACTCAACGTTACACCAGCACCCCTGTGCGGTATGGCTCCGTACAGGATAACCTAGCAGTATTCAAACCTAGCACACTGATCGGAATCAATGTTTCAAGGCTCACAAGGAATAAATGCATGGGTTGTTAATGCGCTCATGCTTGCCCACACATGGGACACCGGGGTCATGAAATCGAGCGCCTAATGTATCGGAGGAAAAACATTGTCTTTCCCCCGCTAGCTGATAATAGCATGTGCAACGAATGCTTAATGACTCTCAAATGTCACTTGAAGAACTACAGCTACCTTCGAAACAAGTCCGTGGACATACAGAACGTAAGCACTAATGGCTGAATGTGCAACACAAGCCTAAAAACATTGCCGTGCACGAAACAATAGACTGAATTTATTGATCGCTTCAGGGGGAACTAGAAGCCTCTGCATACGCACAGCACCTAGGCAACCGGCCTGACGGTTTTGGAGACGAGCGGACGCACACATCTCGCGCAGACACACATCTCGGAGCAGCTACAGATGGAGGGAACGCACAGAGCTGTGAAGACACACACCTGTCATGTACTCCCGTTCTGGCGCCTGCACACACACATCGGTTAGGCTATTAGTCCAACAGACATTAGCGCCAATGTCAACGTCATGCAATATGTACCCCCCCCATGAGCTGAGGGATGTTAATAATTTAATAATGTAATAATGTTCTTCAGTAAAAGAGGATTACCAGTGGCAGATTGTGATTCTTTGCTGTATAATTCATATTATAACGGAGGTGAAATATTGATGGACTCGCTGATTTGCTGAGCAGCGTGAAGACTAATATGGTGTTCAGGGATCCTTGAGCACCGGGGATTGGTAAAATTTTATTCAGCAAAAGTGATCCAACGATATTTGACTAGAGATAGTTTGTAAAAAGAAAAACAACCGTAGCATTTAGGTAGACCGACAAACTGGAAGAGGCAAATCATTGAAAGAAGCACATTTCAGTGGATGTGAAACAGCCAAACATAAATCAGGAATGGCCATGAACAAAGTACTTCATGTCTCGGGTAATAAATGACAGTCAAATGAAACCATGAATCGTGGTTATTCAAAGAGAAACCACCACCGGAAAAAGGAGCATTTTTGGAGCCTTTTTAAGTAATTTCTTTACATTAGTCTCGCTACTTAGCAACAAAGTGAAGGAAAAACTGAATCAGACCACTGGTTTAAATGGAAAACAGCCTCCAGGCTCTGCTTCAATGAGGAAAGGGTTTGACATGACTGGAGTTGAGTCCAGCTACTGGAGCACAGAGGACTGACTGTAGACCGGAGAGTGCAGGCTCCATAGCGGGCCGGGCCAGCAGAACAGTGGCAGACCCGTGACCCGACTGGGCTTCGCTGCTCCCATTCGTGTGCTAATCACGGCCCCCCGCAGACCCCTGCATCCCCCTGCAGCTCGCAGGCTAATTTCTGATCCTCTGTCAGCTGCTCCCCGGGTAACGGCTCTGGTCCTCTGACCAGCGGACCCTCTCAGAACCCGGCTGTACAC
>JAOPUD010000001.1:19150013-19164638 GCA_027122715.1 Trisopterus minutus
TGTGTGTGTGTGTGTGTGTGTGTGTGTGTGTGTGTGTGTGTGTGTGTGTGTGTGTGTGTGTGTGTGTGTGTTGCTTACTTTGGTAATTAGTTTTAATTGAGATGAACTTTAATGCATAACATGTACAACTTTTGTTGTGCCACAGGTTTCATTTTGCACCTCACATTATTATTTCATGTCAAGATACAAAACCACCCCTCTGATCGTAGGTTCGATTAGGAAGTCCATTCAGATATAGAGTTTGCATGCGGTTTGAATGGGTTTATGTTGTTTCCTCTTACCACAAACTATTTGAAACTTGTTTGAATAAAAGTTGCATAAATTGAACTTATCACTACCACTGCTTTCTCTAATCACTAACATGTTGCATCTCAAAAGATGCTAAGCAAAGATTTGCTTATTACTGGGATGGGCCACATTCTTACTTGTGTAGAATTCTTCCCAGGTCAAGTAAGTATGCCCCCATCCATCTGTTTAGTTTACCTTTCTCTGGGACCCATGTTGTTGAACCCTTTAGGCTACTCACATCTCCTAGGAATCCCTTTCCCATCTGTAGCTTGACAAAAAAAAAAACCCTAATGTTGCAGGCAAAACCTGTCAGGGCTTTCCAATGCTAACGTTCCCTATTGGTTCACCAATATGATCGTAAACATGCCAATATGGACGTAGACAACAACAAATCGAGTTAATCTGCAAAGTAGATAATCAGATGTGTAATGTCTTGTAAGCCTTGGATTCACGTGAACATTTTCTCTACATTTGTTAATATGTAGAGAAAATGTTTCAATGTTTATTTGTGTTGATATAATTTTGTGCAAGGGCAGACTAAGAACAGCCATGAACACATTGTGATCATATAAGACAGACGATGTTATTTGATGTCTGTTGTTTTCGACGGATTGCATTTGAAGTGTGTTTTTGTTTCCACGCCACCAGGCATTCGGCGACAAAAGGCATCGTCATAGCCATGATTTGCACATTCTTTGAAGCCTTCAACGTGCCAGTGTTCTGGCCCATTCTTGTAATGTACTTCATCATGCTCTTCTGCATCACCATGAAGAGGCAGATCAAGGTAGGGTAGCCCTGGTCCAACCGCTGGAGTGCTGCCATTGTACTGTCTTTGTTTTTGTTTTGTGGTTGTGGTCCACAATAAAGAACAAAACCGTAATGGTAAAATACAAACTCTACATCAACCCCAGCCAATGCTAAAGATGCAGGCTGATAGCTACATTGGTTTAAGTTATTTTTTTAATTAGTCTTTGCTGTATGAAGAATGTTTAAAAAGAGGCATTCTAAATATTAACTTTTTCTGTATCTTTCTCCTTTAGCATATGATCAAGTACAGATACCTACCATTCACACATGGGAAGAGGACTTACAAAGGCAAGGAACAGGACACAGCGAAACCTTTTGCTAGCTAAAAAAACTAACCTCCGATCCCTCTTCCCTTCACCCTCCTTCATATTCGAGATTAAAATGTTTCCCAAAGAAAGATCAGCCGGGGATTGAAGAGGGTCAGCAAGTTATTATTTTTTTTTGGAAGGACACAATAACGTTATAATTTCGGACATTTGATCCACACATGGCAGCCATGGATAAGTATAGCAGTAGGCTCTGTTAGTCTGAAAATGTGGCCTTTTTTGAAATAAAAAAGGTGTTGGGATTTCATTTGGCCAGACTAATCTTCATTGGGGAAATTGATGGGCATTATGTCCAGTACTTGGTACATGGCTTTTATTTTTCATACTTTTAAGCCATCGGGTAAGTATGATGTGGCCCTGAAGGAATTGTTTAGCTTTGGCTGTAGATTACTTTTATTTGATATCTTTTTTCTTTTCTTTTTTTAATCCTTGGTGAAAATAATCTGGTATATTTAGATCAGTGGTCCGTCACACACCCTTCATGTACCATGAAGGGTGGAAAAGACCGGATCTGAAAGAAGGAATGTCTTTGCTTTGGACCTCGTGAGGTCTTTGACTGATTGCAAGCGGCTGCTTAAATAGCCATTTTACACATAAGATTGATCAACAGCCCTCTATTGTACATTCAATTTAAAACGACTAACATTCTCAGAATATTGTGTCGTCGTAGGTGGTTCAAGCCATAGACAATACTATTCCCTTATGTTGCACCGAAATAACACTTTGGGATGCATTATTATAGTTGAAGTGCCATTGACCCAGATTGACCTCCTGCAGCCTTTAGCCTAACTAGCGTTTAAGCTCCAGAGATGGACTCTCCTGGCATTGAGCAATTTCAGAGACTAAATTCTTGTATGGTTTTATTTTGGTTGTTTTTTTTGGACACTGTAATTTGAAAACCATTTTACCAAACTGGGCTGCCAGTATGCTCTTCCAGAATAGAGTAAATCTTCTGATGAACATAGTAAAAAGTAAACGCAAACACATTTGAATAAAAAATCTGGTTCTCTGCAATGCTGAGAAATTTGATATTACAATGTTGGTTAAGACCCCCTTAGCTGTTCTGTATATGTAGTCTAGCCGGTGTATACTCCCTTAGATTGTGTATTTTGGTTGACAATGAAAAATGAGAAATCATTCCAAGCAAAAATATTGTTCTCTCTCTCTCTTTCTTTTGCAGAGGAAACATAAGAAAATTGAGATTGAGAGCTTTTATTGTAACAAATGGATGAAGGGGTTGGCGATCACTTTTTTTTCCGCTGCCTCCTCAGATTTTTTGGGGTCATTTTTATCAGTATGCTGGGATTAGTTTCTGTTTTGTAACCAGAGATTCTTTTCTTTTTCTTGAAAACCTTCACCGGCACCATAATAGGGAATCAAAAAATGTCATTTTATTTGCTTTCCTGTAAAAAGTACCATGTTTCAGAGGGTTGTCATGAGGATTTGTATATATATTTTAAAATATAAGATTGTTTTGGAGTTTTTTTTCCAAGCATCACACATGGTTTTCAACTGTAAAATCAAATGTTTGTCCTTTTGGAAATTAATGCTAGCGGAACTTGCTAAATTGGGTTCTAAATTGGATTTATTTAATATCTCATTGATTGCATGTTATTGGTTCCTTGTGCTGCAGTTATAAACAACATTGATTTTAATAACTTAAATGTAATTTTTTTTCACTTCAAATGCTATTAAAGAGGCGGTGTCCCATATAAAACATACAATCGGGTCTGCATTATCCTTTGGGAACATTACTTGATATGAGATGGGGCCTGGTCAATTAAGTTGAAATAGGAATTTGTATGCAAAACTTCAGTAGTAGGCTAAAGCAACTATTAATATGCGTATACTGATATTGGAACCATGAGGAGGAATGTACTCTGTTATATTAATGCTGCTGTAAGTACGATTTGAGTGTTGCAGAGAGAGGGGGCAGGATAGGTTTTGAATCTAAACAACCAAATATAATCGATGGAAACCGTGTATGAATGATCGGTCTAAATGGGCTGATAATCAGAAAACCCCTTTTAAAGATAAATTCAAGAAGCCTATTACCAATGGGGGCGTGGTTAACTTGATAGTGAATGAGCCTACCAGAAATTTAGACCATTTCAGAGAAGTAACAGTAACATACAAGACATTCGAATATGTGTACCCAGCTAGTCCTTTCAAACTTGCAATAAAAAAATGATTATTCGTTGATGACACTTAACCAGAGGATTCTGTCTATTTGAACAATCTAGCAGACGGAGCAACACGCCACAATAACCTTGACCTTGAACTTTGCATATAGGTTTGTTCTCTCAAAAAGCAATTGTACCATTTAGTAAGGCGCTGAAGCATACATAACGACATGGAAATGAACACAGCCGGTGTGTCATCAGAAGGTATTAAAGCTTAGAATCTTTCAAGTCGACCTCACAATGTGGCAGATATGAAGGGTTTTGCTGTTCCTATCTATTTGCTATTAGCTCTTCTAGGCCTTACTGTTCACCACGTCCTGTCCAGATACACCGAGACTTCAGAGTTTAATTTGGATGGAGATTATTTGCTGGGTGGATTGTTCAATATCCACCTGGCCAATGGCACTGTTCTGGACAGACCAGAGGCTATCGATTGCTCTAGGTAGGTTGAATGATTGGTTCAAGGATTGTTGAATGTGTTAGGCTACTTGCCTCAATAGGCGATACCTTTTCACTTATACCATATCCTATCCCTGCTGCTGATCCCTGCTGTCGTTTGCAGCAGGTCAACTCGTCGAGTTTTAAAAACAAGATAATAAGCAAACAAGATGAATGTTTATCCTAACTCACGCATTCTACATCCTTCTTGTGTGTGCAGCCAGCCCATGAACCGGGCCAACTACCGGAGGTTCCAAGTCATGAGGTTCACCATAGAAGAAATCAATAACTCCACCGTCCTTCTTCCAAATGTGTCACTTGGGTATGAGATTTTGGACCACTGCTCACCACTTTACAACTTCCCTGGTGTGTTGGACCTCATCTCCTTTAACGGGTCGGTCCGGTTCAGCTGGAAGGCGAGCGACTACCGGCCCTTGGGCAAGGTGATGGGCGTGATCGGTGCGGCTTCCAGCGCAGACAGTCTGGCTATAGCACCATTGTTCACGCTCAAACTAATTCCCTTGGTAAATATTTCAACCTCTAATTGGTATCGGGCTATCTATGCATTGTATTTAGGGATAATCAAGTGTTTAAGGAATACTCTTACCGATGAGTTTGAATAGACTAAGCCTACGTGAGAGAGCACTTCTAATTTAATTCAATTGCACCATAATTGTTCTACTGCTTTCAACAGATCAGTTACGCAGCGTCGAGTTCCCTCCTTTCATTGAGAGCCAAATATCCAGCGTTCCTTCGCACAATCAGTTCCAACAAAGACTTGGTGGGTGTGATTCTTCGGGTCTTGCAGCACTTCAAGTGGACGTGGGTCGCTCTCTTATACAGCAATGAGGCGTTTGGCAAGGACGGCCTCGAAGTGTGCATTCACGAAGTGGTGCAAACGGAGATATGCCTGGCGTACACCGCTGCAATCGATGGCGATACGAATTTCTTCGATGTATTCGAACAGATAGATCTTCTGAACGTATCTGTGATTATTGTTTATTCTGTTCAACCGAAAGCGTTGGCCCTGATCGAGGCCGCAGTGGCACACAATGTCACCAACAAAGTGTGGATAGCGACAGACACTTGGTTCTTTAGCACAAGTCTTACCAACCGAAGTGCCATTGAAAGGATCGGGACTATAGTGGGAATCTCTGAGAAATCGGCTAACCTTACTGGTTTTGTGGACTTTATAAATTCGAATGATCATAGTAAGCCTAAGGAAAATAACGTAACAGGACGTTTTGTTTGCAAACAAGAATGCAACTGTGACAATATCACGGGCAAAGACATACTTGCAGAGGAAAGCTCTTATAATTTCCAAGTGTACACAGCTACATATGCCATCGCACAAGCGCTTCACAACGTGCTGCAGTGTGGCAGCGGGAAGTGCCAGGTGAACGGTACAGTGTACCCCTACATGGTTAGTAAACCTGGAGTTCAGTCATTTGCATACTTTTCTATCTTTTTGCTTTGATTCTGAGACAGCTAGGCCTATATCAACATGTGGTTAAAGCTGCTGGAGGTAGGATTCGAGATTTGTAAAATGAATCCAGTCGAGAGGACTTTGAAACTAAACAAGGAAAACCACTTCCTCTTCCCTCCCTCTCTACGTTTAATTGATAGGGGTTGCATTCACCCACCCGTGTTCAACATTCAAGATGAACTTCCTCAAAATTGGTCAGAAATGAGCGCTCTCAAATCTAGATTGTCTCAATACAGAAGCAGGTGCAGTCAACTCATAACAGATATTCTCACTGAGGATTTTGCTCAGTCGATGCTGACGCAAGGATATGGTTATTCGAAAATATTATAACCAAATAATGTAGGCATATCTTAAATCTTACCTACAGCAACTTCAATAGTCCAGTTAGAATTTGATCTCAAGTTGTAGGCCTACCTTCTGCGACCAAACTTAACACAAGAACATTGTGTCTGTACCTTAGGCCTTTATTTTTATATACAGTATATGATGCATGCAGGGCTATTATTTTTTAAGAAATCAAGGTAACAAACATATAAATGCATTATTAGTAGGCCGATGGCACTGACTTTCAGTTATTGTATAACTGCATCTTTTTTTCTTTTACATAATTCTCAGGTTCTAGATGAAGTGAAGAAGACCAACTTGACGCTTCTAAATACGACTATTCAGTTTAACGAGTTTGGTGGATTGAAATATCCCAGCGTGAACATATTTGTCCTGGCTAAGGGCGTTGTCACGCATGTGGGCTCTTACGAAACCAATCCCACAGTCGTCTTGTCCATTAACAACAGCTTGATTCAGTGGCACACAAATGGAACGGTGAGACGATATCACACACCACACTGCGGGTTTACGTTTTGGAATTGACCTCCCTTAAAGACATTGAAACATCGTTCAGAGCATATCTGCATAGTGCTTAGATTTCGTTGTGAAATAAAGGTTTGAAAAGGAAATAACTACATATGTTTCACTGGATGTCCCTATACTCTCTGGTCCCTCTCTACGTTTCTCCGCTACGATGCATGTATAGACGTGATGGACAGGCAAGATTGAATCTCAGGGAAGAGATGCCCTGACTGCTCAGATATAAACCAGGGAACCCACATTCAACCCTAAATGTAATCTCACAGATGGTTCACCTTCCAATGTGGATGGATGAATGTCTATGGCATTCCTCACAAATCACACATAAATAGTGCACAAATCTTATAGCAATAGCAATAGCACTTTCTTCTGCACATCTTCTACAGTCTTCTCTGGCAGAAGGTAAGCAAGGCAGTGGTCATCTATCATGAAACTGTAATCACAGGAAAAGCCACACGTTTACAATGAATTATTTAGAAATGCATGTTTGTTTACTTGCGTCAAAGGATTTAAGGAAGATGTTATGTGCAGGATAAGGATAAACTGTTTTGTTGATTTTCACTTGACTGTTCTCACAGGTGCCTGAATCAGTGTGCTCTCCTGAATGTGCTGTAGGATATGCAAAGACTCCAGAAGGAATCCACAGATGTTGCTTTACCTGTGCGATATGTAAAAATGGAACTTATCTGAACATAACAGGTACAACAGAGAAATGCCATACTATCCTCATATTTTAGTTTACATGTTGGACTTGATGTAGTTTTCAAATGTTCTTACTTTGTCACTGTCAGAACAAAATTTCAAGTGTAAAACGTATGATCTTATATATTTTTAACGACTGTTATTGAGTGTTGAAGACATAACGGAGACAAAAATGGAGTACATTTTCTCGTGGGTCTAGAGTTGTGGAAGTGTTGCAAAAAAACACACAACAGAGTGATAAATCTTGTTCATTCGACTCAGATCCTTTTTCCGCCAGAGACATAAAACACAATAACCTCCTCCTCTGTGACTGACCGCCTACTCTTACGCTGCCTTCATAAACAGACAACGCCTATCAGTGCAAGAAATGCTCCCTATACGAATGGTCTTTGGCCGGAAGCACGTCCTGCACGCTGCGCTCGGTGGAGTACATCCCCCACTCGGACGCCATGGCCGTCCTGATCATGGTGGGCGCCGTGATCCTGGGGGCGGTCTCGCTGGCCATCGCCGTCCTCTTCGCCGTCCACCACAACACGCCCGTGGTCAGGTCCGCCGGCGGCCTCATGTGCTTCATCGTGCTGCTCTCCCTCGCCGGGTGCACCGTCAGCATCTTCTTCTACTTTGGCCGGCCGTCCGTCGCCAGTTGCATCCTGAGGTACCTGCCCTTCTTGCTGTTCTACACCGCCTGCCTGGCGTGCTTCTGGGTCCACGCCTTCCAGATCGTCTGCGCCTTCAAAATGGCCGCCAAGTTCCCCCGGTTCTACGGCCTGTACATGAGGCACCACGGCCAGTGGTGGCTCATCGCCTTGCCGGTCCTGCTGCAGGCGGTGCTGCTGGCGTCCGGCTACGCCTCCAGCCCCCCCCGCCCGGTCAACCAGACCGACCTGTACCCGGACAAGATCATACTCGCTTGTGGGCAGGGTCACTTCACACTGTTCAGCATGTCGGCCATCTTGCTGTTCTTCCTGGTGGTCCTCTGTTTCTCTCTGTCCTACATGGGGAAGGACCTGCCCAAGAACTACAACGAGGCCAAGGCCATCACCTTCTGCCTGCTGCTGCTCATCCTCACCTGGGTCTTCTTCCTCACAGAGTACAGCATCTACCACGGCGAGTACATCCAGACGCTCAACGCGCTGGCCGTGCTCTTCAGCCTCTACGCCATCCTGGTCTGTTACTTCCTGCCCAAGTGCTACATCATCCTCTTCCAGCCCCAGAATAACACGCCGCACTACTTCCAAGAACTTATACAGGATTACACCAAACAGATCAGCCACCAGTGAGGAGGTCCCGCTTCATTCTGATTCACATACAGTCCAGGATGTTTATGGACACCAGAGGCGAGGCCTAGGAAGACATTGTTTGTGCATAGAGGCTGTGACTCAATAGGATGACAAAACTAGGGTTTCTTAATTGACTGATCAATAAGAGAATCAGAGGTATCAATGCGCAGTGGTGCAACAGATTTTGTGGTATCGTGATCAGGAAAAACGTTTCTCTATTTAAATTATGAATTTATTATTTCCACACAGAATCATCAGCCCTGATGTTTAGTCTCTTTATTTGACTAATGCATATATTATGGAAACGCTTTACATTTTAAGATACTAAACTCAAAATACGTCTGTGGGGTTAGTTTAGTCTAATTTCAGGTCCAATGCTTGTTTATAGGCTCAGCAAGAATTGGCATAAAAAGGAATAAGAAACCTCACAATTACTTTGGTTTTGAATGTTGATGTATCTTGTAGTTGTATCACTGACATTGTTACTCCTGTTATGAACCGATTGGCCTATATTAACACTATATTGTATGATACTTCCTGGCATGTTTACTACATACCGTGGGAGGGAATACACATGTTTTAGTCCAGATGCTTCATTCGAGTAGAGAATGTTTAACAGGGGAAAATGTCTGTATTTATTGAATATTTGTTGACAATTTTGATGGTAAACAAAGGTTTTCACTGATTTTGGGGAAATGTGTCTCTGATTAATTATGTTTATCTAATCTTAAAGTGGTTCACTTGATTACGTCGGTTTTTTTTCTTAGCGTTTGTAAAATGCCTCGATCTACCACTAGGCGGAACCACATTCACAGCTATATTATTTAAAGCAATCAATCGTTCAACCTGTGAAACATGTTAGTTTATCCTGTCACTAGTCCTGATATCTTATATTCACATTAATAACGTTTTATATTGTGTTGATTATTGAAGATGATGTTTGTTTAGATTATTTTATTATTTACATTTTTGGAGCAGTTCCTGGTGTTGTCCACTAGGTGGAGTTGGAGGCGTCTGAGCAACGCTCTTAAGACAGTTAATGGACAAGCAGCAGGTGTTCGAGAGACTGCTTTAACCACCATGGACTCGGTTCGTTAAATATAATAGACGGCCGTGTTTGATTGTACGTTTTGCATATTGTTTTGGATATTTAAGTTGTAGAAATTGGCCTATTCGGCATTGTTTGATTTACTTCTGCATTATATGAGTTTACTGGTGTGTAATGCCATGTAGACCAGTCAAGGTATATATGTCTGGTTTTCCAGCCAATGGGCCAAAACTGCAATAGAAACACACATGACCCTTAAATCTATTGTGTCTGTTTAGAAGACCGACATATTTGCTATAATATATTCTCTACTGGATCCAAGTGGTTCTTCCAGAAGGCCATTAAGCCTATATGAACCTCATGCAATGTATCGCTATGCATATAATAACTGTGGATATAAACCAATATACAGTGTGTGATTTATGTTCTGGTGATGGTCTGTCTTGCATGATATTGACAGTCAATTATTAAATTATGTAAATAAAACCAAGGGCTCCGCATCCATGATTCCGCTTCAGGGCCTACGGTTGTATTCACTCTGTGTAGTCTGCACTCCACACACCCATCCAGTCGACCCCACTGACAGTTCATGGAGGCTAAACGCAGATACGCTGATATGACTTAATGATTGTATTCAGTTTAAGGGTTCAAAGTGATCCGCGCAGCGTGGATAGGATACCCACGTTGCGAGGCAGAATAGAGCCTGCCCCGGGGGGTATGTGACCATTCCGCAGGGTAAATTGCCATTTTGTAACGGCTATTGAGCTTCCTGGCAGGGATACGGAGAGGGAGGACCGTGAAACTAGGAACGAATCGCTAAATGGCGCTGTATAGCGACGCTCTTTAGCGGCCTTAACGCGGCATATGGCGCCCCGGAGGGCCGGACGCTGACACCAACAAATTGACGATTTCATACCAATTTCAGAGATACATACCGCACACGTTGGCATAAAAACATGTTTTTAACGGTCTGCTCGATGTTTAACCTCTGCGAACTGCTCGACGGATAATTTATTCAGAGTTTTGAGCGCAACTAGGCCTAAATGTTTTTCGTGTTTTACTCATAACAGAAGTAGGCCCTCGTTTTATAATTTTCTTGAAAGAAATACTTTCATCTGCGGCTGACGATGGGTAACAAACGTGTAATGGTCTATGTGATCAAACATAAATATATATACCTACCTAAATATAGAGCTGATAAACACCAGAGTAGGCAGACTTTAGTTTGGTTGTGGTCCTAAACAGCGATATCTGCCGGCGAGGTGGAGCGAGGAGAATCGGGGGAACGCCTTCTGGCCTTTCACTTGTACTTTCCAATTTTCCACTTTTTCCACATAAAGGAAAACCCTGGGAAAGCTCTGGTGGGTAACTGGTCCTTTTTTTTTGCACCTGATTTGTCTTTATGTTTTGTCTTAATGTTTTGTCTCTTCAAATAAAGGCCCACATGCGTCTGGACAACATAGGCCACTGGACGTGTCTGTTATACCCCCCCACTCCAGAAAGGACAACGTTTTTAATTCAAACTACAGCAACAAATAGAAAACGTGTTATAATCCACAACAGATTGTTTTCAGGCATCAATGTGGGCTTTTAGCATGTCGACCAAGGGGACAAACTGCAGTCAATGTAACGGAATTAATAATTAACCATGGGAGTGGTGTAGGACAAATTCATTAAGATGGAGCGAGTCAAATTACCTTAACATTAACTCTGAATAGCCGATATTCATTTACTGTAGCACATGCTATAGGGCATGCACAGTGCCACGCTGAAAGGACACGACTTCATTTAGATGCGATCGGGAGGCACTGCAGGAGGTCAAGACTCAGTATGAGATACATGCATGTTGGATTATTAAAAAGACTAAACTGTAGCGGATCAGACGCCTCTCTGTGAAAGGTGAAAAACCTCACGTCCTGCATTAGGCCTATACAGGCCTACATTAGGCCTATACAGGCCTACCTAATGTGTGGTATTCCTTCAGAACCAAGTCCATATGACCAGGCGTGATGTTGATGTGGTATTGGGGCCCGTAGGGCTACAGCTGATATGATTCTTGAGGTTTTTGCTTAAAGATTTCTGCTTAAAGCGCATTCGTTGTTGCTCATTTAAATTAAAGTAGCCTATCCTACTCTGGACGTAAATGGCAGATGTTTTGCAATTCAAGGCGCATCAATACCCATGCGCTTTAGTGTGGAACAAAGGCACCCGGCCTTTGTGGGCCGCCTGTGTCTTTCACTCCACAAAGCCTTCATCCTCCAGCGAGTTATAAAGTTACTTTCCACTCACTTCATTCCGGCGCTTGAGAAAACCCTAAGCGATGTTAATGTGCACCTCTGGTCCTTTCAGGCGCTAACCCCGGCGCACACAGGCCAACAGAAGCCATTGTGCGTCCAAACTAAAGTAAGAAGTCTTAAATAACCTGAGGACTAGTCTATAGAAATTCATGATGCTATTTCTATTTGATGTTTGATCGGAGCTCAGTCCGCAGGTCCGTCGCGTGGCCTTTTAACCACACCACCATCATCACTCCTTTAACCAAACCGACCCTCCTGACTGCACCTGCCCGTGTACCTGTTGGTATAACCCGGTGGCTGCTCTCACAATACACGTTCTGGTCACACCAGTGTTGCTATGGGTCCCCCTGAATAGAAGGAGGCACCTCGATTCTCTCCGCTTAAGGCACCGTCACACTATCCCCGTCTGCACTGGCCGGGTCCTGTAGGCCTGAATAACATCTTGTTCCTCTACTGTCGTGAGGCCTGCATGTGCGTTTAATTCAAGGATTCAAGGATCAGGTGTTGGCCCATGCACCGCTACTTTAACCAGTTAGGTAGACTAATGTATCCATTGCCTTGCTAATGACTCAACTCTCCTGGATGGAAAAAAAATAGTTTATTGCGGGTAATTGCATAATTGCTTCACTAATTGTTGTTAACAAGTGGCCCAATACTCCAATTATAACAGTAGCTGTGTCGGGCCCCCGCCGGCAGGCCTGCATGACAAAGCCCGCGGTGGTTAATGAATGACAGGAGCCTGAACAGTGAAGGTGGAAGGAGAGCCCTGCATGGAGCCTTTTATTAACACTTAACTTGTCATTTAATAGCAGGGCCATTATCATGTCCAATTGGGACACACGTTTCTCGTGGCGCTTTTCTTATGGATAGTCGCTTGGACTTTTTAGAAAACGGTCTTTGTCGCTAACATTTTTAAAGCATCGCAAATATCCATCATTTTCGCGGCTCGCCAGATTAACCGCCTATACATTCTGATGAATCCCCGATTAATTGTCTTCGCTGACATTCTTCATTCACAGACGGGCACGTCGCGTTGAACTTTCAGGGTTTCCACCAACACTAATTGCAGATACGCCGCATAATCGACGGTGAAATCCGTCCTTCCCAGGCAAAAAAAAAAAAATCCCAAACGTGTCCTGTGGTACTACAATTTCATGCTGAACCATGAAATGCGCGCCACGTCCCCGTGTTAGAGGCGAGCGTGAAGCCCCAGATAATACAACTTGAGGCGGGGACAAAGGAAGGCAACAGGCGCTGTTACACTAGCGCACTGTGCTCCGATGTCATACCCATTTAACGCTGCGTTAGGGCGCAGAGAGCGGGGCGCGCTAATCGGACGTTTCTCCGGTGGGATTATATTTTGTTTAATGGACATGTGTTCAAACAACAAGGGTAAACATAGCGGGCCTGGGCCATTGTTATAGAAGCTCAAAGCATTGATTCTGAACCCTGAGACGGTAGCTATCACCAGCCAGTCACCGACCAGCCAGTCGGTCCACCCTTATCGTAGGCCTAGTTTGTGGAAGAATTGCAAGAGATAAAACGAATATCAATTATACATTGAACTGTATATATTTGACATTATTGAACAGTTGATTATTGATTGTCAGTCATGAAACGAAAATACTCAAATAACTGTGCTTATAAGTTCTCGTTGTTGTTTTTTAAGAGCCACACTTAAGTGGTTTAAAGGATGACAGAAGAAAGTGAAGATCAACGCCTATAGCTATAAACTGACGCCTTTCAGCCGGGCGATGTGCCCGGGCCTGAATACACAGAGGCAGGCCCCTTCCTTTCTTATCCGGCCGCGCAGTTGTCATCTCAAGCATATCCATTGTGTGAGGAATCAACCTCGGAAAGAAGTGGGCATCTTTGACATGTGAGAGCTTCTATTCTGTCGCGTGTCTTACAATAGGACCGTTTTTGGTGCGTTTTTTTTAATCATAATATCACATTATAGCGTGGATCAATAGACCTTTTTCTATTTACGTTCATCGAGTCCTTAATAAATATTGTGAACAGTTGTTTTGTGATCGACCTGGACGTCGCTCCTCGCCAGGTCCTTCTTCACGCGCGGTGCACAATGCGCGCCGTCAGCCCGGCATGCGCGCCCCCGCGCATTGTTTCAGACGCTGTGACTTTCCCAAGGCCCGGCCCTTTAGAGAGCCGGTGTGGAGAATCGGGAGGCGAGGGACCGAGGACAGAGGGCGGCCCTGCGATTCTCCTCGGTGCCCCACCGAGCCCGGAGGAGAGAAGAGACAAAACGAGCTGACAATGGCCGAAGACTACACAAAAGTGCAGACATTTTCGGGCCTTTTTGTTGACGTTAAAGTTGGGAGCCAATGGCGCATTGTTTTATCCGTATGGCGCGCTGCTGGACCCACTGCGTCGGGGAACACAGGTTTTCCTCTACGCGGCGACCAGAAAATCGGGATTTTCTGGACACATGCAGGACATTTCCACGGTGCTGCCTTCTACCTCTCGGCGTGAAACTGGGAAATTAAAGCATGAATAAAACGCGTTAGAAGGGTCTGTCTGACGCATTGCCTTACGATTAACCGTTATATGTTGGATTTTTATGCCTCTCCCCAAAGTTACCCCACACGTTGATGCCTCTCCGAACTCGGCCCTGCTGCCTCAGTGTTCGGTACATTGCACAGAGGGCTTTATGAATACTTTCTTGCTCGAGAGTTTACGCTGTATACCGGGTTATATTATATAACAGAGGGTTATATGTTCTTCCATGAGCCTATTCAGGCCGAGAACGATCGAATTTGTTGAATGATACGAATTGACATTTCCAATCGCATTCATCTATATCGATGGCTCCTGTAATGCATAGGGCCTGAATTAGTTGGGGATAGTTGAAACAGTTTAACGGGAGGGGGGGGGGGGGGGGGTTGTGT
>JAOPUD010000001.1:19249065-19259674 GCA_027122715.1 Trisopterus minutus
GTGGGGGGGGGGGGGGGGGGGGGGGGGGGGTTGAGGTTTGTGTAGGTGGGGCGAAAATGCTTTCAACCGCTGCCTCAGAGCCTTAGGTCCTATGCTGCCATCTAGTGGTGAATTCAAATATAGCCCTTTGACCCCATTAACCTTCTCTTGGACACAACAAGAGCCAGGTTATAAGTGATCATGATTAGACAAAGTAAAATTATAAGACATAGACGGTAAAATTAAAAACGACACACCACTAAAGACTGTTGGTTTGTTTGTCCATTGGTTGCAGTGTCAAGGAATAACAAGGATTTTGGAAGACTGGATAATAAAGGTGGTTTGCAGATCAGGCCACACTAGTGGAGCGAACAGGAGATGGAGGGCAGAAAGTGTCTTCGGGATAGACATTCACTGGATGTAAGTTGAGATACATGTTCCTTGGAGGTTCGTGGTGTGTTCTGCTGGTTTAAATTTAGTACAAACCATTTACCTTTAGGGCATTTAGCAGACTCTTTTATCCAAAGCGACTGACTATAAGTACACAAGTACAACCCATCCTTAGCATAGCGACTATTATAGGATACAATATTTGCCAATATGTGAACCCAACCAAAACGTGATACGCCACCAGAGTTCTGATAGCTTTCATTTGATGACTGGTGTGGTACGAGGGCTGCATGATAATTCTCTATGTCGAGTGAATCAGTAACGGGTAAAGCGTTAACATCGTGTGACAAATCAGTTTTCAAACAATACGGATTGATTCCAAATTGAGTGAACTTTTTCTCGCATCAGTCCCACACATTTGGTTCCACACCGTTTACAGAAACAGTGAGTGCTGCAGCTTCACGTCCTCCTTCTCCCTGCCTGCGTTCCGTCTGCAAACAGCCTTTTATTAGGTTTGACGCGCGCACGCGCGTTGGAGAGAAGCGTGTTCCGCTAAGCGTTGTGTCGCTCTGGGAGAAGAAGCACACACAGCAGAAGTATGTAGGCAAACATAACGCACAGGGAGCTAAATTAGACAATAACATGAACATTGTTGTGGGATCCGTTTGTGCTAAAGGGAACAGCAAGTGAACTTCAGGGTCATCTTCTAATCTGAGGCCTTGGAAGCAGGCGTGTTTCCGTGTACGTTACTGGACGTGAGAATGTGAGCTATGTGAAAGGGGTGCGTGCTTGTGTGCGAGGTTTGTTTGTGCGAGGAGTGTTTGTGCTCGTGTTTGGGTTAATGGATGGAGATTGTATATCCTGTTCATCTTATCTGTGCTGGCATCGCGGTAGAAGTAGGGGAAAGGTGAACCTGTCTGGAAACAAGGATAATAAAATACAGCTTTGAAACACCTCGTAAATGAGGATTTTAGCAGACGTCTGCTAAACGCCTTAACAATGGAATCAACCATGTAAGGTTGACAGCGAGCAGGTCGGGAGCATTTAGGGTGAGGTGTCTTCAAATGATATATGACTGACTGTTTGTCGTAAATATACACTGCTTTGTGTGCTCTGTGAATGGAGTCAAGTTATTCCTCCTAGTACCTAGCACTAACATACAAACATGCAAGCCTACAGATGGACACCGGCCTGTAGATATGACAGACGCACCTGGCTTTCGTCACCTTCTTAAGGCGTTATACGGACATGATCATATGAACCTATAAACAAACCCGCTCCCTCTTCTGTCTCTACCAGCCACTCAGTCTCCGGTGTGTCAGGCTGAAACTAGGACCTACAGCATTGCAACAAGACACAATCTGGACTAATAATCCCACCCTGACCCTGAGCACTCGATTAAGATGAGACCGAGAGGGATGAGACCATGTTGAGGGTAAAATCCACCAACATTGAAAGCACCCCCCAGGTACATGACATGACAACTGATCAGTGTTCGGTTCATTCTCACGTGGAACACCGGTACTGCCACACCACTGTGGGTCTCGAACCGCCAACCCAAAAGCCAAAAGACCGGTTGTGGCGTTTTTAAAGCATCATACCATACCCTAACCATGGTAATCCTCTCTCCCGGTTTTACTGGGAGAGGGGGTTAACCAGTTAACGGTTCACGCTCCCAGACTTCCCGCCATGGTCCAACTCAATGAGGTTGGGAGTGACCTTCACCCATGAGGCTGCCTCTCAGTCACTGCGTCACACATGCCGTCCACTACAGTCCATGTCCCCCTACCTGTGAGGACGTTCTCTGACATGACGTGGACCTGGACCTCCACCGAGTGCTGGGAGGTGTAGGTGATCTCTGCACACACGTGGGCCACCTCTCCGATGAACATGGGCGACAGGAACTCCGTCTTCTCCACCCGGCCCAGCACAGCCACGCAGCGGTCCTGCAGCAGAGAGGACGGGGAGGACACACCATGAAAGACGACCGCGAGCGACGGGGAACACGGAGGCTAGGCCTACCGATTGATGTATCGCGCAAGGCTTTCTTATTTACGTAGCACCCGGTCCTACACAAAGGACATTCTTAGTCCTTTACATATAAACATTTATCATCACATTTAAAGAAGGACAATCGTAAAAAAGACAAATCTAAAATAAAACGATTAGGTCAAGAATATATGCCAGACACAGAGCGGACAGTACTTTTTTCTTTGATGAAAAGAAACATTTGAGCCCTGATGTATGTGTTTGTCTCCTTCAGGCTGGTCCACATGAAAACATGGCTAAAGGAAGTTGGATGTTTGAACATGAATTATCAGGGATATTCAGGGGAAATGCTAATGAAAAGAAGTATGATGAACACACTTTAGTTACTGCTGGTCCGAATTACTAGATGTAATCTACTTAAATATACATTGCATGAGTTCATATTTGTATAAGGACGTTTCCCCTCAAGGATCATGAATCTACATTCATGTAGTCATGTCTGTGATATGCGACAGTAAATGCAAACATTGTTGTGTTATCACTCTTCAGTCAGGAATGATGATGAGGATAATGGCTGAAGTAGGCAAAAGGTGAGCCTGGGTGTGTGCGGAAGTAGGATTAGACATGGCACTCCTTTACGCAGGACATTTACAGGACATGCACACGATAAAAAATAAACGGTCAAACATGCTTGTGTGTTCAGTATTGAATGTGTTTGCTTATAGAAGTGCAAAGTTCACAGCCATTACAATACTACCACCATCTCTGCTGACATCACTCACTGCTAGAACCACCACTACTAACAGCTCCATCACCACTACCTAATACTACTAGAATCACCACTACCTAATACTACTAACACCACCACTACCTAATACTACTGGAATCACCACTACCTAATACTACCAGAACCACCACCTAATACTACTAACACCACCACCATCACTACCTTATACTACCACCATCTCCACTACAAACACCATCACTACCTAATACTTCTAGAACCACCTCCAGCTACGAACACCACCACCACCTAATACTACTAGCACCACCACTACTACCACTATCACAATCTACAATATATACTCTAAATCGACCGTATTCCAATGTGGCGGCTTTGCCATAAAACAGAAAGAGACAAACCACGCCCCCCCCCCCGCCCCCCCGCCCCGGTGTGCGGTCCTCACCCCGTCCTGCGCGTTGCAGTGGCGCGTGCTGATGATGCCCCCGGCCTCCTCGATCATCCTCAGGATGGTGCCGCCGTGCACGCTGCCGAAGATGTTGGCATCGTCCGGTCGCATGAGCCTAGCGGAGAACAGCACATTAGCACACGGTGAGCGCTACGGCGGCGGCGTGCAGGGGAGACCCCTCCAGGGATTAATCGCCTGTCAAGCTTGCGACATGGTATCTAGGTTTGGTATTTTTATTTATTTGCGTGATAAGAAGATGTAAACAACACACACAGTAGATCCGTAAGCATCACACAGCTGTATGTTGTGCAAGCAATATGGCGTAACAAGCATAACACAGCGAAGATACATGGTATGCGCCTGTTGCTCTCTTGACCTTTGACCCTTGGCCTGAGGCAAAATACACATGAATTTGAACAACAGTGAGATTTCAAATTTTTAACTCAGTTGTAAAACGCAGGTCACATATCTCTCCAAGTGTCCGTGATATCGTGTCATGTATCAAGACACAATGATCATCAATCAAAGTGTGCCATACGTATCAGAGCAACTACAGTACAAACAAAAATAACTGCATACTAGATGTACCAACAGTTTATGAAAACCACTGGAGGATATGCAGAGTAGCTGCCGGGATCAGAACAGGTCGAGTAGTAGTGCATAGTTAGGTCACCAGAACATGACGTGTTGGCTTGAAGGGCTAGAACACAAAGCGCCATTCATTCCTTTACTGTTCTGACGCCTCAACTGAACATTGTACATTGTCTGTCTTTCTGTCTGTTCTTCTGTCTGTGTATGTGTGTCTGTATTGTTGCGTAAACGGTCAGTGTGACACAGACACTTTAAGAGCGCATGTGTGTGCTTGTCTGTCCGTCTGTACTGTATGTTTGCAATTGTCTGTCTGAATGTACAGAACTGTGTGTGTGTGTGTGTGTGTGTGTGTCTGTCTCTGTCTGTGTGTGTTTGTCCTGTATGTCTGCATTTATCTTTGTCTGTGTGTGTATTAACGTTCTTACGTACTGTGTGTGTGCATGTGTGTGTGGGCTACCTGCTGAGCTGGTGTCTGGTTCCCTGAGGGGAGTCGCTCCCCTGTTCCTGATACATCTCCCTACTCAGTTTTCTGATGAGGTCTTGTTGCCTTTCATTATGCAACCTGCGCTGCTCAAGCTTCCGCCGAGTGCCTTGTGGCATAAAGCATTGCATCCTGGGTCTCTCTATCGCTCCAGTCCCGGTGACTCTCTCGCTGGGCTGTCTCCCCTCTGTGTGTGTGTGTGTGAGTGTCACAAAGCAACATCCACATTGGTGGTTCAGGACGTCAGATACTGTTCTTAACAATGACAAAATGTTGACTCCGCCTCCGGAGCCATCCCTGCTCCCGTCGCTCACACGCCGGTGAACAATCTGTCAACGCAGCGCGGTCGAAATGAGAACAGCCACAGCTACAGGCTGCCTAGCAGGATGTGGGCAGCAGGTAGTGGCCCAGCAGGTTGTTATTAATACCAGAGGGCACAGTGCCCTGGGACCTGCGCTGATAAGCACTTTGAAAGCCCACCGTGTTAGCCGAGCGGTACTGTAAACTGTGCGTTTTCTTTCAATGACACGCCACAGAAAATGAAATTGTCATTTGTAGGCCTATGCCTGTGTATTAGTATTTTTCTACTTTGTCAATAGCGCTAACGACATAGCATTAGAACAAAGAGGTATCCTCAAGGTGAGGCTCACATGGTGAATCGCCATGGTAACTGAACCGAGAGAAGTCTTAGCTAGGTATCAGCACCCGAAATATTCTGGCATTCACTGAATTCTCACCCTGTTAACCTGAAAACAAGCTCATGGAAACTCGTCTTGAAACTCACCTCAACAAACAGGTTGAGCTGTTATCACAGAGAAGGGAATGTGTCATTACGTCAAAACATGAGATCATAATCATATAGTACTTTTCAAAGTCCAGTCCAGGTCAAAAATAATAATTTAGTTGGGAATTTGGAATTTATCCAGCTAATACACCTCACAGCTTGTACATGAACGTATCTTAACAAAATAAATAAAAACTCAACTTTTGCAACCCTATTAACCCCATAATAATGTATAATACTCCAATACATTATAAGATTAGATTACCTTAAAATAGATATTTTAATCTGCAAAAACACAAAATAATGACAAGCACTGGTACCTGTGAGGACAATATCCAGGGAAAAGACGGGAGGATTTGAACCACCTCATAATAGTCCATCTCGTCGGAAGAGAAGTAGAGATTCTGGTCCGCAAGGTGAACATGTTGACGCAAGGAACCGATGGTATGAGTAAAACTGCTTTATGGTCCATACGACCCATTTAAGGGATCGACCAGCCACATGTCACCAGGTGAGAAAGGTATGACTAAGACTACAACCCCAGCAACCAAGCCAGGCCGTAGCCTTACGCCATTGTGAGCTATCTATCATTAGCAGCTTTATCTGTAATATAATGTGTTTTTGACAGCTACTGCAGAGCATACATTTGTGTTTCTACTAGCATGCACCCAGACACACATGGAAGATAAACACTGCTGGTGTGTATCATTCTAGGTTGTGGCCGTATCTTGTTGGCAATGGGCCCATTGTAATGTTTAATGGTTTAAGTGTGGGGCCACATGAATACTTTTCAAAGGCTTCAAGTCACTGCTACATCAAACTTGAAACTCCTGAATTGTGGCCCCGGCTTTAGAGATATGACTCCTAGTGCAGACTGTGGTTATGGATCGCATTGCAAAGTGATTAGTGTTATTTTGTGTAAAGGTCTTTCCTCATGCCTCAGTAACAGACTCGGGCGTGTCTACCGCAGCTGACATGCCACGGGAGAGCATGTTTCCTTTTTTGTTTACTTGTAAAGTCAACAAAAGTATTTGCTGAATAAAAAGATTGGTGCCTCAATTCACCACAGATTCTGGATGTTGACTCCTACGGCTCTGCACACACATCAACGTGTTTCATATAAGACGATTGTGTCCCAGACATATATAAAGATGTGGTACGGGGGGTGGATACGTCAGTTCCCCAGCCTCTCGGTTTCTAAGGGCGTGACGTCATGTGGAATAGCTCCTCCCCCCAGCAGCAGACCTCGACCAGGCCGCGTGCTTACTGGACGACACAATATCGGCGTTTTTCAATTCCCAATAAAGAAGATTATGAAAAAGTGAAACACCTCATCAACTTTGGTTGACCACATGGTCGATAGATGTGTTCTTCTGTCTTGAATACCAATAATAGCCCTGTCATGGCATTGTCATTCAAAACCGTTAGCAGTCCGTACAGTCACTGCAAGTGTATAGAGTAGCCTACTTAATATTTAAAAAACCATACTACAACGGAGGCACTTGCCTGGGCATGACCACGATCTTTGTCTATAGCCTAATTGAATCCTGCTCTACGGGCGACGCATCGTGATGAGGGCATCGCATTCGAGAGGCCACATCCGTGTTATGAATGAATGAATCCTACTTCTGCCGTTCGCCCCGGGTCGTATTAACGCGTCGCCTCAAAGTACTTGCCGTGCATAAATTACGTTCATAACCTGATGATCTGGTATTCAGAGCAGGCGTGGCGATGCCTCGGTACCTGGAATGTACGCTACAACCTACAAGATCCCCGCGAGGATTATGTTATCGTAAACCGGGGTCGCATGATGGCGTTGTTCCCAAGGCTATTCCGGTTCTTAAAACAACCGAGTTATACGGGACTTGTAAATAGAAATATGCATACAGCCTACCTGCATAACTGAAGAGAAGACACGGTAACCGGGCACTTGTGTTCGGACATTGTGGCGGTCTCTCCTGGCTTGGATGGCTGGGTCCGGGCGCACAGGGTGCAGTGTAGACAGACGGTACTACAGACGCCAGCGTCGATCTGCCTTCTTATAGTAGGACTGCTCTGCACCTCAGGTGTCCTTGGAAGAAAAGGAAAAAAAACGCTGGACTGCGTTCAAGTTGGACGGTGTAAATTATGAATTAGAAACAGTAGGCCTGGGGTTCTCGCAGTCATTGCGTGGGTTAATGGGACGGTTTAATGTGCCGATCTGACCATTTCCTGGTCTCCCTCTTTGGACCTTACATGTTCCATAGCTGGTTTTAGTTGTCATTCCGCTTCTTGGCTCACGAAACTCAGTACAGGACAAGAATGAAAGTCGTCAACCTCTAGCAAAGAAAACAATTACAATTCTCATGGCGTGGATATTATGTTACCATGCTAGAAAATGTATGCTCTAGTCGTAACAGTGACAGCAGGGCCTATGACATGGGTTGTTGTTGTTTTTGGTTACTTATATTCATACATTTTGACCTGGCTTACATATTCACAATATTTTCCCAATGGTTCAGAACACCACAAAGGGATTTCCGTACTTGTTTAAACGCGTCGATGCGAGGCTTGGCCAGTGGAGGGCAGCAGAGACTGTGTTTTTGTGAAGGCGTTCGTCTTACTCGTGTCACCCAAGCCCTTTTTTTGTCAATAAGGATGACCATATAAGGTAATAGTTCGTGCATCTCAAACACGTATGTAAATTGCGAAAAAATAAACCAAAGACTAACGGTCACAGAATGAAAAGCAAGGATTTACTACGAAAACGTTTTATTGAAGTAAAATGACATATATATACAATTTTTGCAATAAATCGCAAAGACGAGCACACATCTCAACAGAGACTAAATTATAGGCCTTACAATAGGAAATATATAGCCTACAGGTTTGCAATGAATCGCAAAAACACACATCTCAAACGAGATATAGTAACAATAAATTAACATATTTACAAGGTTTGCAATGAATCGCAAAACGCGCGTCTCAAACGAGATATAATATCAATATAACATATACAGGGTTTGCAATGAATTGCAAAACACACTAATCTCATACGAGATAGCCTACTTAATAGGTAGGCCTATATAAAATGTTTGCAAAGAATTGCAAAAACACTCAGCTCAAACGAGATAAAATAACCATATCTAATATACAGTATATACAGGGTTTGCAATAAATTGCAAAACACACTCATCTCAAACGAGATATTTAATAGCAGCATACAATGTTTGCAATAAATCGCAAAAATACTCATCTCAAACGAGATATAATAACCATATATAATATATATACAGGGTTTGCAATAAATTGCAAAACACACTCATCTCAAACGAGATACTTAATAACAACATACAATGTTTGCAATAAATCGCAAAAACAGACTCATCTCAAACGAGATATAATAATAAAGCATATGTACAATGTTTGCAATTAATAGCAAAGATAAACACACATCTCAATTGAGATACTTAATTATAACAATTAATATGTTTACCAATAATTCGCAGGGACACAGCTCATTGTGATGAGCTGGCTATCCCATAATGCAAATCCATACATAGGATGACCCTCAGGGTCTTACGGGGCTTTTTCCATGGCCCTCATTCACTTTAGTCAATAACGAAGACTAAATACAGAACAGAATATTACATACATGCAGATTTCGAAATAATACGACTGTCTAAACGTGTCAACATGCCGGACAACAGACTCGTGCCCAAAGCGTAAGTATACGATACTCAACTTGGATGTTCACGATGAAATTTCACCTTTTCATCAGATAAAATATACAATGAATATTTGTTCATATGTACAGGGGCTCCATCTCAAAACGGAGTCTACATATCATACAGTTTCAGAGCTTTAACAGAATAAGGATGAAGTTGCTTCTAGTCTACCAGGGCCTCCACATGTCGGGGATGGCTGCTTGTGGAGCCGGCGGGGAGCGCTGGTTGATGTTCGGGGACTGGAGCCCAGCGCGGGGGCCCAGGCTGGATTTGAGGTTCATGAGTCGCTGTTGGATCTGGGGGAGAGCCATGGAGCTCTGGGCGCAGCAGTTCCTGCAGGTCGGTGTGACGGTGGCAGAGGAGGACTGCTGGATGAACTGGTTGACTCGCTGACACGCGCCTTGGTCCATGCTGGTTTTGGGCAGCAGAGCGGACACGCGGTCCAGGCACGCTTTGTAGCCTTCTTTGTAGCTGTCTGCGGTACCTGGAGAAACGTGAAAAGAAACCGGTTAGAACTGTCGGATGGATGAATGCATAACTAATTATGATGTTAAGATGTTAATATGTTAAGAGAGCAATGTAAAAAAAAAACTTCACTCAAACCTACTTTTTTTGCCGCTCATTGGGATCTCTCCGAGGAACCGAACAGTCATCTCGAGGATGTCTGCCTTTTCGAGCTTAGAGTAGCGGGACTTCTGTTGGGAAAGAGGGGAATCAAATGTTAGTCAACTATCTTTTATTAAACAACAGTTTCGGTGAATATATAGGCTATTGCATCGAATGCATCAGTTGAAAGAAGGATTGTCGCTTACATCTTTGCCCGTAAGGGGGATGATGAGGCTCTTCAAGTGATCCAGGCTGTCGTTGATTCGAGCGCGCCGGCGTTTCTCCATCAACGGTTTCATGGTCTGAGGAAAAGTAAAAACGATTACAATCACAGAATATCCCACGTAACAAAAAACATGTAATGATGTGGAATATCTCCCATCTCCATGTCAAACGTTGTTCCTTCTCTTACCTTTCTGAGCTCCAGCGCTTCCTTTCTCTTGGCCACGGTCAGCCGCGGAGAGAACGAGTGGCTGTTTACGCAGGTCATGTTTGGAGACATAGTGCTCTGGTTCTTTGTCTTAGGTGGAGGGTGTATGTGTGGAGAGAGGATGTCGTAGTAGAAGTGTGTCCCTCTCCACCACGGCGCGCGGTATTTATGCAGGTCCGTGGCGTCGGTGTCGTGCGTCACGGCTACGCCCCCAAGCCGAATCAAAGTGTTCTGAAACCCCGACCTGTCGATGGAAAACAACAGGAAAGCATCACATTTAGTGAGATTACCATCTGTGCTCATGTTTTATACAAGCGTGACAGCTACAGTGCGTGTGTAAGGTATGATCCATGCCCACGGCGTCTATGGTCTGCGTTAAGTTGCCCCAGAGTGTGTGTGTGTGTGTGTGTGTGTGTGTGTGTGTGTGTGTGTGTGTGTGTGTGTGTGTGTGTGTGTGTGTGT
>JAOPUD010000001.1:19362743-19376361 GCA_027122715.1 Trisopterus minutus
ACACACACACACACACACACACACACACACACACACACACACACACACACACACACACACACACACACACACCTTGTACCAGAAGAACAACGTTCCCAAAGGAAAAATACAGTGATTTGATTAAAATTAATCTTTGACCAACCTTAGTCTTATTCCTGGAACTTCCAGAAGCAGTGCCCTTCATTTTACAGTACTGAAGGGCATCATTGGCGATGTCGGATATGAACTTCTGAGATGCTAGAGAAATCAGACGGATTCTGGAGAAAGAAAAAAAACATTTGAAAAGGAGATTGTTTGGGTACTATGTGTAGTTTTTACTGCAATTTATCACACTATGCTGCTACTGGGCATAGTGGGTGGATGGACAAAAACATCTGCTTGTTGCAAGTATTGTTCTTTAATAATAGATCTCCCTCTCATACACTTACACTTTTTATAACATATTTGATGTTAAAATAGTTCAAATTGAAATGTCTGGATAATAGCGGCCTTTTAGCCGTGCACAATTTTGTGTCGCCAACAAGTTGAACACTGTAATGAAGCTGGTTCTAAGGTAATTCTTACATTCTTGGATCAGATGCCTCAAAGCCAGCCCGGTTGAGGTAGTAACCTGTGACCGCATCAGGAATCTAAAAAGAAACAAATCACAAATCATTATTTCATGGCTACGTGAACACCAAAATCCCTTTTATCCGTGGAAAACGGTTATGTTTGGTTCTCTCAAAGAATTGGTCAAGATTTCTGTGTTGGTTTTGCCCAAAATTTAGAAACTTATTAAAAGGGAGAAATTCTCTGCAAAATACAAGAAGTCTGCTGCTTCCTGCTATGACAATTTTCCATTTTCATAGTTGATGTAGTTTCAAATCGCTGTTCATCTAAGTTCAAAAGATTGTGATGTGGGTTTCGATAACATTTGACAACACCCCTTGCACTGGCTTCTACGGAACACAGTGGGTCTGCTTTATCATTTTTTCTAAACCATTTGCGACTGTTCAAGTCACACTTTTTGAAACTCGTAGACGGAAGTTGAATTTAGATACAATTCTTACTGTACTGTATACAATTATTATAGGTTCAGACACAATGGAAGTCTGCAGCACTGATTACTGGGCATGAATTGCTGTTTGGCAGAACATATTCACTGGCCTTATCTATTAAGAGAGAACACAATAATGTGTTCAAAGGGGTGTTACAGGGGCATCTGTTCCTCTGCCCTGCTTTTTCTGGGTGTTCCATAAACATGAATAAACAATAAACATGTAAGCCCAATTTAATTTGAGTGTACAGATTTGATATAGCATACCGTGGGAGTGTAGTCTTCCAGTTGCATAAGGAAGTCTGCCAGGGGTGTGGTGGAAAGGGATGGCTTCATATCACCATTGGCAATGCCACCAGGAACATAGACACCGTTGGATACGGATGTGTCGGATGATGGGGTCACCATAGTAGCCGAAGTTGAGGCTGTAATGATTTAAAAGGCATTATTACAAATGTATTCACTGAAAAACAATGAAAGATTAACTTTATATATGATAAGTGTTCAAACAAGGCGGCTGATATAAAGCCCCGTTAGCCTGTTAGGCAGAACTTGATGCAATTACAAATTAAATCAGAGTACAATAAACGTAGTCAAGTCATGATTCCAATTTGGCGACATTCAACAATAAAGGTTGAATGATTCATGATCACAAGACCCAGTCATGTAAACAATTGTAAGAGAGAGAAGCGACATACCATTACTAGCCAGCGACGGGATGCTGGCTGCATGTGCTGCTGGATTACTGTTTGTGATGCAGTTACTTGCGATGGATGCAGTCGTAGAGGAAACTCCGGTGGTGACAGATTGGTTGACGTTATCCATTCTCCCAAGATCTCTTTAGTATCCAGGTAAAAATAGTGTAGTAATGAAGTGTTGTGAAGCCCGGCGGTGTCTCGGCTTGCCTGCTAACGTTACCTAGCCCAGACCGACCGCAGCTGATGCACACGGTCGTTTCCTCAAGTTATGGTCAAATGTTATAGAATGTGCACACGTTACAGAAGTAAATTAGAGTTGAATCGCGCTAATGTAGACCAGAGCTTGAAACCATAGCTTCCAACACCCCTTAGCTTTTACTAAATGTTTTTCAACCAGGCGTCACATCCCGCGTGTCACGTGACCCGCTGAAATCCCGGCGGCCGAGAGGAGGTAAATAGGGCAGCAATGCGTTGTTTACATATATATACGGAGAACTATGCTTGTTTTTGCCTCACAACTAAATACCAACAAAATATGTGCGCGAAGGGATTTGAACAAAACCAATTGTCCCCTACGAACGACTTCGTATTATGTGTTGTTTAAGCTTGAAGAAGCCATGTAAAGCTACCAAGGAAGGCGGAGTATATCCGGTGTATTATTTTCAAACTAAAGCGAGGGTCTTTACAGAAATCATTAAACCCAATCGCGCTTTTATTTTGATGGCAGACGTAGTTTATTCTGGTTTTTTTATCCTTTGTGCGCTTCAGAGAACTTCCTTCGGAGACTTTATGGTATATTTTATGGTTATTATGGTTATACCAGTCAACCAAACAACTATGCAGGGGATAATTATTTTGGCTATGTATTTATTGTAATATAATTAATTAATGAACAGCCATTCAGCGTAACATAAAAACGTCACCGACGCTAGGGGAGGACGCGCAAGTGTCTGCTGGTTCTTTTAATCTGCCTTCTTAATCGAAGTAGCGTTGCGAGGGTTTTATTTATGGATTACAATTATGAAGTGATTATTGGTTTTCCACGTTGACCCATCCACATCAACCCAAGCCAGGTGACACTCTCCTGAGTAGAATGTGTAAATGTGCTAATGGAAATCTGAAAAACAGGTGTCACTCTATTTTATGACGGAATACTCAGACTTTAGACCTTTTCAATGTTGCTGTGAGGCAAGGAACTGACCGTCGTTACTCTACAAAGTCTTTAACTACGATCCACATCCAACTGTATTAGTAGCTAACGATAACGTCAGAAGTTGAATGTAACAAATGAGTAATACGAATCTATTTACATCCACAGAGTTGCACTATGCCGTCTCCTGTGTCGGTCATCGTGGTGGGAGCGGGGTGCCGCGGGGAGACGTACTCAAAGTTTGCACACATTTACCCAGATCGAATGAAGGTCAATATCTTGGCCTATAACTGAAAGTCAATTATACTTTTCCCATCCACAGCATTCAAATACGAAACAAATGCATACTGTGTGTTTGCATGTACTCATTCATTCCAGGTGGTCGGAGTTGCTGATCCTAGAACATTTGCTTGCAAGAAACTTCAAGAACAGCATCATATATCAGACGAAAATATATTTGAAGGTTAGACAAAAAGCAGTCAGTACTTTTCACAATAATTGACTTTGTTTTTTGAGGATATTGAATTTGCTACGATATCCCCTCCTTAGACTGGCATGTGATATTGGAGAGAGAGAAGTTTGCTGATTGTGTTCTGGTATGCACCCCTGACCGTCTTCATAAGGTACAATTTACTTCAGTTTAAGTTAAATTGAAAACGTTTCCCTCTAGCACACTCAATACACCCCAATCATGTGACTAGATGATAAGGCATGTATTGTGCACAACGGTTAATCATTGGTCATCATTTTTACCAGGAACCTGCGGTTGCCTTCGCCAGGAAGGGGTACCATCTCCTATTGGAGAAGCCAATGGCAGTGAGTTATTATTCTGTAATTATTCACTTATAAACGGCTCACATAATCAGATAATTCAGAATCACATATAGATCATTTTTCTGTAAAGAAAATGGTTATTGCAGTTAATTTTACATTGTAAAACTGGTATTACGATGATTTCCTTCTTTTTCTTCTGCTTCTTCTTCTAGACCACAGTGGAGGACTGCACGGAGATAGTGGCCGCATGCACTGAGGCTGGCGTGATGCTAACAGTGTGTCACGTCCTTCGATATGAGCCCATCATCCACAAGATCAAGGTACCCTGGCAGCGTCCAACTTCCTCCTGAATGAAGGTTGTACGGTGTTGAGGTATGGATTATTCATGTCAACTAAATGTGAAATGTATTGTTGCAGGAGCTGATAGATTTCGGAGCTATTGGGGACGTGGTCCATATTCAGCACTTGGAACCGGTGAGAAATGCCTCGCTCATTTATTTTGATATCATATACAACCATATCTTTGAACTGAATAGGTTGACATATATATTACATTAAGGAAGTGCATGCACTTTACAGTCGTACCTTTTTCGAGTGGGGTTGGAAAATAATTTAGAAACCAAATTAAAACAAATAAGCGACAATGTTTTGGTTTTTAACACAGTTGAAAGTGTATGGCGAGCCCTCAGCTATTTAACCAAATTCTTAAATTTATGAGTATACAAGTCAGGCTGGGATCTGGACCCACCAAACTGGCCTCCAGTACCAAAAACTCTTGGGTTCCAGGTTGGGTGGTACCACTTTGCTCACTCGTTTGTGCGAGGGAACTGGAGGAATGAGGCGGAGAGCTCCTTTGCTCTGTTGGCCAAGTCGTGTCACGACATTGACCTAATACATCACTGGGCCGGAGGCCGACGGTAAGCCAGTAGTCACCTTCCAACTATCTAGTAACTCTCTGTCTTCACGTGCGTAGATGAAGGACATGGTTAATGATGATCGGAAGGACTTAACCTGGGAATGACTAGACAATATTTTGTAGATTGAACTTACACACAAAACGTACACACGAAATTGCACAAAACTCTGTTTTAACAGTGGGTTTTGACACTATCGCTATCGGAACAGCTGTGCAAATCTATACTGTAAGAAACTCCATGCTGATTATCCTGATCAAATTTTGATCAGTTTTCCCCAAAACTTCTAACCAGTGTTGGCAGATTGGGTGGTTTCCCACCCAATAAATAATAATATACTTGTTGCAGCTTTAAATCTTATTACTACCCTACCCTCTGCGGTCACAACTAAAAATGCATATAACTATATTTCCCATCTGGGATAAATGAACTACATGTTATCATATATTTCATAATTTTTATGTACTATAAAAATCCAAAATACAACTTTTAATTTTAAGCATGAGATACTTAACTAGGTCATTTTCCGTTCAGGTGTCTTAAAGTGTCATCATTTGGAGCACTGAGCCATTTTCGAAAAGAAAGTAAGGTGTGTGTCACATTACCTGAATACAACCATCATTCATTTTATCTATAGCCCCCATGGTATACCTGAATCTGGGATTCATGGTGTTTCCCAATAATCTGTAACATTTAAGCCACCTTTTTTTGAAAGACTTCAGAAATCAGAATTTGTTGATATTTGTTAATGTTAAAAACTAACATGAATCTTAGACTTCTGTCGTTAATCTATAAGTATAATCTAGTGTAGCTGTTGTAAAGGTAGTTTGTTATTGGTTATTTTCTTGTAGCCACCCGGCGCTGCCAATCGCTGCCTGGACTGTACAGTAGAGGGCGACTGTGCATACTCAGCCAAAAAGATATACCTGGAAGGCGTAAAACAAGTAATATCCTAATTTATCCTAATTACTTGAACCACTATTTATTCTGAGCATGCATTGAAAATCCTATCCACAAAAACAGATTTATAGGTGTGTGTGTGTGTGTGTGTGTGTGTGTGTGTGTGTTTCAGGGTAACTTCGGCTGGCCTGTCTCTGTTATCTGTCCTACGTCGCTGCCAGACATCGAGTCGGTGACCGAGGCTCTGAGGACCGGACCCTACGGCCGCTGTGTCTATGACTGCGACAACGATGTCTGCACCAATCAGGTGAGAGTGCCTAAGTCACCTGCACCAATCACGTGCAAAACCATGAACGTCTGCACCAATCAGCCGACAATAAACGGGAGTTATGCACCAATCAGGTGAAAACACCCTGGACACCAGAGAAAAAAATACATGTTTTTGTGATGGTGTTTCATGTACCGAAAGGTACCAGGTTCATTCCCCATATAGACAAGATGTCTACCTCTCCCCAGCCCCTGGACTATCCCTCTCTCACTTGGATAAGTGTCTGTTCACTCAGCCATAAAGTCATGTGTGGGTAACTATCATCCATTCCAGGTGGTCAACATGGAGTTTGAAGGCGGTCTCACCGCAGCCTTTAGCATGGTGGCCTTCACCGAGTCCATCTGTCAACGCAGAACAACCATCTATGGCAGCAAGGTAGGAACGTCCCACATAAAGCGTTACACCTTAGAGGTTTTAAATCCACGTGGGCAGTTAGCAGGAGGTGACCAACAGACAGTTCATTATGCTCTTTACCAAATAAAATTCAGGCGCACCCCTGGTTTTTGGCAGAGATGCTTAGTGAGAAGGGAAGGGCCAGAATCCACTATCTGCAAGAAACAGATAGTTGCGTCTGTGAGTGTGCGTGTCTTGGAATACTCTGCCCTACAAAATGGATGTCCTTCGTTAAAGATGCAGAGTGGAGGATTTTGTGGCATCTAGAGTTGGGGTTGCAGCCAACTGAGACCTTTATGTCATCTTATTTCTAGTTGCTTTTGCAGAAAAGTCGTCAGCTATACTTCATGTACCATTTCCCGTGTCTTCCACTAGGGGGAGCTGTCCTGCGATGGCCAGGAGATTCACGTGTTTGACTTCGTGAACCGGAGAACGACCAAGCACACGGCCCCCAACCAGACCCCGCAGGGTTTCAGAATGAGTGGCCACGGAAGTGCCGACTTCAAACTGATAGAGGCTTTCATTTCAGCCGTGGCAGTGCGTGTTTTTTCTTATCTTTATTTTAATCATAATATTTACAATATTAAGTAAACCTGGGTAGATTGAGGAGGTGAACCTCCTCATTTTACGAACGTCTTAATGAGCTTTAGAAACGATAGAATGTGTATTTGTTTCCACACAATTAAGGATAATATAACGATTGACCTTCCCTTGACAGAACAACGACCCGTCCTTGATCCGCTCGGGCCCAGAGGAGACCCTGCGCAGCCACCGTTTGGTGTTCGAGGCCGAACGATCCAGACGAGAGAGCAGGGTGGTGGACTGCAGTGCCATCGGCCACCACCAGGTGTCGACATAATGCCTCGACCAGCCAATCAAACGCCAACATTAAAAACGTAACCATTAAAGGTACTATGTGTAAGAATGAGAAATGTCTTCTCAATACTGGCCGCTTTGGCCAGTAAGTCTACTGCAGCTTGCATTCAGAGCACTGGATATTATGAATGTAAAATCACAGTTAATATAAAACATTCAAGTGTTTAATTTAATGAATCAATAGCTTCTATTGATTAAAGAGTTGCTGCTACTTGGGTTGCTGATTGTAAATGATTCATGTTCGACTGATCCTAACGTTCCATTTTTAAGTGTCATAACTAAAAGGCTGCCCAGTACGTCTTTAAATACAGTCTCATAACTGACCTGACAATCCAATAAGATAACACTATTAATGATCATTGATTGTGTGATTTGAGCTAAGCTTTACTTTTTTTTTTGTGAATAAAATGTCTGCTAATTGTACATGTATTCCAATATCAATGTCCTTTACACTGTTATTTAATTAGCAATTATGAAAGATTAAAATAAAATGCTGCCTTGCAATGTGTGTGTGTGTGTGTGTGTGTGTGTGTGTGTGTGTGTGTGTGTGTGTGTTAGGGTTAGTTCCCCCTTGTCAGTTGACAAGGGGGAACAGTACATAATTTCCTTCGCGATAAGGACAGTGACTAAGAAGACTTTCCTGACTTGTAAAAAAAAAAAAAAATAGCGATTGTAATGGACAGATCCACAGAAGATAAGGAATACTAAAACGGTGGACAACTTTGGTCAAGGCTGTTTCTCAAGTCCAGTCTGTAGATTTCCACCTCTTCTCTTGTCCCGCTGGAGGCATTGCCATGGTTACCACCGGGTCTGCTCTTTAACCTTAAGGGTGCGGTCGGTGGTACGATTTAAAATGTACTATTGAGTGTGATCAGATTCATTAGTAATTAGTCTGTGGAAATGCGCTGTGAGAATACCTTTTTCTAGAGGACTGCGCCTTCCTCCGTGTGATACCAGACCGCTCCTGGCTCGTTTCTGACTAATCAGGGCTTATCTTCTCAGATTGGTTCAGGGCATCTGTTTTTTGAGCCTTTGTGAAACGCAGCCCTCCTTGACGGTATAATAGTAGAGCGGGAGACATTTATTCGACTTAAAGACATAAAAACTCAAGATAATAGTTATGTCAGAGGAAACCTAGGTCGGTACAAGGAGACAACGAGCAGCAGTGAATGAAATAAAACATTTTTTTAGACGGTAGTGAATAAAAAATGTTTTATTGATCATGAGTATCGTATCTTTCTCATGCATGGATACACTCAATACGACACTTTCAGTTTAGCATTACAGTCAAAAAGGGAACCAGAGAACCAATTTTGTTCCCTAATAATGAAACGTGTATTAGGACTTTTACTTTGACAGAAAGTACTGTTTGGTGGGCCTTACCATTGGGTCCTGGATGGAGGGGATTTTCAGTTATTAAGTGTAGGATATGACTCTTATACAATGGACGGACGCCAGAGGGACTGGGCCAAATACCAGCCCCTGTCATTTGGATCAGTCATAGCAGTGACTGACCAGTTCGCTCAACCAATCAGAGAGCTTGCTGATCCCCGTGGTTCGTGTTGGTAGACTGTGTTTATGTTGCACCATAGTGTTAATGTAAAAGCGTGGCGCAATTGGCTCAAATTAAATAAATAAAAGAGCCCACAGCCTTGACATCTGCCCACGCCGTTCCCAGAACCAGCACGGTGTCCCTGTGTGGGCCTCTGTTTAGTTTGTACAAACAAAAGTATTCCACACCAGACAAACCATAAGCTACCAATATTAGTAAGCAGTCACTGTGTGGGATACGTTTAAAATGTACCTAGCAAATTCTCCATCATTTGCCAGTAGCTACATTTGTTTTTTGAGCCTCCGTTTGTCTGATCTTTTCTAATCTAAACTTTAATATTGGATGTGCTTTTCCCAAGATATAAATACTGCTTAAATAAACTGTTGTGTCTAAAACTAGCTATTAAAGTGTAAACAGAAAGTGCCCCCAAAATGTGAAGCAACCGCCAAACCTAATAGACATTCCTACGTAGCTGTCAAGAGGATCAAAGCGAGCTGGTGTCCAACCAATGTGATCCTATACCTTGGACCTTACCGTTGCGGTACAGAATACGCCTTAAGGCCAGCGGATGTGACTCACATTGTGTCATATAAGCCCAGTAAAAAGGGCATTCCATCTTTATCAAGGAACTCAACTCACTCCTCATAGTGGGTGCCCGCAGTTAATGTCAACATGAGGGGGAACCATTGCTCCATAGCCAACAACGATGACTAACCACTAGTTAGCCTGTCCTTTAGACAAATATGATGAGTGAGCCAATCCCAGTGCCCGTTTATTATAAGAGGAGTGATGGTTATGATGGGGGCAATCAGGGTGTGTAGAGTAAACACACGGAACTACCTCCCACAGGTGGTGGAACCTGAGCGGCACGTTTATGACCGCAGAGCACCAACCCTTGGGGTGACATCACCGCTGGGAATGGCCACACCTTTTTGGAAAAATGTTTTGGTTTTCTTTTCACATGCTCTCATGCTGATATAGTATATATATGGTTACAAAAAAATGGCTTTATTAAAAAATGTGAGCTTCAATGGCAGGGCAAAAAAAAATGGACTCACATTTGACTAGTCTTTCACTTCGCACAAATAAACAAACGCACGACACACATACACACAGACAGACACACACACACGCACACACACACGTGCATACCAACACATGGTGCGGTGCCAGATGCACAGACTTTTGGACACAATCCCGCTAACTGAGTCAGCAGCTGTATGCTAGAGTGAGTCATCCTTTCATTTCCCACAGTCTGCCTCTCTCTCTCTCTCTCACTCTCTCTCTCTCTCTCTCTCTCTCTCTCTCTCTCTCTTTCTCTCTCTCTCTCGCGCGGAGCAGCACGTAGCCTGTGTTCTTCACTGTGTCTTACCTCATGGAGACGTTTCTTTGGTCTTCCTGTGCCATGGCGTTACTTGGCATAATGGGGACTTCTGTGACGAGCCGATCACTGAGTACAGGTGGTACAGAAAGGGTTATCAAAGGGGATGCACCAGGTCTTGATTGAATAGGTGATAGTGGTAGCGAAAAGTGATAGTGATTATAAGGACAAGGCGTTCCCTGTTATCACTTTTTAATTATGTAATAATATACGTAATACATTCATTTTAAGTTGAGGGGTGTATGTGTGTGGGCCTGCATGCCTTCTTCTTCTTCTGTGTGTGTGTGTGTGTGTGTGTGTGTGTGTGTGCGTGTGTGCGCGTGCCTTATTGTGTGTATGTGTGACTGACTGAGGGGTGAGGGGACTCTCTACTTTCTATTCTTCAACCTTATATGACCGGTAGGAAGTGCCTTGGAAAACTACTGAGATGACAGGAAGTTGTTAATTGGCAGCTCCCTTCCACCATGCCTGCTGTTAATGTAACCTCCACCGGTTGCTATGTTTCTGCTTAGCACCAGTAACCCGGCAGCTCCACCCGCTCGTGTGTCCCGCGATTAAAGTGCCTTGCCCGGAAAACATGGCGCGGCACATTCTTACGTATGCTTTTGATTTACCAAAAGGCATCATCATCGGCGTGGTGATGTCACATCCTTCTTCCTCTGAAACGATGCCGAGCACATTGGATAACAATGGGGTAAAAATAGTGCGGCTGAGCCAGGAGGCAGTAAAACGAGGAGAGAAAAAAAAGAAGGAAAAGAAGGACAACAGAGGGCTGGATACGTCAGACTCCTTCCCGGTGACTCAACAGGAAGTGATGGGAGCAGAAGTCTGGCGAAGGGAAACAGACGGGAGTGGGAGTGGGAGTGGGAGTGGGAGGGGGAGGGGGAGGGTGTATTAAAACGAAGGGAGAGAGAAATAAAGTTATCTTTGTCATGCCTCAGGATTTCCAAACATGTGCATGAGTAAAAAGAAAAGGGCAAGAGAGAGAGAATGCTCCAGCAAGGGTTTTCTGATGAAATCTGCGTCTTGAGAAAGCACAGGGTGGCCAAGAGAGACTACGTAGTCATGAACGCAATCGGACACAGATGTGTGGTGTCACACACACACGCACACACACACACACACACACACACACACACACACACACACACGCACACACAATCAGATGGCGGTGTCTTCGTACATTAGTCATTTGTGTATATTTGATATTTAACCATATAAATCGTCTAATGTTTTTTCTTTTAATTTCTGCCCCTTAACATGAAAGGATTGTTAGTTCAATCATCTGTTAGTCAAAGTTTCCTCATCTCATAGCAAACACGAGTACTGCACAGGTTCAACTAGTGAGTCAAGGCCTTGTTGGGAGTTGATTGCAATTCAGCGTAGGCAGCACAAGCGTAGTCACCCATCTAGTGCTTACACTAACCCTTGTGCTAATATTTGCACTGTGTTCTGTCAAGTATATTTTTTGCAAATAAATGTCAAGGTTTTTTGCGAAATTTGTACATATGAGCTGCCAAGGCAGCTAGTTGATCTTTGCTCTATTTCGCCAACCCTCAAGAACTCTAACTTTGGGAGGACTTGATTTTAAATGAACTGCGGTCACTCTTAATTCAGTTCCTCTTTATCTTTCTTTCTCCTTTGAGAACGAATTGGACGTCAGCCTGACAGCACGGAGGGGGGGCCTTTACTGAGGACAGGGGCTGCGGGTAGGGAACCTTCCGGGCCATCAGACAGCGTTTCCTGGTGGAGCAGCAGCTAAACAATCCGCAACTTTTGTGGCAGTGAAATCAGATTGCCACCGGGCAGTTAATCACTACACTGCTCTTTGAATCTTCGTCTCTCTATGAGGTATTTCCTGTCTTTGTTTTCAACGTTGTTTTTTGGGCTCTTGGGTGGAGTATGCTAATCTCCAGAGGTATTATGGGATGTATTGCCCATAATAATGTGTTTCTGTGTTTGAGCGCTGGTAGCTAAACTAGCTATCAACAAGGTGACAAGGAACCTTTGAATCCAATGGTTGCTGTTTCCGCTCAAGCTAGCCAAAAAGCCATCGCATCATAAAGAAGTCACTCCATCCTGAGGCCACTTCCTCCCACTGCATTTTGACTCTCTGATAAGTCTGCCTGTTTTTTTTTTCAACTGAATGGGTCAAAGGCTGTTGTGGGTGGCCCAGTCAGACATTTTAGGAGTCTGCTTCCGTCCTTACGCCTCCATCTTGTCATCCAGAGTCACAGTTCATAAAACAGAACCACGAAAGGGGGGGATGTTTTTCACATCACCCCTATCTGCATCCGCGCGTGACTGCATGAGTAATTACTTTAAACCATTTCAAACCTGTTTAAAATAATGGTGACAATATATAAAAGGGTTCAGGATGGACCATACATCCCGGGGAGCCATGGGATGGAGGAGGACTTAAAACACATGAAAGTGAAAACTATTTTTGGGAGGGTGTCATCTCCTGGACAAATATAATTTATGAGACTTTAATAGACTATAATCGTCAAAATAGATTACAAAGACGTTGTAAAACGAGTGTGAGTGTGGTGTGCCTGATGTCAATCATGCTTGTCAACAGGAGGATATTGAACCAGTGTACTATTGCTCTGTGTTTTTAGAGTTTTATCTTAAACAGTATATAAGACCGTGAAGGACTGTGTACAGGTAGGCTACTTTAAACCAAGTTTAAATGTAATTCCTTGGCATAAGGAGATGTGATTTTGTTAATGCAATAATACATTAATTTAATATGATGTTGGGGTAAAAAGATAGCTTCAAATTGTATAAATGTTCTGCTGAATAAAGTTGTGTAGCATATACTGTAGCCTACATGTTTGCATGATTGCTCATGTTTTATAGATATCAGAGGGCCTGTCGGTCAGCCGTGTATGACTGCTCCTTAATGGCTGTTTCATTCAGTTTGTTCACAGCTGCTTTCTCCATATGAATATTTCCCTTGACGCAAATATCATCTGAGCGAACCGAGATAAATGTCCTTACCATTGAACATGTACGTTCTCATTCACTGCAGGGAGTAGGCCTTTCCTATGCTAGCGTAGGGGTGCATAATACTGGTTGTGCGATTAACTGAGATAAATATTCACTTTCGAATGGACGCTTTGTCACGGAATGCCCAAAGTGTTGGACTTTGAAACTCTGAACACCTACATCTAAGTCTAATGGACCTGGAGGTGTCCAGGTTGAAAGGGGGCACTTCCCATTCCCAAAGTGGTTGACACTGAACATTGTATTGTAATGGTTAATACTGAGGGCTGAACTTTGATTCAGAGGCAGTGCGTGGGTGTTTTGCTGAAAAGACAAAGTGTGTGTGTGGGAGTGTGGGGTGTGTGTTTGAGAGATCTACCGGGGAGGGAGGGGGGGCTGAGGAGGGGGGCTGGGGTTGTGATGCAGATGTTGCAGGAGTTTGTCTGACCACACTGACAGCTGTGAGGGAGAGAGGTCTCTGAAGACAGGAAGTAACTTGACCTCCCCTTCCCCCATCCCCCATAGCCCTCAGCACCACGGGTCATTAGTTGGTGCCCACACACACACACACACACACACACACACACACACACACACACACACACACACACACACACACACACACACA
>JAOPUD010000001.1:19396258-19407936 GCA_027122715.1 Trisopterus minutus
GTTAATAAATATTTCATGAGTAGAATAGTTGTCTTTGTCACATCTTATTTGGCATTAATAAATAATTATAAACTTAACAGATAAACAGATGATATTAGTGATAACACGTGTTATAAGGCTATTTTGCACAATAGGTGTGCCTTGAAATTTTTATTTGTCCTTTGGTGTGCCTTGGGCACAAAAAGTTTGGGAACCACTGGACTATACCATACAAGCCCTCTTGAATAAGGGGCCCTCACCTTTCAGGAAGATTCTCCAGCCACTTCTGATGTCCGTTGGAAAGGTAATGCAGCGAGATGGCAGCTTTCTTCAGCACGGCCACGTACTTCACTGAGTCTAGGTGCCCAACAAAGCTGGATGCTTGGAAACTACAGGAAAACAACACCTGTTAATAACTGCCGCAAAAAAGTTACAAAAATTACAATAAACAAAAGCAACTGCCAGCGCATGTGATAATCACCTGCCAGAGTCAAGAACCATTTCCCAGTTCAACCCGCCAACATTTATGTCCCACGAACGAAGAAGGCGTCCATCCCCGACCACAAGCACAGCGTCTGGAAGACCACAAATAGTTAGCTTTCTGTTATCGACTATGTCTGTGATCGTTCCTTCCGTCTTTCTAGCTTCACCTTGTCCATGCAGCAGAAGACTATCGATGTTTCCCTCCGGCCCCGTGGAGTCGACATGGCGCCATGCTGAAACAGATCGTACGCAGTATCGATTTGAGTACTATGACTACTTTTTACATCATCTGACTTTATTCACACACTGTTAATCAAAAGCATTTCTTGGGAGGAGAAGCAACTAAAGACTGTCATCTATTGGCCGCAAGAAATATACGTCTGTAAAATGTGTAAAAAACAATAACATACTACTACTCACCAAGATCTCCAGTTCTGGTATTCACTGAGGCAAACACATTGCTCTCGGTGGCCAGCATCACCTTTTTAGATGACTGGGCGTGCATATCAAATAAGGCAAAGCGAACTTTTCCTGCATATTGCTGCCGCCTGCAAATAAAACAAATTAACAAATGGAGACATACTCTCATAATAACACAACAAACAGTACAAACAAAAATGTGGTATTGTCGCAATGCAAGTGTTTAGTTTATTAATGAACTTCTTAATGCATCGAAAAATGAATTATGCTTGTGATCAATGTAAAGATAATAACTTCAGCGATGCATTGTGGGGGATCTCTCTATGTAGATTATCCAAGACTGCTCACTGTTGACCTACAAACAATGGCCCATATAACGATTTGAATCACCACACTTGGTCTTGTACTTTGGAAATGCAAGTAGCATAATACAAACTGCAAGAATATCGTTTTTTTTACTCGGACAATTTCAGTGTGAAACCGATACATAAAGCACAATCACAGTATAACCACAAACTGAAATTCAGTGAAAAAATGTCCTCACACTATCCTCAAGAACAATATAATTTCTTCTGGGTGTAGGTCATTAAATAATTACATAGAAATACTATGAAGAGAGATTTTAATTACCGGTGGAACATTACCAACGCTCATAGCAAAAAAACATCGTTTAAAGCAACATTTAATTCATAAATACTTCATAAATTGCGCAGATTACATAGATTATGCTACAACCCCATTCAGCACACTCGGGGTTGCAATCTGATGGCAGTGACAGGTGCTAGCATTAGCATTGATTCAATCCAAAATATCGCCTCTACAATACAGCAAGGAACTCGGGGGATCGATCTTACCAGTCAAATTTCCCAACTTGATCCTCGAAGACAGCACCAGCAAAGTTACACAATATAAATAAATTAAAACATAAAGTGAATATAATAGCCATTTTAGCAGCAGCTCGCTATGGCTCTACGGGGAAAAGAGGAAATATAGCGTTCCCTGCAGGCTCCCACTTCCGCAGCTCATCGCCTACAGCGCCCCCTGCCGGGCCGGGTGTCCCTCGTCTTGATCATATTGACAGAACTTGTGTTTTTGAGAGGGGCCATAGGAGCCATGACAATAAAAAGCTTAACATGAGATAATAAAAATAGGAGATAGCTTTCTATGAATTCTAACATGCTTATTTTCACTTTGGTGACTCGGGAAATAAGTATACAGACTATGTCTCTTTTACAAATTAACATGAATAAACTATGGTCAGATTTATGTTGTCTGGTTTCTATTGAATAAAACTTAACCCAGTTTGTGATTTTAAACGAAAGACGGACACATATATTGATCCTCCATTGTATTTGGGTTAAATGTTAACCATTTTTTTGGTAATACTTTTTCGACTCGAAGCCTTGAATATACCTTGAATATCTTGAATTTCACAAGATCCCGGGTACTCCTTATTATCATCATCTCATAGAAGTATTTTATTTATTTATTATACATTATATTAAGTGAGGGAATTTACAGAAGCGTTACCCATCTGAAGAACCCTAATGGCATTACTAAACAATTAAGATTTTCCATATATTTGTTTGGAACATGAGCGCCCCTTGTGATTTACTTTCGATAAACAATTTTTCCTTCCAGTGGCAGTTTTTTTTTTCTCTCATTATTTCAAGATGGCGTCGAGCGGAGAAGATGGGGAGCACGAATGGACAGCGGCAGTACGACCGCTTCTATCGGCTTCTTACACCGCTTTTGAAACGAAGGAGCTACCTCAACTCGTGGGCTCTATTATCAACAGGTAACCGTTTATGTGTCGGGGACCATTGTCTCTCTGTCGACGCAGATAATGGCCATGTCAACCGCAGACCCCACCGCTCTGCTAACCCGCTAGCGCGCTAGCCCAGGTACAGCGCTAGCGTTAGCGGCTACACAGTTCCCCAGCTACACTACAGTGCAGTTTACATTGACCTCGACTCACTGGCTTGACGTTAGCTCCGACGCTAGCGTACTTGTGTGTCATGGCATGTACGCACTTAAAAGACAAGCGACACATGACGCCTGGGACATGGCGAGCGTTTGTACAGCATGGCCAGCACATTGGTCAGGCGTCGTTAGGATTAGTTATGTGTCTGAACGTTGTCCCAAGTGAAAATATGCTTTATCATGAGCTAGCTAACACCAACAGGACCAACAGGCTAGCTGGCCTGGGGACCTGGCTGGCCAGCGTCCTGGAGCGTCAAGATATAGCCTAGCAGCTGACCATGAACGGTGTCTGTTGGATAATTGTAATGGGTCGGATTTTGTTTATTATTGGTATTGGTTCATGTGATCCGTGGGCCTGTCAACATGACACTGTCTGCTAGCTCCCATGGCTGCTGGTTGGACTCGTTGTGTGACTGGACAGACCATGGACATATCTAGACGGATCATGTAAGGTGTAGTTCCTCGTAACTAATGAGGTGATATAAAGGCGGACTGCAAGCCTGTCCATACATTTTGGAGGGTGTGTCGGGCTACTTGGAGAAGTTGTCTTGTTATATACTGTTATGGAATTGTTATATACTTCATAATTACCGTAAAGGGGGCGGGTCACGAGGCCGCAGGCTGTAACTAGATTTATATATTAAGCAGCACATTGAACAATTGCGTTTAGATGTTTTTGGCAGCTTGTTTAACAGTCGTTTGCGTATATCTATGGTTGTTGGTTAATCCTTATTTGGTGGGACTTATTCCCTTGTTGACATATACTTATAGGAATTATGTTGCACTTCTGGCCAGCTGCTTTGCCACTTCGTCGTAACTATAGGAAGCTCTTATTATAAAAGCATGTATTTTAACTGAAATGAATGGTCCTAACTAACTCTGACCCTTAACGAACGGTTGGATGAGTTAAGATCAATTACTATGCATGTGTTGTGTTAATGTGTTATATATTTCAAAGGTTTACTGCAAAACATGTTAGCAGGGGGGTCTGGAGAAGACATACCAAATTATACAAGACTGTTGACATTTGATAAGACTAAAGGGATCACTGTCTCTAGATAGTTCTGTTCACATTTGGCTTAGAGGTTACCATTGCCATTCTTATTTTGAAATGCGTCATATGTGCTTAAAACTTTCAAACAATATTGTCCTGCTGCTGACCCATGTCCACCATGCAGTCACTGAATAATTAAAAAACATCAGTGTTTTTGTGAATGACCACAAGCAATTGCTTTATATAGTTGTCCTAATCGTCGGACCATATTTTGTGTGCTTTCACCTCATGATTCCATCACATCTGACCTCACCTCTTTTTAATCTAGGTCAATTTCATGTATACCTGGCTCAATGTATTATTATTTGCAGTTTGCGGCTAAAGTGTACATTTAACCCACAATGACTTTTAGTTCACTTCCCATAATTGGGTTGTATCACGTTCTAACCTAAAGCATACCAAACCAAAGTTCACTTGAAAGCAGGCAGAGACCCCCCATTTGCAAGCAGACCAGTTGTTGTGGTCTGAACCTGAGTAGGAATTGGCGTTCACTTCTCCCTAAACAAACTGTAGTATGTGGGGAAACGCTCCAGGGTTGATTTAAAATGGACCAAACAGCTCAGGTGTGAAAGCACTCTAACCTAGCTTTTCAAATGGTCCAATGCATATTAAATGATATATACAATGTTCCTCTAACCTGTTGGGCATTAATGAAATTTGAGCCTGCTAACTTGATCCAAGTTGCCCTTATTTTCTGCCTGGTGGTGACACATTAGCCCCCTGGTTGTTTGAGCCACCACAACCTGATATGCCACAGGCCTGTTGTGATCTGGGGCTGTGGTGTTTTCGTCCATAAGATCGACGAAAGGCTAAATGGCATGCTGAAGCTACAGCCGTTGGTCTTCAAGATGGAGATGAGGGTGCAATGGAACTGCTTGTAGGGCACTCTGTTTGCATCCAAGCATGGAAGCCGTTGCAGTCATGATAAGGTGTAAGCCTATGTTATGGGCATTATCTAAATATTCTTATTGCCTATCGCTAAACATAAGTGGAGGAACATTATCCAAAACTGTAAGACATAGGTTAGGAGAGTGGCAGAAGCTGGCCAGCCTATCCACAAAGAAATGCACATCAGCTATACACAAAATGAAATCCAAAGACCCATTTCAATATAATCTGGATTTATACAATGTTCATCGGGTCTCTTGGCTGTAGACATGAATAACCTCGTTTTCAGTATTAAATGGAGAGTAGCGCCATTTTTATTCACACTGCTGAAGCAAATAGGTGAACTCTTTGTGTTCACACTTCAGTAAAGCATAAAGATGATATTCTAGCTGCTTTTTTTAGGATATGCCAATGTAGAGTGTTATATTATGTTTCCCATAATGTTTTTTGTGAGCTATTCTCTGAGGCATGAAGAGTTCACACATCTCTTTTTGCAGCGTGCGTCTCGTCTGCTGTGTGTAGTGTAGTAGGGCCGCATCACAGAGCAAATGTAGCTGGGAACCTTCAAAGCTGATATAGCTTGCACTGTCAGAGACTGGAGGAAAATCATCTTACTGTATATACGGAGTATATGGGCCAAACTACTTGTGAGCGAGTCAACATTTATGGCTGAAGTAAACAAAAATAGAGGGCAGGGCAAACCATAGTCGCAACATGGCATTAATATTTGGCAGATGTTGCATTTTGCTGGTACAATATGCAAAAAAGTGTTTTGAAATGTGCACTAAAACACATTATTGTGTAGACACATATTTTAGGTTTACAGGAATTGGATGCTTTTGCTCTTCAGCAGCGTAGAGGTTTTTGAGGGTGGGTAGGGTTCTGAGAAGGAGGGCTGAGATGCAGCACCTTTTCTTCAATATTTTTACTCAAGCTGGCTTGAAAATGCAAATCAACCATACTGTACCTTTTACCTTTTATAAAATCAAGATTTCCCAGCTGTGTTTCTATCCATGATTGATGGGGTATTTTAACACTGCTTTGTGTGGTATGACCTAAATACCAGACGTTTTGCATAGTTTCTCAAGTTGAACCACTGGCAGTTTTAATCCACGTCTGTGTGTCTTTCTTTCTCCCTCTCCGTCTACGTCTCGCTCTTTCCCCCTCCTATTAAACGTGTCTATAAAAATGTATTTTACCTTCCCTTTGCAGTGAAGCAGAGATTCTTCACCATGACAAACAGTATGAGCCATTCTACTCATCATTCGTGGCCCTCTCGGCACATTACATCACCACAGTATGTGGACAAAGTAAGTAATCGTCTCTCTTGCTGGCTTTGTGCAGAACCTAGGCTACTTGCAGACAATGTTATGTCACATCCAATGTCTCAGTTATATGGGGCTGGACGAGGGTCACAAACTATGTCCACATGGAGTCCTGTATGTTTTGATGTTTGATGCAGAAAAAGATGACTCTAATATAAAATATTATATATATATATATATAAACAAATCATACTAGCATACAATGAGACGCATGTGCAACTAAATAGATGTAATTTCAAACATGTCAAGTATCATGCTTGTTATCTTTTCTCAAGTTCTCTCTTGATAGGGTGGTGTCTTTCACTCTAGGCAAATATGCACCATTGTTGACCTAATCTTCCTCTGCCTGTATTTGTAGTACCAAGGAACCAGCTGCAGTCAGTAGCCTCAGCATGTAAAGTTCTGATCGAGTTCTCTCTGCTGCGGCTGGAGAACCCAGACGAAGCATGTGCCGTGTCGCAGGTAAGACCAACTGCCAAGGAACAAAAGGACACTTACTATCAACCAATTGTAGCACTCGAAATTTTGATTATCTGGTCACCATTTTTTTTTCGGAATGAATGTTACTTAAAAATGGTTGAAGAGAAATATATTTATTCAAAATACGACATTATGACATGACTTGACCATTATTTGTCTGTGATCGCTCGAGTGGTATTATTTTCAAATTTCCTCAAGATTTCTCAGGAGTAAACCTTTTATCCCTCCCACCTAGAAACACCTGATCCTCCTGATCAAAGGACTCTGCACAGGCTGCAGCAGACTAGACCGCACAGAGATCATCACTTTCACTGCAATGATGAAGTCTGCCAAGTTGCCTCAAACTGTCAAGACCCTCTCAGACGGTGAGTGCATGGCATCACGGGCCACATCTTCCCGGGTGGATGGTGTCAAGCAAGCGAAAACACAGCCTTTTCAGTTGGAAATCCAACGGTCCTGTTCCAATGGCGTCTGCAGTGGCATTTGGAGGCTTGACTTAGACCGGCCCAGATGTCAGCGATAATTAGATATTTTATATTTAGGCATTGGATGAAAAAGCGTGACTGCTTTCAATGTTAACCGCCAATGTCAGCTTTGATTCCACAATAAATATATCATTTAATGATTAAATCTGAGGATGGATAATTAGTACTCATTAAGTCATTCTAATTATTCAACTTAATCCGACAGTGGAGGACCAGAAGGAGCTGCCCAGTGTGCTGAACCCAGAGCTCCGGCACAAGGAAGTGCAAATGAACTTTTTCAACCAACTGACTTCAGTTTTTAACCCTGACCTGACGACCCTACTGTCCTCTCCGTCGGCGTCACACACGCAGGTAAACCTTCTCACAACCCCTCACTTTGCTCCTACTGGCTCACTTGTCAGTAGAAGAATCACGCATTAACTCTTAAAATGAAACAGGTTTTTTTTGTTCCCTGTCAATGTAGGCCGAGAGCGACTGTGACGAGCAAATGACTACAGATCAGGCCGTCCAGGCCAAAATGAAGAATGCCTTTGTCTCTCAGAATGTGTCCAGTTTACAGGAACTAGGTGAGAAACTATATTTTAAGGAAATGGTATATATTACAAACTGAAAAATACATTACTATTCAGAAAGGTGCCTCAGTTTGGGCATGTCTGTTGGTTCAGCGTTGTTGTGCTTCCCGTAGGTGGGTCAGAGAAGCTGCTGCGGGTGTGCCTCAACCTGCCCTACTTCCTCCGCTACATCAACCGCTTCCAGGATGCTGTATCAGCCAACTCCTTCTTCATCATGCCTGCCACGGTGGCTGATGCCACCGCTGTTCGCAACGGGTAACACCTCTCCCTCTTTTAGTGGAGCCACCCATTGTTGGGTGTTTTGCGGCATGATCGAAACAATATAATAATAGGTGTTTAAACAATTGTTTAATGCTTTTCAATATAATGCAAATTAACTAGTGACTGGTAAAAGGGGAACCTATTAATCGTATTGTTATCAGGGCATGACAATGTAGTGAGATATTACTACATTCTCCAATCTGCATGTACACGAATAATGCAATTGTAAGAATAAGGCGACAGCGGGCCTATTCCAGTTCCTATTGTTCGAAGAAAGAAAGTGTGAGTAACCGTAGCGTCTTGTCTGCAAGTGGCACCCGGCTCACCTACCTTCTGCTCCCTCCCTCTGGTGCAGGTTTCATTCTTTAGTCATTGACGTAACGATGGCACTGGACACACTCTCCCTTCCCGTCCTGGAGCCCCTGACGCCCGGCAGGCTACTGGATATGACCGTGCTGGCCCTAAGCTGTCTCTATGCTGGTAGGGTCAATGTGATTGATGCATTATACAAAGTGTCATAGAATTAAGTCATCTACTCTGACAAGTTAAACATGGATTCTTTGGTTGTTATCACTTCAACAAAGGGCCATGTGCACGTTTTACTTTTATGGAGCTATTGGTTGGTTAATTGCAATGCTAATGGGGATAATCAAATATATATATCCTATATTATTATGTTTCATATTTTGCATGTGCTCCAGGTGTGAGCGTGGCCACCTGCATGGCAATCCTGCAGGTGGGCAGCGGCCTGCAGCTCCGCTCAGCCTCCACCGGCAGTAAAGAGGAAGACTACGAGAACGACGCTGCCACCATCGTGCAGAAATGTGTGAGTAGGAACACTTAACGCATGACGTGACGTCAGGGAGAGGAAGTATTCAGTGTTGTTCCAGTTTAACGAGGAAAACCTTTGTGTTTCCAAACAGTTGGAGATCTATGAAATGATTGGACAGGCCATCAGTAACTCTCGCAGAGCTGGAGGAGAGGTGAGTATCTAAAAATGCAACCAAGATGTAAAGAGCATATACATTTATATATTTCCATGAATTTATCAATCATTCAATCTCTAATTTCTAATATTTGTATCATGCTTAAATAATGATTGAATGATACATAACGTCAATTATAATTGTTTTGTTATGTGTCAGTACTGAACCAATCGTAATCAATGTCCATTCCGTGTCCGGCCGCAGCACTACCAGAACTTCCAGCTGCTGGGGGCCTGGTGCCTGCTGAACAGCCTGTACCTGATCCTCAACCTGAGCCCCACCGCCCTGGCCGACAAGGGCAAGGAGAAGGACCCCCTGGCCGCCCTGCGCGTGCGGGACATCGCCGCACGCACCAAGGAAGGCGCAGGCTCGCCCAAACTGGGCCCTGGCAAAGGGTACGTGTTGGCACGACGCTGTCATGCCTGTCTGCTGCTCTGCTCACGTCGTGTCGTTTTTATTCTCCAGCCCTGAAGCACATGGCGTGACGCACACAAAGTGGTTTTGAATTTCCGTGCACTGCTCAATTTATGCTCTGGGTGCTTTCCTTTTTTTAAAACGATATCATTATATTCACTTTTTGGGTCGTGCAACAAAAAACAACCGAAAATTTAGCGCTTTGGGCTTTATTCTTCAGTTTAGTACATTTCTTTCCTTTTTCCGAGGTTTTCCAAGTTGCTATTGTAATCACATTATTTTCTAACATGGCCTAATGCTTTGTATTCAATGCCGTTTATCTTTTTATTTTTTGGTAATTGTTTTTAATTTCTCTCCTCAAGGCACCAAGGGTTTGGAGTCCTTTCCGTCATCCTGGCCAACCATGCCATCAAACTACTAACCTCCCTGTTCCAAGACCTCCAGGTGGAAGCCCTTCACCGGGTAAGACCCACCCCACAAACCGTGAGTCCTTCTGCATGTTGAAGTGCCCCCCTGGTTCTGAGTCGTACTGCACGCTGAATATGTTGCTGTGTTGCTGTGAAACTGGGAGTCTTGAGATCAGAGGAAATGAAAGTGAAACTCAAGAGTGTTACTGCAGTTCAGGAAAGCGTTACTTTATTGGATTGGTGATAGGGAATGGGAGGCTGCAAAGCATGTGATAGCCATCAGCTGGTCAGTCTGTTGACTTTATGAGTTTTATTTTCTTGACAATTTTTGTCTGACTTTTTAATTTTATTTTAGAAATTGCGTGAAGTATATTCAGAATTCCATTTTACAAATAAGTGAATGTCTCTACATGTCTCTATGTTGTCTATACATAAATGCATGCAAAAGTAAAATGGGTATTGTATGATCATTCCAAGCCTCCATGTTCATCATAAACGTTTTTTTCACCACAATGACTTATTTAACACGTGATGTTTCTAATGCACATGGATGACAGGGCTGGGCCAGCGACGGGCCCCCAGCAGAGCTCAACATCATGGCTCAGAGCACCTCCATCCAGAGAGTCCAGAGGCTCATTGACTCTGTGCCGCTGACCAATCTGCTCTTCACCCTGCTGTCAACCTCCTACAAGAAGGTGTGGACTCCTAGCTCACTCCTAGCCCCGGTGTGCCCCATGTCCAATACGTCTCAAACCTTTGCAAAGTATAGTGTTTGTGGATGTTTGTTTTAGAACAAGTCCTATTTTATCAGCGGTTCCAAAATACCATTTTGTTATCATATTTACTCATTTTGCAGCACTTTTATCCAAGGCGATTCAGAAAGATGTCTTTGGGGAAATCCATTTTTTAATGAGCAAGCTGATGCCATGCACCTCGCTCACTGATACAACGGCGTGTTGATTGTCCCCCAGGCGTGCGTGCTCCAGCGACAGAGGAAGGGCTCCGTTAGCAGCGATGCCAGCGCCTCCACAGACTCCAACACCTTCTACGAGGACGACTTCAGCAGTACGGAGGAGGACAGCAGCCAAGGTACATTGTACTGTACTGGGGCTCTGACCGGGCCGTAGGATTGGTTTGTTTATTTTTCAGATGTTGATAATGTAATTACTTAAGCCCAATGCACACAAAGAACGGATTTCAGTTCATAATTGTAGCACAAGATTTATGGAATAATATTGTTTTACTGGAGAAAAGACCACAAAGCGCCCATATTTATTTTTGAGCGCTTCAAAGGGGGTATGTTTGACTTGATTTCTGATACCTATGTTAATCCGTACACTATTGGGGTGTTATTCGCTGTTCACAGCATTCTTTACTCTTTCTGTTACTCTCCATTGATCACTTGAGAGAAATCCTATAAACAGGACATTTCAACAGTACATGTGCACATTTTGGTGAAATTTAGTTTGCTGCCATATTGCTGCGACCGTTTTACATTTTGTGTTGTTGATTAGCACAATTAATACAATTCCATATATTATTTATGCATATTTGTATAAGCTTCATGCTGCTGACGGCATGCCATGACATTCTAGATTTGATTTGGCCATTTGAAATGCACATGCAAAGATGAGTTTGTTCAGCTACTTAAATTGCCACCAACATCACCATTAAAACAATGGACAGGCTGCAGTTAGAAAAAAGCCTCCAAAAAGACACTGGTTTATAGACCTGAATGTATAATCAAGCAGCACCCCTGTGTGTTTGTGTGTTTAACCCCTCAAAGAACTAGCATCAGCTCTGAGTTGTGACCAGGAAGGGTTTAAAAACGTTGTGCTGTTAAGGCCAGTGTCAGATCCTTTTGGCAAAACTCTGCAGCCAATTCAGACCAGTCTAGTATTAGGTCAGTAAAGTTATCCCCCTGAGGCAGCCCCCCCCGCC
>JAOPUD010000001.1:19407949-19440116 GCA_027122715.1 Trisopterus minutus
CCCCCAACATGTCTACATCCACACACAAAGACCATCCCAGCGCCCACTAATCCAAACTGTGCTGCTTCCGTTGCACGATGCCAGTGTAGTTGACAGTGTTGTGCTGTTTCAGCAGAGAGAAGACAGGAGAACCCAAGTGCAGCTTGTGTCTCAGGTCAGCAGTTCTCTGTCCTCGTGGGGGTGGGTGGGCTTACCCAGACCTTGGTGTCCGCATCACTGTCCTAGACCTAACTTTGTTGATGTTGTTTCTGTTGTCGTTGTATGTCACACAAAACGTAGGCTCTTGAGCTGGGGCTTGTCACCTGTACAACATAACGGAGCCACAGAGGAACGCGCTTTGTCCAAACCCTCAAACAATCCTAATTAATTGACTTGGGCTAAAGTGTTTGTCTCTGGCTCTGACTAGTGTAAAGGATAATACCAGTGGATGGATATGACATCTTGTCTTTACTGAAATTAGATTTATACTCAACCCCATTCTGACAATCAGAGGTGTGATTTCCCTGCAATTTGCAGTGTCGGCGCCTAACATGCATACTGATACAGTATCTCAGGTATCTAAAATAAATGGGTTGCAGATAGGAATCTATCCAATACCAATAGTAAACACACTTCTTTGGCTACAACGGTCATGTTGACTACGGCTGACATTGGAACCCATGTCCGTATATACTGGTATTATCCTTCAACTACAAAATGTTCCTGTTATGCTTGTAAGACTAAAGGCTTAGGTTGTATTCACTATGCCCCGCCTTGCCTTCACCCAATGAGCTACGGTTCTCTTGTTATGCATGCAGATGTGAATATCAACTTAAACTGATATTCCCCATGGGATAACTTTCGCCTAGTGCCCTGTTCAGATATTTGAATAACCAAGTCATATAAAGTGGAGGTCATCTGATCTATTATGTCACCTTAATTTACACATGGGTGTAAGTAACTTAATACATTGAATGCACATTTGCCAGTGCCAATGACCGCTCATGTTTTGGGCTGTTAATTTAAACCAGAAGTCAAAAGATTTGTATAATCTTTTAGGTGGAAAAAACAGAATTGGCTGTGAGCTAATATGCGTTAGCAGATGAACATACCGTCTTCTCGGTTGGCAACTACTGTAATTTTCACCCATAACTTAACATTTAGTTTGAGTATTTAATGCATTTAACAAATCACATTTAGTTGTCATTTTTTTAATTTGCAACTTAGTTACTATAATTCCTGTTTCCATTGGTCTGCTCAGCGGTATATATGAAGCCGACGGTAGCCATTGCATCGATCACCTTCCTGCATTGCTTTTTGTTTCTTCACTAGTAACGGTGGTCTTCTTGCTCTTGTCCAGCTGCCATCTGCACAGCATTTATAGGTGTCCCAATCTAGCTTGAACGCTGATACTACCTGCATTTTGATGTCACCTCAGCCACCGAACCAACGCCATGTATTGATTTTGTTTTCTTGGCACGTGTGTATACACCACGCCGTCCCTGCCTCGGGGCATAACGCGCTAAACACCCAGTGTGTCCTTCCAGACGATGACAGTGAGCCCATCTTGGGCCTTTGGTTTGAGGAGACGATCTCCCCCTCCAAAGAGAAGGTTGCCCCTCCACCTCCTCCACCACCACCACCCCTGGAGACCTCACCCCGTCTGAAGAGCCCCAGCAAGCACAACCCCAGCGAAAACGGCAACATCCTGGCAGGCCGCAAAGACCCAGAGCTGGTGAGCTGCTTGTTTAATTATATTTATTGATTTTTATATCAATGTTTTAATTTTTATCATTTGTTCCGTGTAACATAGATGTTTGTGAGTTTTGCCTTCCTCTGGTGCATTGTATTTGACATTTGGAAACGATAATTGTTCTTCCTTGTCCCCTAGTTCCTTGGCCTTGCCTCCAGCATCCTGAACTTCATCACCACCTCCATGCTCAAGTCCAGGAACAACTTCATCCGCAACTACCTGAGTGTGTCCCTGACAGAGCAGCACATGGCCACGCTGGCCAGCATCATCAAGGACGTGGACAAAGATGTGAAAGGTGGGCCAGGGGGATGAGGAACCTACCTTAATTGGGTAGTGGAGTGGAATTAATAGACGCCAGTACAAGAGGACTGCTGAAATTTAAAGGACTTTGTTTAACACGGGACAGAGATGAAAGATCATTAGAGACGCAAACACATGCAGGTCTTAATGTGTCAAAGTTTTACTATGTACACCTATATACGTTGTCCATCTGTGCTGCTACAAAGGAATACCTTTGTCGATATGATTTGTACATAGCAAAACTTTTATAGTGTTGGTTGTATTCAATGAGCAACATCCTAAAGTTGTTGTCCAGTGACGCTCTCAGATGCTGGCGACTGTCCGCTGTCCTCACTCATACGGTGCACCGTGTTTCATTTCAGGTTCCTCAGATGAAGTGTTTTCTCTGGCCCTCTACCACTTCAACCACACACTTGTGACCTCTGACCTACCATCTCCAGCCCTGCAGGTAAGGGACATGGTCATTTACTATTTGCTCAGAGTATAACCGAACAGGTCAATATTAACAATAAAAAGCTGCAGCCACATTGACTCATCACTCGGGACAATTCTCAACAAATGCTTCCGATGTGTTTCCCCAGAGCACACTGCTTCAACAGCTGGGGGTGGCCCCGTTCTCAGAGGGCCCGTGGCCCCTGTACATCCACCCCCAGTCCCTCTCGGTGCTCTCCAGGCTGCTCCTGATATGGCAGCACAAGGCCACGCTGCAAGGAGAGCCTGACGTACCGGAGTGCATCAAAGTCTGGGAACGGTAAGCCACATGCTCATTCTATTCCCTTTACAATCGTCATTTTCAGTCAACCAAATGTAAGTATGTCGATGTATGAGTAGAGTCGCTTTGGATATAGAGTGAATGTGGTGAGGTTCCTAATAACAGTGTTGCCATCGTTGTGTTCATCATGTATATTCCCCTCCATTCCCCTGGCCCCCTGCAGGTTCCTGGGCACCCTGAAGCAGCACACCATCCAGGGATCCGTCCCCGCCGAGGAGGACCTCAACGTGGAGCACCTCCAGCTGCTGCTGCTCCTCTTCCACAACCTGTCGGAGGGGGGCCGCCACATGGTGCTCACCCTGGTGGCCCAGGCCATCTCCGAGGTGGCCCAGAACGGAGAGACCCAGCTGAAGGCCGTGCCCCTCAACCTGGCCCGCCTGCTGCTGGTCCTGGACTACATGCTGCACCACTACTCCAAGCCACCTGTGTACCTGTTTGAACAGGTAGGAGAGGCGGACGGCCCCGGTCTAGCTACACTAGTAGAGGGTTGAGTGGGCCCGGCCAGGGAGAGGGGTTTGGTAGTCTTACAAGTCGGACTACACAGAACAGGAAACAACGAGTAACTCCGCTGTAGTTGGACGGCAGCCAGATTAGGGGTTTGGATCCAGCTGGTGGATACCTGCTCCAAGACTGTATCAGGGTATTGTAGGAGCAACACATGGCTATTTATAATATTTTCCAGTCCTATAGTATTCTCTACAGATGAGTAATCTCTTCTTCATTGTTTGTATTTATTTATTGTTGTTCATGAAGATAAATCATGATGTCATTCATAGGTCCAGTACAACCTCCTGACCCCGCCCTCGTCCGGACCCGGTTCGCCCCAGGACGGAAGCAAGCGGGGCAGCCTCCCTCTCTACTATGCCTTCAAGGAGGTGGAGGAGAACTGGTCCAAACACTGCTCTGCAGGTAGAGCCCCGGCAGCCGTGTCCTAGCAACCAGTCCATGAGCAATGAGCTTAAGTGTCGGGTATAATAAGACATTGTTGTCCCTGGTTTCTGGTTGCAGATGCGACGCTACAGCCCAAGTTCTACTGCATCCTGTCTCCTGATGCCTCTGAGGATGACCTCAGCCGACTGGACAGCAAGGTGAGACCACCGTCACCAGGAGGTCACGGGTCACGCCACAGCTGCTTACCACCAGACCAACGTGCACTCTACGATTGAGCTTGGTCTGGCAATAGCCAGGCTCGTCCTATCTATTAATTTAATTTGAACGAGGGTATAAGCTAGGGGTGAAACGGTGCACAGAAGTCACGGTCCTGTGCATAGCGCGGTTCGGACATCACGGTTCGGTACGAGTTTGGTACAAAGGGAAAAGAAAAAAACGAAATGCAGAAGGCAATTCTTTTTTATTGTCTCTGGTTGTACCCCCTAGTGTCATACAGCCTCTCCCCTGAGCTAGCTGCAACAGCCTGAACGGTGTCATCTAAGATAAACAATAAGACTATGTTTTGTGTTTTCTTCCTAGGTGTTTGAGAAGCTGTTCAACGGCGCAGTGAAATACGACGAGCTGTATTCCTCTCTCATCTCTCTGCTGGCGGCCGGCTCTCAGTTCGACACGGCCCGGAGAGAGGAAAACAAAGCCATCGCTCCCATGGTGAGAGCCCTGACGCGGTCCTGGCACCGCCGTCGGACACCCTGGTCTACACAAAGCCTGTTTACTGATCTGCACTACGGCGCAGCGTGAAATACATGTGCCGGCTATTAACAACTTGTGTTCACATGACACTTGTGTCACATTTCTTTAAATATACGCATACCAAATACTTTTACATACATATTACACCACTGCTGTTTTTTCACCAAAATGTAGATTTTGGTGTTAAAATGGATATCGCTATCGAGCTCTGTAAAATAAACCGTAACATTTCAAACGGTTCATCCTCTTGACCTTGAGCTTTGTGTGTTGCCGGGCCCAGGAGGCCTGCTCGCTGCAGTACTACTTCCTGGTCCTGTGGAGGATCCTGGGAGTGCTGCCCCCGTCCAAGGCCTACATGGAGCAGCTGAAGAGCGGCTGCAGCGATCCCAGCGAGAGCGACATCCTCCACACCCTCCGCTGGTCCTCGCGCCTCCGCGTGCCCACCTACGTCACCTGGATCAAGGTCGGTCCACAGCTGGAGTATAGTAGATAATACAATAGAAAATGACTTTTGCACTGGCCTGGGACAGTAGTTGCTTATTGGCCTCACCTCAGAGGCCTTCTAATGGGCACGTATCACATCATATATCATCAAAAAAGTGTTTTGCTCTACGGATTAGTTCACCAGGGCTTATTTAATGAAGCGATTGCATTTGGAACAAAACGATTCAAACAAACCGAATGCAAACATAAATCCAAGAATGAATGACCATTCAGAAATGTAATACATCCCATTATTTGGAAAAGTGGTCGACATGCGCATGGAGGTGCGTGTGTCTGGGTGGGTGTATCTGAACTGGTGTCTTGTGTTTGTTGCCTTCAGGATCACTTGGTCAAGCAGGGGCTGAAGGCAGACCAGGCCTCCGCCCTGGTGGAGCTGACGGCAGCCAGGTGCAGCACGGTCAAATATGACGTGGAACTGGCAGAGGAATACATCGCAAGACAGGTAACGGCGAAGAAACGCCACGTGCTTTCCCGACGTGTGGCTCCTAGCCTAGAAGATTAGGCTGATCACACGTCTCTCGGTTCGCGGACAGATCTCTGCGTTCTCCGCCGTGGACCCCAGCGCCATCCTGCCGCTGCACCAGGTTCTCTCCCTGCAGGCCATCTACACCCTGGACGCCGTCATCTCCAAGGTCCAGGTGTCCCTGGACGACCACCTGTCCAAGGTCGCCATGGAGACGGACGCCAACAAGTCCTCGGAGGTCACCAAGAACCTGCTGCCCGCCACCCTTCAGCTCATCGACGTTTACACGGCGTTCACCAGGTGAGCCTCACTGAGACTACCCGCACACACAGACATGCAGGCACAGACACCAATCACACACACACAAAGAAAACTGGATTATCTTATTGAGTTCACCTTGCACAATAGGACTATTGCATAGTATCATGTTTTGTTTTTGTTTCTCTTTTTTTAGAAAGAGAATGATTATCTGATTTGGTATAAATGTGTACGTCAAAGTAACATTCGGTTGCGGTGTGTTCGCAGTAGTACCATTTTACAGTTTTTTTTCTAAATGACGGTATTATTTTAGTAACGGTGACAAAATGGCCTAGCCATGTTGAGGAGCATAGAAGACAAACCAACGTTTAAAGCCTCCAGACCGTGATGCGTACTAAGCGAGCGCCGTCTGCTCCCAGGTCTTACCTGCTGATGAGCCTCCCGGAGGAAGGGGACAACAAGCTGACGGACGCTAAGCTCCAGGGTTACGCCGCAGTGCTCTCCATCGGCTCCACCCGCTGCAAGGCCAACACCCTCGGTACGTTTCGGCAGCAACCGCGGTGATGCAGGCCATTCGCTGGTCACCTGATCCACACCCGTCTTAGTGTCGTGGTACGGCGTTACCAAAGGCCTGTGTTTGGGTTGTTCTGGTGACTGGTGGAAAAACAAATGTAAACCAGCCTGAGACGTGGTAACACCTTGAGTGTTCTTCTGCTCATCCTCCGTTCTCCGTGTCCTTCCACAGGCCACAGTATTATGCAGAACCTGCCGTCCGCTGTGCAGACCCTCTGTGAGACCTGGAACAACATACACACCAATGAGTTCCCCAACATCGGCTCTTGGGTATGTGTTTAAGTATTTGCTTGTGTGGTAGGAAAGTCATTTGAGTAAATTTAAATTTCTGTCTGGTCAGATTGCAGCTCTCACCACCTGTGTTTTGTTTGTGCTATCTTACATTTTGTTAGACGTCTGTTTAACTTAAGCCCACTACCCTTCATCGCATCTTCTGATAATTAAGCATCTATCTAAAGCTATTGATTGATTGCATATCAATAGAAATCGTGGTTTTTGAGGGCCACAATAATATGTTGACAAAAAACATATTAAATATTTAAGACATTCCAGAATAAAATACAACTACAATCCATTTAATTCCGGAAATTGCTAATTACTACATTTCATGGGTTATCTTGTTATCGCTCCTCCACAGCGCAATGCGTTTGCCAACGACACCATCCCCTCTGAGAGCTACATCAGTGCCATCCAGGCGGCCCACCTCAGCACTCTGAGCTGCCAGTCCCTGGCTCTGGCCCCCTCCCTCAAACACATCCTGCTGTCCCTGGTGCGGCTCACTGGGGACCTGATTGTGTGAGTGAACTCTTGATCCTGCTCACGATCAGCACTGTGTTCTATGGCACAGCAGCCACTGCCCTTGGTCCACTTTTGTCCTTGTACTTGACTTTAGTAACTAAAGTAACAATGCTGCTTTGTCGACAAACCAATCTAACATGTCTCACACTTTTTATTTAGAAGATCAAAGCCTACTTGTACACTTTCTGAGCCATCAGCCATTTGTCAGGCCATTTCTTTTCACAAACAGTTCTTTACTACACAAACCTGCTAAAACATATCTTGTTTATCTATGCTGTTCCATGTGTCCAATATTTATTCTTGTAGCCTTTTCATTCTTTGTAGGAAGAATGAAATGTATGATGTATCAAGATGAATCCCTTTTTAGATTTCGACTCAAATGGCAAATAAAGTTCTGAATCCAAATCATTCAAGTCACACCACGCCCTGACACTTCACTGCAGGGCAATATATTAAATACACAACATATTTCACATAAAAGCCTTCTCGGCCTATAAGCCCGTAGGAATGATCTTGACGTGGGGTTGTTCTCCGCCCCTCCAGCACGGAGGAGCTGAACCCTGCCCAGGTGGAGCGCTCCCTGCTGCCGCTGCTGCTGGAGAGCAGCACGGAGAGCGTGGCCGAGATCAGCAGCACCTCACTGGAGCGCATCCTGGGGCCCGCCGAGTCAGACGCCTTCCTGGCCCGCATCTACCAGCGCCTGGTCACCGGCTGCTACAACATCATCGCCCACCACTCCGACCCCAACAGGTATGCTACAACGTCGGCGCCCTCCACTCTGACGCCAACCGGCATGGCTTCAGTTTGCTGCCCACATCAGAACTATTCCCTGCCGGGCTCCATCTTGAGTCACAAGCAATACCAGATGGCACTAACCCGGTTTAACTATTAGTAGGACATCGTGAGCTCAATTTATTCATTTGTTATCATCAAATAAAATTTTTGGCAGCATATCCAATGCCCCACAGTTGTGATTTAGTGCTAAATTATGTTAAACGCGTTCATAGAGTGCTTTCCTCATGTACTCATGATTGTTTGCTCCTGTCCAGTGGTCTGGATGAGTCTGTGCTGGAAGAATGTCTGCAGTACCTGGAGAAACAGCTGGAGAACAGCCAGGTCCGCAAGGCCATGGAAGAATTCTTCTCCTTCAGGTATCTTCCCAGCACACATCACACAGTCCATAGTACTTTCCACCGCACAGTTCAATAGCCCTCCTTCTCATGCTGTTCCACAGTTGTGTTTACTCTGACATTTTCCCTGGATTCCATTTTGTGCCAATAGCGGGGAACTCGTCCAAATCATGATGGCGACAGCCAATGAAAACCTGTCCGCCAAGTTCTGCAACCGGGTGCTCAAGTTCTTCACCAAGCTGTTTACGCTCAGTAAGTTCACGTCTGTTGTCAAATGTATCGACATAAGGTCATGTTTTCAGCACACATGAATTTGTGTTTGTTATGATTGTTGCTTCAACGGACCTAATTCAATGGACGTTCGGATTGATGAGGCGTGGAAAAAAAAACAACATAATTCACAACGGTTCAGACAAGGCGTGAAGAACAAACAAATACCACACGCAGCCACTGACCATTGCTCTCCCCCCTCTGCCCCCGTCCAGCGGAGAAGAGCCCCAACCCCAGCCTGCTGGTCCTGTGCGGCTCCCTGGCCCAGCTGGCCTGCGTGGAGCCGTCCCGCCTGCAGGCCTGGCTGACCCGCATGACGGCCGCGCCCCCCAAGGACTCGGAGCACCTGGACGTGGTGCAGGAGAACCGCCAGCTGCTGCAGCTGCTCACCACGCACATTGTGCGCGACAACAGCCAGGTGGGCGAGGGCGTGTGCACCGTGCTCCTCAGCACCCTCATCCCCATGGCGACGGAGATGCTGGCCACCGGCGACGGCACCGGCTTCCCCGAGCTCATGGTCATCATGGCCACGCTGGCCGGCGCCGGCCAGGGGGCGGGGCATCTGCAGCTGCACCGCGCCGCCACCGATTGGCTGACCAGATGGTAAGGGCTGTGGTGCATGACTTGGGCAGTGCTGTTATGTTAGATTACAGTCACCTAGGAAATAAGCAGAGGAGGCTCATGGTGACTTAAGATGGCGGATTCACATTCATAAAATATATTCTAAAAACACAACTCGGGTGATTCATTGTTGATCTTGTATGCTTTTTTGCAGCAAGAAGTACCTGACACAGAAGGATGTGGTGGAAAAAGTGAGCTCTAATTTGACCCAGGGCAAGGTAAGCTAAGCCGATGAACGATAAAGCCATTGCCACAGCACTGACTCTATGCAGGTCTACTACATAACACACGCGTTCCCTGTCCTACTCTAGCACGCCAGTATGCTGGAGTGCTCCTGCCACATCATCTCCTATCTGGCGGACGTGATGAACGCCCTCAGGCTGACCAGCGGCCAGAGCTCCTCGGCCCTGCTGGTGGACGGGGAGGAGAAGGCCATGGAGGTGGACTCGGACTGGGTGGAGGACCTGGCAGTGGAGGAGGATGACTCCCAGGCAGAGGACTCTGTAAGGACCACCACCTTTTTAATACCAGCAGTACAGCTGAGCTGGAGTTGATGAGCGCTAAACCTGAAGCAGATGGTAGAATCCAAGCACTGATCAGAAACTGCTTAAGGCCAGTCGGTTGGTCATTAAAATGCACATAATTCAAAATGTTTCGTTCCATCTCACCATCTCTCTTGTTTTGGATGCCTCCACAACACCATGCTCTGTGTTTGTGCAGCACACCAAGTCCATAGATGTAACTTTTGAACAAGACTCTTGACTCTTAATGTTTGTTTGTTTGGCAGGATGAAGACTCCCTGTGCAATAAACTCTGTACCTTCACCATCACACAGAAGGAGTTCATGAACCAGCACTGGTAACAAAGCTCTTGACTACTTTCTAGAGGAATTGCTTCCTTATAAATAATCTTCCACGTACTCTACACCTTTCGGTTGACCTTGTAGCCAAGGTGTCTACTATTGCATTACATTATAATAAATGGTATTGGAGGAGAGGCTTCTAATATCTCACCTGACCGTAGCAGTTTTTCATTGCCACGTCACATTTAAGTCCATGCACATAATAGTTTTTGCGACTCCGTTGGCTCAGTGCGTGTCTTGCCCTCCACCTCCGCAGGTACCACTGTCACACCTGTAAGATGGTGGACGGGGTGGGTGTGTGCACAGTGTGCGCCAAGGTCTGCCACAAAGACCACGAGATCTCCTACGCCAAGTACGGCTCGTTCTTCTGCGACTGCGGGGCCAAGGAGGATGGCAGCTGCCAGGTGAGACCGAATACCTCAGGTCACCATGGGAAGAGGACAACAGCGGTAACTTTGGCTTGCAAATCACTTTTACCCCCCTCCCCTCCTCCACCTGACATCCATCATCTTCTCATTTCACCCAGGGTTAGCGCTAAGCCTGTGCATTTGGCCCAAAAAATGTAATAAAAAGGGACCTCATATCCATTTCTGACCCATATTTGTGTTATTCTTATGTCTATGCTTGAAAGTTGATGATGAAAAATGTACAGAGAAATGTAAAGCTAAATTTACTTTTTTATTTACTGCATGTTTTATACTTTTTTAACTTTAAACCGACTTTTAATCTTGTTTGTCTAGAGATGCTAAACAATATCTCCTGAAACTGTTTCCACTGTGATATTGAAGTTTGTCCAACATCTTAGTTTTGCGTTGTGTCAAGTCTTGACATTGAACAAAGATTTGATGCACAACGCAACTTTGTCGTTTTTTTTTGTTGATACACCTCCCCCCCCCCCCCCCCATGCCTCTGTCTCACTGCTCTGCCCCTCTCTCTCTCTCTCTCTCTCTCTCTGTCCGTCCGTCCGTCCGTCCCTCTGTCCCCGCAGGCGCTGGTGAAGCGGAGCCCCAGCAGCGGCATGGGCTCCACGCTGAAGGAGTCGTCAGCCTTCCAGAGCGAGACGCGCACCCCGGACAGTGCCCTGCGTCACCAGAGCGCCTCCCCCTCCGACAAGAGCAAGGCCTCGGCCGGCGACGGCAAGGGGCTGGACGAGGACCGGCCCAAGAAGAGCAGCGTCTGCCGGAGCATCGAGGGCTGCCAGGACGAACTGCTGGTCCAAGTGGTGGGTTCAAGGGAGAAGCCTTTTAGAGCCACATACAGCGCTGTTACATTTGGTTCAGTAGAATGAAGAGAAGAAATTGGCACATTTTGTACATCTGTAGATTTTTCTGATTCTGTAAACATTTGTAGAACTTGTATAGTGACTACTTTTTCACAGATATTTTTAGCTTCTATTTATTGGTTGTGGTCCTTTTCTTGATAATCGTACCCAAATACAGGCATTCTAAATAAAACCCATATCTACATCCAAGGACCCCGGCTCATGCTTCCCATTCTCCCCTCGTCCTCCAGGTGGGATCGTCCACAGCAGCGCTGATCCTGGAGATGCTCATCTTCCTCATGGACGCCATCCAGACCAACTTCCAGCAGGCCTCGGCCGTGGGCAGCAGCAGCCGGGCCCAGCAGGCTCTGAACGAGCTGCACACCCAGGACAAGAACGTGTCCATGACCGACCAGCTCATGGTAAACACCCCTCCGTGAACTGCTAGGCTAGAGGGTCTCTAGGGGATTTAAATGCAATTTTATCCGTGAAGCTCGTAATCACAGTTGGTCTCAAAGCGCTGAACAAGCCATATATTTATATCATGTGAATATGTGTATATCATGTGTGTTATTATGAGTATTTTTATGGTAAGCAAGTCTGTAATTTGTGTTTCTTTGGCTGTGACATGGTGGACCTGTGGTTTGCTCTGATGCCTCACAGAATAAAGATCTTTGCATCTAGAAATGGGTAGTGTATTGGTAAGGGAGCTGTTGAGCAATACCCCTCCCTGCCTCCTCATGAACTTTTTAACTTGTTTTCACGCCTAACGCCTAGTTAAATCGGTAGCTTCTAAATCCAGGGCCTGAAGCTCTGTCTCTCCATCCCGCTCACACCTTCCTCTCTCCTGTCTGTCTGTCTGTCTGTCTGTCTGTCTGTCTGTCTGTCTGTCTGTCTGTCTGTCTGTCTGTCTGTGTACAGGTGCCCACCCTGGGGTCCCAGGAGGGCGCCTTCGAGAACGTGCGTATGAACTACAGCGGCGACCAGGGCCAGACCATCCGCCAGCTGATCAGCGCCCATGTGCTGCGTCGCGTGGCCATGTGCGTGCTCTCCTCCCCCCACGGGCGACGCCAGCACCTAGCCGTCAGCCACGAGAAGGGCAAGGTGTGTATGACTGAGGTTATTTGTCATTATGGTGAGACGTGGTTATGTTGCAAAAGTGTCGCAGAGTCTCATGCGAGATTTGGAGAAACGATTTTACAGTACTACTAACTCTTTTGAGTCTTGAGATGGCCACTAGTTTTAGGCAATGACAACTGTGATCCATTCCCATTCCAGTATATTGTGCTTAAATTAGCTTTAGTGGGGGTTGTGTCAAAGGATGAAAAATGAGAACTGTAGTAAAAAAAGTAAGCAGATATGTGGAGGGAAAGTTTTATAATGCTACATTTCAGATTCAGATTGGAAACGTTCCCACCACTGTGGCCTTCGAAATGATATACCATGCATAGTTAAAGTTAGAAATACAGCATTCTTCAGACAACATTCTTTGTTTTCACTCACTCTGCTGCTTCTAAAAATAGAAGCCTACACTGTATCTTTGCGCAACCTTGTTTTTATATTTGTGTAGGCAGAGGTTATTATACCAGCATGCTGTTCAACATCTAATCAAGAGCTTTCATCTGACTCTTATCTAACCTCCATCAGAAAACTCATCATTTGTTGCTCCTGGGTCCCTTTGAAACTAACGTATAAAATGAACTGTGCTCCGTCGGTCTCCTCCAGATCACAGTGCTGCAGCTGTCTGCGCTCCTCAAGCAGGCTGACTCCAGCAAGAGGAAGCTGACTCTGACCCGCCTGGCCTCCGCCCCGGTCCCCTTCACCGTGCTCAGCCTCACGGGAAACCCCTGCAACGAGGACTACCTGGCTGTGTGTGGCCTCAAGGTCAGCTGACCGCCAATGGCCCACCACGATCGTTTGGGTCGAATGCAGGGTTTATCTGTTACCCCTCTTATGAATGTTTACAGATATTTTTTTTCATTTAAGTGTGTAGAAATACAGTGCCATGTTCTTTTAAATGAAAGAAAATTGAACAAAGCCACATGCATAAATTTTTTTAATGAATGTTAAGTTTCGCTCTTCAGTCGCTTTCCATACCCGCTGTTAACGGTGAACGCCAATTTGCAGTCAAATTCCACCTTCGTTCAACCTCTGTTGAGTCCACTCAGTCAGACCCAGTGATCCCCTGTCTCCCACTCTCTCCCCAGGACTGCCACGTGCTGACGTTCAGCAGTACCGGCTCTGTGTCGGACCACCTGGTCCTCCACCCCCAGCTGGCTACCGGTAACTTCATCATTAAGGCCATCTGGCTCCCGGGCTCCCAGACAGAGCTCGCCATCATCACCGCAGACTTTGTCAAGGTACTTCCTGTGGCTGATCTTGTGTGCGTGTCTTTTTAAGGCTACTTCTACAGTATGTATCCTGAGAGCAAGATGACGAACTAATAACTGCTACTTAATGACATGTACCTGAAGTCACTATTTGGACCAAGGAGCCTTAATAAAAAAAATGTCAATGCTTGATCTACGTTGGTAGGATTATATTACCTCCTTGTCTCAGAGCACGCTGTCCTCCATGCGAAAACATACGGTCAATAAATGTGTTTTAACAATATTACCCTCTGTCCCCTGTTCAGATCTACGACCTGTCGTCGGACGCCCTCAGTCCCATGTACTACTTCCTGCTGCCCAGCTCCAAGATCCGTGATGCCACCTTCCTCTTCAACGAGGAGGGCAAGAACATCATTGCCATCATGTCGTCTGCGGGCTACATGTACACCCAGGTGATGGAGGAGTCCAGCAGTGCCCAGCACGGCCCCTTCTACGTCACCAACGTGCTGGAGATCAGCCACGACGACCTCAAGGTACGCCACCGCCTCTCTGATTCTCCCTTTTCCCCCAACAAGGAACAGGCACCCTTCTGGTTTCTGCACCTCATACTGATCCATGTGGAGCATCACAACCACAAATTAATTTTGAATGAACCAAAAAATAGCATAATGCCATGCTCTACTAACTGAGCCAGATGGTCACAAATCTGGAAAATACCACTCTTTACACCTTGTTATGAGTTTTGAAACGTTGTGATTTCCATAATAAACGGAATGTGTACTTTGTTTTTGCTCGCTCCGTCACCAGGACACCAACGGGCAGGTGGCGGGCGGAGGCGTGTCGGTGTACTACTCCCACGTGCTGCAGATGCTGTTCTTCAGCTACAGCCAGGGCAAGTCCTTCGCCGCCACCGTGAGCCGCAGCACCACAGAGGTCCAGAGGCTCTTCACCATCAACATCAAAGGGTAACCACCTGGCCACGCATCATTTTGTAGTGGTGAAATGTATACTGTGTGTATATGTCTATATGGGACGAACCCAAAGTAGTTTTGAAATACTTTATCCTATTTTTAAATGTCAATCAGATATTAGTCTTTTATTTAGAAAATATATTGAATTAACTGATCTGGAATCTTTCTTTTTATAACAAATTTTCTTGTTTTAAAGCATTAAATCCCGGTCCTCTTTTTCCTGCTCTGTACATATTTCTCCACTAACACCAACCCGAATATTCTCCTGTTTGTCCTCCTCCTCTTCCAGGTCCAACGGGGGGAGCAGCAAGGTGTCTCCGGCCCTGTGCCAGTGGTCTGAGGTGATGAACCACCCGGGGCTGGTGTGCTGCGTGCAGCAGACCACCGGGATCCCTCTGGTGATCATGGTGAAGCCGGACACCTTCCTCATCCAGGAGATCAAGACCCTGCCGGCCAAGGCCAAGGTGAGAGGCCGCCGCTATTACACCAGTTCTCACATGGTCGAATAACAACAACAAAGGCGTAACTCCTCCCCCATTCAGTTTGCAAACTAGTATCCCACATGGAGCACATGACCATATATTCACCTACCACCTCCGCTTCCCCCCCCCCATAGATCCAGGATATGGTGGCCATCCGCCACACGGCCAGCAGCGAGCAGCAGCGCACCACCATGATCCTGCTGTGTGAGGACGGCAGCCTGCGTATCTACATGGCCAACGTGGACAACACCTCCTACTGGCTGCAGCCGTCCCTGCAGCCCAGCTGTGGCGTCAGCATCATGAAGCCGGTCCGCAAGCGCAAGGCCGCCGCTGCCAGTGAGTGGCTGGGAAAACGAGCAACGTGTTATTATGTTAACAAAATGTTGTCTACAAACACATTGTCGACAAAGTAGCTGCTTATGATGGAAATTGTGGTACATTTTTGGTCAAGTATAGAAATGGGTATGACAAGCAGTCTACATAAATGTGTTTCAATGAATGTAGAGGAGTCTCCTTATGTACACCATGGGTTTTTAAACCTGCTATTTCAACCATAGGTGTGATCTAGTTGCTTGGTTTAACTAGTTGACTGAAAGAAACCAATGTCCTAATTGATCAGCATCAATCACAGTAAGCTCCTTAGAAATGATTGTTCCCTGAGACTCACTCTCAACGTGTGTATTCTCCAGCAACACGGACCTCCAGCCAGGTGACGTTCCCCGTGGACTTCTTTGAACACAACCAGCAGCTGACGGAGGTGGAGTTCGGAGGCAACGATCTGCTGCAGGTGTACAACGGACAGCAGATCAAACACCGACTCAATTCCACCGGGATGTATGTGGCCAACACCAAGGTAAGGATTCCATTCAGATGGAGAATAGAACAATAATCCTCATCTTTATTGCATAATGACTTCCCCAAGAAGTCATTATGCAATAAAGCTGAGGATTATGCCAAACTGTCCAATATGACCCTAATGACTTCCCCAGGAAGTCATTATGGTCATTTTGGCCAGTATACCCCGGAAAAGGGTATACTGGCGAAATTACAACTGCTAGTGTTGTATGGTTATCCTTTTATTATAAGACCAAGGCAAAAAGTACAACCCATATTTTACCTCCTCTGAGGATTCTCAGACTTGGTAATCTCTGTCTGGGATAGGTCTGTGATGAGTCTGGGAGACGTTTTCATCTCCTTTACCGCTCCCATACAGACAGAACCTGGGCTTCAGTTAATCGTATCATCTTCTTTTGAACCCTGGGCCTCAACTCTTTACTGTACGTTGTCTGAATCGCTGTGGTCTCACCTCTGTTCCTGTCTGCTCTCCCCCAGCCCGGTGGCTTCACGGTGGAGGCGGTCAACAATAACAGCTCCATGGTGATGACGGGCATGCGGGTGCAGCTGGGCAGCCAGGCCATCGAGCGCGCGCCCTCCTACCTGGAGATCTTTGGCCGCACCATGCAGGTCAACCTGACGCGAGCCCGCTGGTTCGACTTCCCCTTCACCAGGGAGGAGGCCCTGCAGGCCGACAAGAAGCTCTGCATCTTCAGTAAGAGACGATGGGTCTTCACACATTTATGATTTGGCTGATTGGATACATGCTCATTTGTAAGAATACCATATTGAATGTTAGCATTCTTGAAACGTATGTTTTCATGTTGTCAATGTGATCATAAATTATATATTTGCATGTCTTGCAAACCATTGTATAAACTTTAATGTTATATCAATACCGCCAAGCAGAATCTAAAAAGATGCTGACAATTTAGATTTTGCACTTGAAGTCATTGTGTGGTTTGGGTTTGTATCCGCTGTGGTTGAAAGCATCTGCTTAACATCCAATTGTCGTCTCCCTCCAAGTCGGAGCCTCGGTGGACCCCGCCGGCGTCACCATGCTGGACTCCATCAAGGTCTACGGCAAGACCAAGGAGCAGTTTGGCTGGCCGGAGGAGCCCCCGGAGGACTTCTCCTCCTCCACCTCCGTCAACAACGTCTGCAGCCCCAACCTCAACCAGGGCAACGGGGCCTCGGACGGAGACGTGGCCACGCCCACCGCCACCAGTGGCACGGTGCTCGAGAGGTAAGGGCCCGCCTCTTTGTTGGGATGTGTTTAAAATGGTTAACATATGTGCAGACGGTTCTGTCTCGTGTATGCAGTCTGAGAGGAGTGCTCTTTAAAATGTCAAACGTTTTTTCATTGAACTGTTTCCTCCTCCAAATCTGTTTCTCCACAACTACTTTTCCCTGTGTGTGATAATCAATGTTTGTATGTCGAAGGTTCCTTATATGCATACTGTATTGTAGTTTGAGGCAGAGAAGGAGCGCCGTAGGGGTGTATGTATGCGAGACCTTATGCTAACCAATAACATGTGAACAGCAGTACATCATTAGTAGCCAGCAGCATCATTAGTAGCCAGGTGAGCCAGGGAGAAGGTGGTTGCGTTGGCGTGGTGGGGCTATTCCTGATCGGTGATCCTAGCTGAGTCGCTGAACATTGGGGAAGCGCACAAATAAGGGATCCTGATAATGTTGCACATTTTAACCGATGGAAACATTTACAAAATAAAAAAAGATTCATTTACACGTTCACAAAATTATTTCAACGGTGGTTGATCCAGAGGCAGTCTAGGAGCTCAACGGTTATCTGAACGGTTACCAAATGTGTTCAGTGCATGGCTATCTCCGTGTCATCTACTCGCATGCCCTCTTCTCTTTCAGTTCACTCATTTACTTCCACTTGTCTTTCTGTGATCCTCACTGTTATTTTGTTTCCTTTTTTTCTTTTGCTCCCAAAAAAAACAATACAAACGCCCCCACAAAATAAAAAGTTGTGAAACTGAGTCCTTATCCACCTTGGACCGGTTAGTAAAACAGCCCTTTTCTCTGCTTGTTGTTTGGATAGCTTTGTGCATGTGTGCTGCACATGTGTTGTGCGCGTGCGTGTGTGTGTGTGTGTGTGTGTGTGTGTATGTATATGCCTGCACCTTTTGAACATGCCATTTGTCATTTTCACAATTGAGCATAGGTGCATTAGATGGCATTAGATATTATTATTTTTTTTAAACTTTTTTTTTGACAGTGCAACCATTTATCAAACTTGTATTTGATTTTGAGGTTTTTTGAAGGGTTTTGGTCAAACTTTAAGTTCTTTCCTTCAACAAATGATTTGGAGTACATTGAGCATTAGGTGCAGATGTGACTGGTTGTCTCCTTTGGCCAGGTTGGTGGTGAGCTCGCTGGAAGCCCTGGAGAGCTGCTTCGCCGTGGGCTCATCAAATGAAAAGGTAAATCCTCATCTCTGCCCTTAATGAAACCAATGCAATATCACTGTTTCTCCTCCCACAATTTAGCAACCTAGCTTATTAAAAGTAAGAGTAAAAGTAATATTTAACCACGTAGCATAGGCATTTTTTTAAATTCAGATTACAGGTCATTAAGGAGAAGGTTGGGGTTAGGCCCTACTTTTTATACTAACTACACTACCCTACTGCACAGTGCTGTTGAGATAGACACCCTTATCACGAGACATATCCCTAGCCACCACACAATCTCCGCCGGGCATCCTGCCCCCTCTAAAGCAGCTTGGTCGTGTTACACTAGTATTGTTGGTCCGTGTCTCCAGGAGAAGAACAAGGCAGCAGCGTTGGAGCTGGCCACCCTGTTGCTGTCCATGCCCACCCCCGCTGGCGTGCAGCAGCAGACCAAGGGGCTGCTGGCCAGCCTGCACACTAGCCGCACAGCCTATCACAACCACAAGGTACCAGGACACACACACTCTCACTTGCGCTCTCTCTCTCACAGTATGTCTGACATCCATGCACAGTAGCATTCATTGTCTTCTTTTTTTTCCTTCACTGGGGAAAATCCAACTGTACAAAAGTAAAGTGTAAATACACTTTGTAAGTCGATTCAAATCACAGGGAAGGCAAGGGTACTAGCTGTAGTAACAAGGAAACACAATGGTGATAATCATCAAAAATGTAAGCGGAGCATACAACTTATACAAAGGTACACAATAGAAAATATATATATATTTAGAATCTTGAGCAGTAGAAGAGGTTTATCTACATATTCTTTGGCATCAAAGTATACACTACGGGCATTAGGTAACGCATGCCCCTCCTCCTGCTCTCTCTCCTCAGGACCAGTCATTGCTAGGCAACGCTGTGCAGTGTCTGAACGGCTGCAGCCGCGAGGGCAGGGAGCTGGACCCGGATGTGTTCCAGAGGTTGGTGATCACGGCCCGCTCCATAGCCATCATGAGACCCAGCAACCTGGTCCACTTCACCGAGACCAAACCCCTGCAGGAGGCCGGTAAGCAGGAGGACAACACACACCCACCACCATGTTGGATCTTAAAGTGCCAGTGAACCCAGAATCATGGTTTAAATGTGTTGGTATGTCTTCTGGACTCTTGAACATAGTCTATGCCATTTTGTAACTGTTCTTAATATATTAGTTTAAGTCTGATATTGTTAGAATTCAAGCTGAAACAAGGGGGTTCACCGCCGCTTTAAAATTCTATGAAATGAGTACCGTGATTGATATTGACTGTAACAGAGTTGTAATATGTTTTCTCTTGAATGTACTTTCTTTGATTTTAATAGTGTGCATTTGGAGAAAAAGACATGGTTAGTTGAATGTAGCATGTTTCCAGTTTTTGGTTTTAGCAGGAACCTTCTTATATGGACCAGTTATACACAATCGTCTGTTGAGTTTTCAATGGCTCTTCGAAACACTTGAGTGTGTCTTGATTTAGATATGGCGGACGATGCACAGAAGATGATGGATGGAGAGAGTGATAACTTCATCATGCAACTGGTGAACAACTTCTGGAAACTCCACGCACTCAAACCCAAGAACGCCTTCCTGGCTCCGGCCTGCCTGCCCGGTAAAGCTCATCCCATGGCCGGTCGGGATCTGTGACGGTGCGACGCTTATGACCTGAGGAGGTTTGAGTTCATGGTTATTCATTCTGTCCCATCTTTGAATTGGTGTTTTAGGCCTGACTCACATTGAAGCCACAGTGAATGCCTTGGTGGACATCATCCATGGCTATTGCACATGTGAACTGGACTACATCAACGTGGCCTCCAAGATCTACATGCAGATGTTGCTGTGTCCGGTATGTGTCTTCTGATGTCATGATAAACAAGCTTGTTATAACTGTCATTTTACAATAATTGATGGGTTCTTAACCAATAACACTGATACACAAATATATAAAAATGTATTTAATTAGTGAATCCCACTAACCCATGGTGTTTCTGAACTTCATGTTAACAGGACACCTCTGGTAGCTTTAACTAACCCATGGTGTTCCTGCACTTCATGTTAACAGGACACCTCTGGTAGCTTTAACTAACCCATGGGGTTTCCGTTCTTCATTGTTTGCAGGACACCTCTGTTAGCTTTGCGTGCAAGCAGGCACTGGTGCGAGTCCTGCGCCCGAGGAACAAGCGGCGCCACGTGACCCTCCCATCTCCTCCACGCTCCAACACGCCCATGGGTAGGTGTCTCACCAACATGGACAGTATAAATAAACATCATTTATGCAGTACAGCCCACAGCAACACGTTGCCTCTTCAGTGATCATTGTAGACGTCATTGGCGTTCAGCCATCATCGCTCTAACGCCTCTTGTTCTCTTTCTAGGGGACAAAGACTACGATGATGATGATGACCCCGATGACAAGATCCAGTCCTCGGCCATGACCGGAGGTAGCGAGGGCCGGAGAGAGAGCCAGGAGCAGAACGAGGTGGACCACGGAGACTTCGAGATGGTGGTGAGGACACAGAAGACCGTTTTATTAAACCAAACGTCAGAGCTTCTCAATCCTATAGGATAGGATACCATTGTGCCAGGAGAGGGGAAGGGTTTTGATCCAATGAATTGCAGTCTGACGTTTCACAAGCATATTCATCATGATGCATTCCCTCTCCGTTAGCCCGCAGTTCTTCTGGAAAGCAAAGGGAGGATCCTTCATGACATCCCTTATATCCCTGCGCCCCCCTCCCCCCCCCCTCTAGTCTGAGTCCATGGTGCTGGAGACAGCTGAGAACGTGAACAACGGGAACCCGTCCCCCCTGGAGGCGCTGCTGGCCGGGGCCGAGGGCTTCCCCCCCATGCTGGACATCCCCCCGGACGCTGACGACGAGACCATGGTGGAGCTGGCCATAGCCCTCAGCCTGCAGCAGGACCAGCAAGGTGTGCATGGTAAAATAGCCCCATTATTCTTATTCTTGACTGTCAGAATGAAATGCTTTTGTGCTTTTTACTCTAATAATGCTACATTAAATGCTAGTTTACCCTCCAAAAAAATGAATTCATACTTTGGGGTAATTAAGGTGTTAAATTAAGTACATATCTTGTGAGACACATGTTGGGTCTGTAGCTGTGAAGCCAGCGCTCCTAACAGCCATCTTGTGTGCTGTATCCAGGGAGCAGCAGCAGTGCCCTGGGCCTCCAGAGTCTGGGTCTCTCTGGCCAGGCCCCCAGCTCCTCATCGCTGGATGCAGGCACCCTGTCGGACACCACCGCCTCAGGTGAGAACCAGCGCCTCCACCCAGGACCCCCTCCGCCACCACAAGCTCTATAATCAGAGGTCTCATGAGAATTATAATCCTGCCCAAGGTTCTGATGCTATGAAGTAAGTCACACCAATAATAATAGTCCTCTCTAGCTGGTGGTCCGGTCTAGCAAAACTTGGCAGGGCTTGACATGTACTCTGCCAAGGGTCAGGGGTTGGATTCCCACCGGGGCTACCCCAGGAACGGGGTGGGGTGAGGAGGGTAGGTGGGTGTACCTGCTGGTTACAGCCAATGCTATGCTTTCAGCCCCGGCATCGGACGACGAGGGCAGCACGGCCGCCACGGACGGCTCCACGCTGCGGACCTCCCCTGCTGAGCACGGGGGCAGCGTGGGCTCGGAGAGCGGAGGGTCTGCCGTAGACTCCGTAGCGGGAGAGCACAGTGGTGAGGGGCCCGCTTGTGAAGTTGTACCAGTACAATCCAACTCGAGGGCGAAGGCTAGGTGGACACCTGGGTGATCCCGGGTGTTGTGCTTACGAACGTGCAAAGTGCAGTTGCAAGATGGCAATAATGTGCACCTTTCATTATGATCTGAAATGTGCTTAATAAAAATAACAATGGGGGCAAACTAACATGATTCCCTAATCGGATTTATCATGTTTGTTTATATTGCTTCTGAAACAAATCATTTTGCCAAGTTTCAGCTACCTAGTAGAGAAATAATTCTAATCAAAGTTTGTGTGTGTGAATGTGTGTGTTTTCTCCAGTGTCAGGCCGTAGCAGTGCGTACGGGGACCCCACCGTGGAGGGCCACCCTACGGGGCCCGGCAGCGTGAGCTCCAGCACGGGGGCCATCAGCACCACGGCCGCCCAGCAGGAGGGAGACGGATCCGAGGGGGAGGTGGAGAACGAGGGAGACGTCACCACCAGCAACAGGTCAGACTCCCCAAACCATGCTGAAGAACGGCTCCCCAACCACGTTGGCACCCCCATAACATGCTGAAGATTATATATTATGCCTTTAGATAATAATTATAATTTAACACTAGTCTGTGGCTTTTTTCCGCTCTGTCCAGTTGTTTTTTCCACTCTGTCCTGTTGGTTTTACCAGTCAGTCCAGTATTGTGTTGATTGTATGTTAGGATTTTTCCCAGCCAAAAGGCTTTTGAATAAAAGCCTGCTGAATGTAAACTATTCACTTTTAAGCCTCCGTTTGGTGTAGCCTGTTTTAAAACAGACTCCATTAAGTCAAATTACATCAAGTAAATTGATAGTTTATTGACGCCCCCTAAAGGGAAGGGAACATCTCTCAAAAGGTCCTGGAAGAAAGAAGGAAGAAGCCGTTCCAGTGGATTCCTCAGGGCTAACACGTGGTCTGTTCCCTCAGCAGGCTCCACATGGTCCGCCTGATGCTGCTGGAGCGTCTGCTCCAGCATCTGCCCCAGCTGCACAACGTGGGCGGAGTGCGCGCCATTCCCTACATGCAGGTCATCCTCATGCTGACCTCCGACCTGGACGGAGAGGACGACAAGGACAAGGGGGCCCTGGATGACCTGCTGGCCCAGCTCATCGCCGAGCTCGGCATGCACAAGAAGGTGAGTGGCCGTAGGCGTTGGGGTGGCCCAGGCTCCGCTTTCATACATGAAGTTTAATCTTTGCCCCCTTAGTCTGTAGAGAAAATCATATTCCTAGTTTTATTCATACTCTATCTATTCTAAGAAGATGATCACAATCGTAGACATCTAAGAACATTTAACTGCTCATCAGGCTAGGTCGATATACCATTCTCCCTTCTGTTGAGCCGCAGTGGGATTCAACCACGTTTCACTTTGCTCTGTTCCCAGGACGTGTCCAAGAAGAACGAGCGCAGCGCCATCAACGAGGTCCATCTGGTCATCATGAGGCTCCTCAGTGTGTTCATGTCCCGCACCAAGTCTGGCTCCAAGTCCTCCTCTGAGGTGAGTCCACCGGTCGTCCTGCACCTCTCCCCAGCCCCGAGGATCGAGGGAGATTGCTCCATGAGAACTCAACCCCTGCTCTTTCTATCCCAGTCGTCGTCTCTGATCTCCAACGCCACGGCCACGGCCCTGCTCAGCCTGGGCTCCATCGACTACTGCCTCCACGTGCTCAAGTCCCTGCTGGAGTTCTGGAAGAGCCAGCAGGGCGAGGAGGAGCCTGTAGCCGCCAGCCAGCTCCTGAGGCCCCACACGGCCACCTCGCCCCCAGACATGAGCCCCTTCTTCCTGCGACAATACGTCAAGGTAGACATCCCGGGACGATCCTCCCAAAGTTACTAACATCTTCTGCTGCCGTAGTCACATTAGGTTACCTTGTTGTTGAACCTGCATAATCTCTATCTTTAAATATATTAAGCTAGATATAGCACATTTAATTAAAATTCATCAATGCTATTCATTCTGTCAACTTCTCCTCTTGATAATCTTGCCCTGCCTGTTGTCATTTTTTTTAACCATGAATGTAGAAGCACTTTGTAAATCTAAAGGGCCGCTGTCGAAGGTTTTTCTCTTAACCCTTGACACTTGACTGCACTGGGGCTTCACAAGAGTTTCAATGGGGTCGTTTGTTGTTATTAACTGTGTGTGCGTTTCCTTCCCCAGGGTCATGCTGCTGATGTGTTTGAGGCGTACTCTCAGCTCCTGACGGAGATGGTGCTGCGGCTGCCCTACCAGATCAAGAAGATCGCCGACACCAACCCCCGCATCCCGGCCCCGGTCTTCGACCACTCCTGGTTCTACTTCCTGTCTGAGGTAGATGTTTTGATCTGCCAGACTTTAACCCATTCAAAGTATTCAAGCACGTAGGCAGAAACGTCCATTCCAGGCACAGTTCGGAGTGCATTGTTCCTGAATGGGAAGACGTATGATAGCACAAACAAGGCACTGATTCTATCATTGGTTGTAAATTACTTATTTCTTTTGTCTTTTTTTGCTGCTGTTAATTCTTAAAAAATCCTCCCATTGAACCCTGCTCCTTCCATCCCCTCTCCCCCCTCCAGTACCTGATGATCCAGCAGACCCCCTTCGTGCGGAGGCAGGTGCGCAAGCTGCTGCTGTTCATCTGCGGCTCCAAGGAGAAGTACCGGCAGCTGCGGGACCTGCACACGCTGGACTCCCACGTGCGCGCCATCAAGAAGCTCCTGGAGGAGCAGGGCATCTACCTGCGGGCCGGCGTGCTCACGGCCACCTCGGGCTCCGCCCTGCAGTACGACACGCTCATCAGCCTGGTGAGTGTGTGTGCCGGTTCTTCTGAGGTCTAGTACTATACCTGTCCGTCGGTCTGTCTCTCTGTCCATCTGTCAGTGTCTGTCTCCCTCTCTTTGTCCCTGCCCGCCTCTCTCTCTCTGTCCTCTTTCGGTCTGTCTTGTCGGTGTGTTAACTTCAGAGTGTTTTGAGTTTAGCTATGTTATGTTGACAGACCTTCTATTCAACTCTATGGGGAGATTTTGATTAGGAAATACACATTTTGGGATTGAGGCGTGTAACCTCTCTTGTGTGATTGTGTTGAGCCCGGTCGTCTTTCCATCTTCCCTGCAGATGGAGCACCTCAAGGCCTGCGCTGAGATCGCCACTCAAAGGACCATCAACTGGCAGAAGTTCTGCATGAAGGATGACTGTAAGCCAACCATTCAGTCAGCCTTTTTGTGTTAAAGGAACCCCGGTCAAGAGTTGTAACATAGCTCTATGATCTATCGGCTATCTTTTTGCCCTTTTCACCCCTCCTCCATTTTAACACCTCCTCTTCCCCTCTTGTCCAGCCGTGCTGTACTTCCTGCTGCAAGTCAGCTTCCTGGTGGACGAGGGCGTGTCTCCGGTGCTTCTGCAGCTGCTCTCCTGCGCGCTGTGTGGCAGCAAGGTGCTCGCCACCTCCTCCTCCTCGTCCTCTTCCTCCTCAGGGGGAGGAGGTGGAGGATCAGGAGGAGGTGGTGGGCCACCGGGAGGCTCCCAGCCCTCCCAGACCAAGTCCTCCAGCAAGAAGAGCAAGAAGGAGGACAAGGAGAAGGACAAGGACGGTGAGGAAGAGACGCCACTGCCTCATTGGCGGGATGGAATTGTTGCCCGGGGTGTTCGGCTCCCGGCTGTTAAAGGCTCTGGGTTTGATTCCCTGGACTTCCTGGAACTCTTGACGACTCAATAATGACATGCATGTATTTGAATTTTGCTAAATGGAGGAAATAGTCCAATTAAATCAACAAATTGGTGAGATGAGGGTCAAATAATTTACAGAATTAAAGATTAGATTTTATTTATTTTGATAACAGCCCTCCCCTGTCTGTGAGGCAGAATCTCATTTTAATATGGTCAATCTTGAACCATTGAGAAAACAACTGTGTCCATGTCCTCAGTCTAAATGAATGGTGTCTGCTGGGGGTCTGTCTACAGGTGAGGGGGTGGGCAGCCAGGAGGACCAGCTGTGCATGGCTCTGGTCAGCCAGCTCAACAAGTTTGCAGACAAGGAGACACTAATCCAGTTCCTACGCTGCTTCCTGCTGGAGTCCAACTCCTCGGCTGTGCGCTGGCAAGCCCACTGTCTGGCCCTGCACATCTACAGGTACTGTTATACACAAATCTACTGGTACTGTAATACACTGTCTGGCCCTGCACATCTACAGGTACTGTTATATACAAATCTACAGGTACTGTAATACACTGTCTGGCCCTGCACATCTGGTACATACAAGTACATTTTTGCACACTATTGACCTACACATCTACAGATAATGTTACACACACTGCCCTACACATCCACCATGAATAACACGATATACACTCACTCACTCACTCACTCACTCACTCACTCACTCTGACAAATAAATAGTAATTAAATGGTACTTTCCTGTACCATTTTAGTACATAAATGGTACTTTCCTGACAATCCCTGTGATCTCTTGACAGGAACTCCAGTAAGTCTCAGCAGGAGCTGCTGCTGGAGCTGACCTGGGCCATCTGGCCAGAACTCCCCGCCTACGGACGCAAAGCTGCCCAGTTCGTGGACCTACTGGGATACTTCTCCCTCAAGACCCCTCAGACCGAGAAGAAGGTCTGTTGGACAGCTTGGTTTTGTTCGTAACTGTTTTTAGTTTAATTTATCCACCAGGAAGGCAGAGTACAGTCAAAATGCCTCTATTGAGAAATGTTATCCAGAATGTATGTGTTCTGCAGATAGCAAGCAAAATTCCAGTACAATATTTGTTGTGTTTTCATTTTCATTAATTGAAGTTCTCTTTCCGTTCGTCCAGCTAAAGGAATATTCCCAGAAAGCCGTGGAGATCCTGAGGACACAGAACCACATACTGACCAACCACCCCAACTCCAACATCTACAAGTGAGCATTCACCTTTCCATTTAACTTCCATGAAGCACTTCGTAACTCGAATGACCCTCACACTTTGAGGGTCTTCAGAGAATCAAATAAATCGCCAATGTCTTTCTTTTCCAGCACTCTGTCTGGCCTGGTTGAGTTTGACGGGTTCTTCCTGGAGAGTGACCCCTGCCTGGTCTGCAACAACCCAGAAGTCCCCCTCTCTGTAAGTCTCCTTCTGAAATAAACTATCTCTGTCAGACACACCTAAACCCAGGGGTGCCCCTCTCTGTCAATCTCCCTCTGACATAAACTATCTCTGTCAGACACACCTAAACCCAGGGCTTCCCTTCTGTCAGTCTCCGTCTGACATGAACCATAGCTTTGTTAGACCTACCTAAACCCAGGGGTCCCCTTCTGTCAGTCTCCTTCTGACATAAACTATGACTCTGTTATACGACCATTAAGATATTAGTTTTGTCCATTGTGCTGGGTTTTTATTCTAATCTTCTTTTGGTTTGTCCACAGAACATCAAGCTGTCCTCCATCAAAGTGGACACGCGCTACACCACCACCCAGCAGGTGGTGAAGTTGATCGGCAGCCACACCATCAGCAAGGTGACGGTGAAGATAGGAGACCTGAAGCGCACCAAGATGGTCCGCACCATCAACCTCTACTACAACAACAGGACCGTGCAGGCCATCGTGGAGCTCAAGAACAAGTGAGTCGTCTGTGGCTGTTCGCTCCGTCTCTGAACCTCCTTAAGATTGGGTAGTAATTTTCCAGGATTATACAAATACGTTACAATTTTGAAGTAAATTATTTATTTATTCGCGCTCGCCTTAAAATCATGTTTTTTTCCATTCACTTAAAATCAGTATGCACAGCACCAACTCTCACTTGCTTTGAGTATAGTGAAAAGAAATGCACCATAAGAGATTAAGTTCTCCTTATGAAAGTCCATAGTATGTAACAAGCCCTCTCCCCTCTCCTCAGGCCGGCCCGCTGGCACAAGGCCAAGAAGGTGCAGCTGACCCCGGGCCAGACGGAGGTGAAGATCGACCTGCCGCTGCCCATCGTGGCGTCCAACCTGATGATCGAGTTCTCCGACTTCTACGAGAACTACCAGGCGTCGACGGAGACGTTGCAGTGTCCCCGCTGCAGCGCCTCGGTGCCGGCCAACCCGGGCGTGTGTGGAAACTGTGGGGAGAACGTGTACCAGTGCCACAAGTGCAGGTGAGCCTCGGACCTTCCTCTGGCCGGGTGGCTGGAGAACACCAGAGAGGAGACAAGCGGCCAAACTTGTGGGACGTAAATAAGACTTAGGAAGATTATATAATATAAATGTTATAAATATTTAAATATTATTATAGTTGATATTTAGAAAGAATTTTTCTTATGACTAGGTTTGTTTCAGACATAGTTTGATCAGTTTTAGTGTACTGCACTTGGTTTGAAGTGCTACTTTAACCTCAGTCCTAAAACCAACTCTTCGTCCATTGCCTCAGGTCCATTAATTACGACGAGAAGGACCCCTTCCTCTGCAACGCCTGCGGTTTCTGCAAATACGCCCGCTTTGACTTCATGCTGTACGCCAAGCCCTGTTGTGCTGTGGATCCCATCGAGAACGAGGAGGACAGGAAGAAGGTAAGGCACAACTCCCGGGCCAAAATACAGATCGTTGGAGACCTCCCGCGGGCAAAAATCCAACCCAGATGCCCATTACCGTGTCGTCTGCCTAGTATGTGTACAAGTGGACTTGAACGATCCTGTGTGTGTGTTTCTCTGCAGGCTGTGACCAACATCAACACTCTGCTGGATAAGGCGGACCGGGTATACCACCAGCTGATGGGCCACCGCCCCCAGCTGGAGAGCCTTCTGTCCAAGGTCAACGAGGCTGCACCAGAAAAACCTCAGGTGAGTCAATCAGAACACCGGTACCTCATGTGGGTCACTCACTACACACGTCTGTCTGTCTGTCTGTCTGTTGTTGTGTATTAGACTTTGTTTTTCAGCCTTGCAGCCATTTATCAAGATGGACATGTAGGGAAATGGCATGTGGGATATGTCAAGTCAGATTTGTGTTTTTTCCATTTAAATTGGGTCACTCTGTGTTCCTAACCCCTTCTCCTGCATCTCCTCCAGGACGACTCTGGAGCCGGGGGGGGACTGGGGGCCACATCGGCCAACGTGAACCGCTACATCCAGCAGCTGGCCCAGGAGTACAGCGGAGACTGCAAGACCTCCTTCGATGAGCTCTCCAAGATCATACAGGTAGGAGCGTCGCTATTCTTCTCCATGCATGTCGCACTTTCCAGTGTAGTCTGCTCCACGATATAAATAAGGTCCAAATCGTAACCAGATTTTTTCTTTTCCATCCAATTTACATTTCTACATATTGACCCAACTTGTACCGAAATTTAAAGAACATGCTCTTCGTCTGTTGATGGTCCATGAAAACCTCCTGAACGCGGTTCTTCTACCCCCCCTGTGTATGTGTGTGTGTGTGTGTGTGAGCAGAAGGTCCTGGCGTCCCGCAAGGAGCTCCTGGAGTACGACCTCCAGCAGCGCGAGGCGGCCACCAAGTCGTCCCGCAGCAGCAGCGGCGGCAACCAGCCCACCTTCACCGCCAGCCAGTACCGCGCCCTCTCCGTGCTGGGCTGCGGCCACACCTCCTCCAACAAGTGCTACGGCTGCGCCTCGGCCGTCACGGGCCACTGCATCACCCTGCTGCGGGCCCTGGCCACCAACCCCGCCCTGCGGCAGATCCTGGTCCTCCAGGGGCTGATCCGGGAGCTGTTTGAGTACAACCTGCGGCGAGGCACGGCCTCCATGCGGGAAGAGGTGAGGCAGCTGGTCTGCCTCCTCACCAGGTGAGTCCTCAACCTTGTAAGCCTGTTGGGGAGGGCAGCCGTTTGGGGGGTGGGGGGGGGTTGTTAACGAAGTATCAGCGTAGTGCAGTTGGTTTGTGAGGAGGGGATGAGTGATCCGAAGACTGACGTACACACAGTAAGTCACTACAACAGGTGTAGTGGTTGGGTGTGTTTGACGCCCGGCCGGAAGGTTCTGGTTTTGATCCTCCACAGAATTACAAGGAGGCATCCTTGAGAAAGACGCCCCTACCTTGAGCTTATCTTTGAACTCATGACCACACACCATGTATCTGAATTAATTCTCACTTTGGATAAACACTTCTGCTGAAAGTATATTTAACCGCTGTAATACCGTGTGATATTAACTGTTTCCGACGCCTAGCTCCGTGTGTGTGCTGGTTTCCGCAGAGCGTAACCTTAAGACTCTGTTTGCTTCTCTTCTTCCAGGGATCACCCAGAAGCCACTCAGCAGATGAATGACCTCATCATCGCCAAAGTGTCTTCTGCCCTGAAAGGACATTGGGCAAATCCAGATCTGGTACGATGTTAACCATCCCTGACTGAACTGAACCCCCTGTAGTCACATCCACACAGTCTCAATCTAGTATCTTATGTGATAAGAATTCATATCCATATTGGAAACGCAGTGGTGACTTTAGTTTAAAAATATTTTAAGCTAATTGAATGGCTGCAGTGAAAACACTGCACAGTACAGGGGTAAGTCGGTCTTTAAGGCAAGTGAAGTTAGGTAGCCAGTGTCTTTGGGTCTGTGTCTGATGCTCCTTGTTTCCCTTACCTTGCAGGTCAGTAATCTGCAGTATGAGATGCTGCTGCTGACGGACTCCATCTCTAAAGAGGGCGGATGCTGGGAGCTCAGGCTGCGTTGTGGTACGCTGTTCATATATATTTACCTTTCATTTCACTAGATATTTACTTCCTGGATGTAAAGCCAGCCGTCCCTCCTCTGGCATGACTTGGTGAAACTACATCCTGCTAACTGATCCTGCTATCTCTCCCCATCCAGCACTCAGTCTGTTCCTCATGTCTGTGAACATCAAGACGCCCGTGGTGGTGGAGAACATCACCCTGATGTGTCTGAGGATCCTGCAGAAGCTCATCAAGCCCCCTGCTCCCACCAGCAAGAAGAACAAGGTAAACGCCACGCTGCCATTGGTCCTAGTGCATCACATGATCTGCTTTGAGTAGAACTAGAAGGAATTGGTTTTAATTCAGAATCTTCCAAAGGCTCCAATTTGAAATGCCCTTAAATTTCTATGAATAGCAATGAATGGTTTATTCTAAATTATATACGGTATTTAACTATTTTCGAATCAATATATTTAATTTTGTGTGTGTGTGAATAGGATGCTGCTGTGGAGTCTCTGACCACAGTGAAGCCCTACAGCAATGAAATCCACGCCCAGGCCCAGCTCTGGCTGAAGAAGGACCCCAAAGCGTCCTACGAAGCCTGGAAGAAGTGCCTCCCAGCTCGTTGTAAGTGGGGCTCGCTGAGGCATGGACCACAAAATGCCACAGAAATGCAATCAACCATTACTATTTCAGGGGTTTTTCTCTACTTGGGCATTTGGTTAAGATGCTTGTAGACTGTAAGTAGGCATTCCTGAGCATTGGGCTTTGAACCCACAACCTTTTGGCTTGGAGTCAAACACCACTAGACACTCCTGCCCCTTTCTAAAGAACCTTATTCATTGGCCTTTCAACTGATGCCTACTGATAACTCAGTCAGCACTTCTAATCGAATGTCTCATTGATTACAGTATTAGAGTAAGCATTCAACAGATGTGTGTCCTTCACCTGCAGGCCAGGAGGCGGTGTCCAAACCCCAGAGCAAGGTGGAGCTGCGGAGGCAGTACCTCCTGGAGAAGTACGTGTGGAAGTGGAAGCAGTTCATGAGAGCCAGGACCGAGGGCCTGTTCCCACGCCTGCTCAAACTCAGCCACAACAACTGGCTGCGACAGGTAACAGCCGTTCACAGCTGCTCACCCTAACTCGCTTCGGATATACCCAGAGGAGACGTGTATTGTTGTCGTCCAGCCTCCCATGACACAGTTGTTGGTTCTCGTGTTGTAGGTGCTCTTCACGCCTGCCACCCAAGCAGCAAGGCAGGCCGCGTGTACCATCGTGGAGGCCCTCACCACCATCCCCAGCCGCAAGCAGCAAGTCCTGGACCTGCTCACCAGGTAGGAGCCCACGAACCAGGGTTAACCATGCGATATGGCTGTATGGTGCTGGGTGGAGGACACTGAAGGGATGAATAAGGATGTGGAAATGATTTGTTGTGGGTTTATCCTCACATCTTTATACTCAATTGACTCTTGTTATGCTGAGGTTATTCTGCGACCGATGCATGTCTGCCGTGTACACTCTACTGTACTGATTGTGTGTGTGTGTGTGTGTGTGTGTGTGTGTGTGTGTGTGTGTGTGTGTGTGTGTGGGTGTGTGTGTGTGTGTGTGT
>JAOPUD010000001.1:19471270-19481623 GCA_027122715.1 Trisopterus minutus
GAAATATACTACGTGTAAAAAAACCTAGAAATTTAATGTTCATTTTTGCCTCGAAAGTTGCACTGGGTGCCTTTAAGGGTGGGAGTTGTGATGCTGTTTCACAATATTTTCAGTTTAAATAATCAAACCCTGCAAACTATTAATTTCTTAAAATAATAATCATCAAAATGCCGTTATAGAACGTTTAAAAATATGCACCAACGAGGGACCATGAAACCTCAAGGACCTTTGATTCAGTGTATGGCACATTGTAATGGCGCCCTCTGCTGTTGTTTATTATTAATGCACATATCACCGCATGTAACATTGTCTCAATCTGTCCAAACGTCGACTCTTCCACCAGCTCTTGTTCCACATATAGTTTATATATAATTTCTACTCATTGCACTACATGCTACTTATTTTACCAGATTTGTTGAGGAACGTGGCAGCGGGACAGGCCAGGCAGTCGAAGCAACACTTGTGTTGTCCAGTCTGCAGCCTCCGATAGCCAAAATCACAGTCCGGGGAGCACAGCGACTGAGGAGCCTGCAGGAATCCCGACGGTAAATATCGGGAGAGAGAAGATAAGATGCATGATAAAAAATAAGTGCGGGGAACTGCTAAATTAAGCTGAATTCATATTATCTTTTAATTTTTTTGTTAATTAAACATCACGTAACACCTGTCCATCCGGCCTTGCTGATGTGGCATCTGCAGGGTGGGACCACTCGATCAGAGAGGTGTTCAGGGTCAGCGAGCTAGGGTAAGGGGTGTAGAGGCCCACTTCTTTGACAATCCACTGACTTCCTCTCCAAAGCCAGGCCACGATGTCATATCCCGTGGGGGGGTCTCCGCTCTCATCAAAGTACATGGATGTGTTGCTCACGTCGAACTTGACCTTCTTAAGCAGTGGCAGGAGCTGATTGGGAAGGGAAAAAGGTACAAAATGAATGATAAACAGGCTGATGCAGCCTTGCATTAAAGGGCCCCTATCCCACATTTTACACATTGCAATTTCAAACATCTACTCACTAGTGCTGTCACACGTGGGAGTGTCCACTACATTACCATACCAGCCCACCCAGTGGACTGTACCAACTGGTACAATGAGCTGTTCCGTCATCATTCATCTAGGTGGACTCTCCCAAGTGTGATGTCACCACGCGTTTTTTTTTAAAAGGGCTTGCGATGGCCTCTTATGGCTTCTCATCACACTGTGAGGGTAAAACAGGGGCCGCTCATCCATTCATCATTCGTTGTGTATTCAGTATTAGGTTTCCCCTGTCCTAAGCCAACCGTCCTACTTTTCATCCCCGTGTGCTCCAGTTCACCTGCCAGGGGTAAATGGTCCTCATTTTGCACCCTCCGTCGTCGCACCCCAGCGCTTGGTGCAGCGCGTGAGCCACCGCATACACCGCCTTGTACACGTTGAAGGAGGACGCAAAGTCGTAGGAGTCCATCGGGTGATCGCTGGCCGCCAGGGCGTACACGTCCGAGGCCTGCAGGCACGCGCCCAGCGGGCCCAGCGGAAGCTTGGAGAATTCACTGTGGTCGAGATGCCTCGACGTCTCCTGCAATTTCCTCTCGAAACCCCCGAAGCCGGGAATAGTCTTGAACCTGACCGACATTCCCAGGAAGGTGCCGAGGTTCCTGATACCAGGGATCTCCGCGATGAGGGCGGAGGCGATCCAGTCCTCGCTGCCGAGCCAGATTTTCCCCGTCACGTTGCGCTCCACCACCAACGGGAAGAAGCCCTGGAGTCGGGACTTGCTGGAGAACAGGACGATGGTGTTGACGTTGGTCTTCAGGATGGCGTCCACCATGTTCCTCAGCATCTGCGTGTTGGCGGCCGTGCGTCTGGGAAGCGCGGATTGGTAGGCGATGCAGATGTCGTGGTAGGCGGACTGTTGGGACAGGCTCTGCATTCCCTGCAGCCCGTAGGCGTTGTCGCTGCCCAGGAGGGCGATCCAGGTCCACCTGTAGTGCTTCAGGAGCCGTATCATAGCAGCCACCTGGATCGTGTCGCTGGGAATGGTGCGGAAGAACGACGGGTACACCGCCTTGTTGCTCAGCATTTCGTTTGATGCTTCGTAGGAGATCTGAAAGATGGTGCCCGGTGATATGTGTGAGGGGACAGTCATCTTGGTAGATTGAACTGTATACAAAACAAAGCATATAAAAGAAACCCATCCCCTGGTAAAAACCACCTCTAATATGAGATGTAGCGTTTGGAGCAACTCGTTGGATTGACAAGAACTATGGTTACAGTGTACATGAGAACTGTGCATCTATGCAATGCATGCGACGGTTACAGTGTTTTAGTTAAAGTCTTGCTAACATAAATGAATTATACATCCTTTAGTTACTTTGTTTTTTATTTAACAAAATGTTAATGCCTCTCATTCATTACTACAAACATCAAGGTCACAATCGTTTCCACTCTCACTACCATTACAATTCTGTGAGAGACTAAAGTCCTCCCTAACAACATACCTGTGGCACCAGGTAGGCTCCCAACAGCACGGCGGTGGGCATGGTCCTGCTGCTGCTGTCCGGCCCGATGACGGCCACAGGGCTGTCTTCGGAGGAATTGGAGCCTGGTTGCGGCCGCAATATCGCCTCCTGGTCCTGCATCACATTCGCGCTGGCCAGGACGCCAGCCTGGATGGCACAGGTGTCGAAGAGGCGGTAGCCCAGCCTCACCCCCGGGAGGAGGTGTGGGTGTGGGCCAGTGCCGTTGTTTATCTCCTCCACAGCGAACCTCAGGGCTTGGGTGAGGTGGTAGCCATGCTTGTTTTCTGTTCCTCTGGATGTAAAATACAAGTTTGGAAAGTAGCAGCCAATGAGTGGGGAGCAAGGAAGGCAACAGGCTGTAGACACTTAAGAGAACATTTTCTCTTGATCTTTTTCTATTGACTTCTTTGGAAGTCAATAGATTAGCCCCAAACACACACTAATGTTGCTGAAAATGCTGAATGAGTCAATATAAATAATATAATCACAAATCAATGTTGTTTTTTACAGTTTGCAGTCTGCCATGATGGGCCTTTCCCTTTTGGTCCGGATATTGTCGTGGAGAGGAAAGAACCCAGAGATGTAGTAGTCGCCCTGAAGTTTCAGCATATTTCTCTGGAAGTCGGCTTCTGCAGATCCCACCGCAGTCAAGAGGAGCACGAGCCAGCCCCAAAACATATCCACAGCACGAGACATACTGCCTCAGGTCTGGAGCTGCCCAATATATGTAGCGATTGTTAGGTTATATCTCTGTACCTCCTGGATGGCGGATGCAAGGATGACTGAGAGACCGAGAGAGGGTTGAGATTGAGATGAGGAAAAGGGGCGTGAACAAATAGGTCCTTGTTGGGATTTTGCATCTTTGCACGGTTGTTGATTTAAAGTGCAGCTATTTGCATGAGGGCATTTGTATCTTTTATTTTCCAACCATAAAGTATTAGCTCACAGAATAATGAGATCAGATGTTCAGTCAAAGTCGAGAGTGGTGTGTACTTATCAATATCTTGATAAGTGACAAACAGTATGTGCGTTTACATGGACATTATATTCTCACTTTTAATCTGATTAAAATTAAAAATATATTCTCTCCATTATTTTCTATAGCTCCTTTTTCTTGATTTTTTATTGTCTCCATCGGTTTCTATACCTCCTTTTTTCCAAAAATATATTCTCCATTATTTTCTATAGCCTACCTCCTTTTTCTTGATTTTTTATTCTTCATCTTTTCATCATTTTCTTTACCTTTTTTTCTCATTTTTTCTATACCTAATTTAAAAAAAAAGATATTCTCTCCATCATTTTCTATATCTCCTTTTTTCAAAAAATATCGGCGTACCAAAAAAACATGTTGAGACTTGCTCCCACACATACACAGACGACTAAAAACACACTATATTAGCATACAGAAGCACACACACACACACACACACACACACACACACACACACACACACACACGAATACAAGGGTTGTCTTTTGAAAACAATTTTTTCACCCTTAAATGTGTAGTTACGTTCTGATACGTCATTTCAAAAGGGCATTCCCAAATCCTCCAAGTAGGCCTATGCCAATTCACCCCCACATAACACAAACCTGTTGAACTTAGTTTATTTCTAAGATGCGCCTGTTGTCTATAGCTGACAATGAAACAGCCTTTCCATTACAACTTAACAGACTGCTGCATCAGAGAAAGTGCTGAGCAGAGAGAAACCAAGGTAAGGCTATACTAAAATTCATCCATAAACATTCAGGTGGCTGGTGTCTTCAGAGTTCACCTCGGCTCTGCATAGTCTCCCTCCTTACTCCTTATGTAAGTCCTGGAACTTAATGTACGCACTTATTGTATGTTGCACGTCCTTGCACTTAACAATAGTACTACACACTAATTGTGTAGTATCTAATCCTAGCTAGCTTTGTTGTATACAGGGAAGGGGTTAACTTATTTAGCTTATAGTTAATAGTTAGGGCTTGGAACTTGGTTCTATGAACATCCTTACTGTACCTACAGTGAAATAATGTTTCTGTCTTCTGACAAATGTACTTATTGTAAGTCGCTTTGGATAAAAGTCTCTGCTAAATGCCCTAAATGTAAATGGTTGTATTTGCCTTTTGGTGGAGATTTGAGATTCATATTGACCATGTTGCGTAAACACACCTGTTTCTCCGGCAGGCGATTTCCCTGGGCTCAACTCAGCCAGGACTAAGCCACACAAACGCGATGTTTTGACAGCATAATGCTACTTTGCAAACCACGGTGTTAGGGAGGCAAAGCGCCATGTAAAATGTTCCTCGCATGCATCTTGCTTCAGCCCAGAATAATTGTTGTCAGTGGAAATGTTGCATTTGTGACATGACATTTGATTGAATAGGAGGGTCTGAATATAGGGATATTGAGTCAAGTGTAAGAAGATATTGGTTGATTGTAGGAATAAACTCACACGCACACATGAACGCGCGCTACAAGCATAATACTTGAGCCTACTTGAGTTTTGATGCATTATTCTAACTACAAAAAAGAGGGATTTATTAGGGAAGTTATTTAAATGTACACATGTAGGTGTTGCTTGCTTCTGAAGAATACTTATCATTAGCCAGTATTTCCTATCCATTCGAATGAATTTGCGTAAAGTAAATACAATAAATATAATTAAAAATGTCAGTCAAAGCAAATCCCATCTTACAATTATCAATATTACTAGTTTGCCCTAGAGAAAGTATTCATATATGTTCAATATTTCACCATTGAACAAATTCGCAGTGGTTCGCTGATGGCTCCGGTCCTCCGCCGCTCCACCGGGAGGCCTCCGTGTTCCTTCCACTTTTCACAGCAATAAGTAAAAACAGTAGGCCTATGCGTACACAACTCTTTAGTACTGGATCTATGCTTTTATTATGTGATTTGCAACTTGTTCTACGTACATTATAACATGAAACAACGTGCCTAAAAAATGTAAATGTACTCTTTAAATAACATTTCCAATGGAACATTGTGTTAAACAGAATCTTTCAGGCAATCTGTAGTGTTAACATTAGTGCTTCTGAATATTAGTGCAAAAGTTAAACTTTGGGCTACTGCTCATTTAAAAACGTCACTTAAAGTATCAGGCTGGACAAAGGGGGTGAAATGTGAAGCCAGTGTTGTTAGGACTTTTACTAAAGATTTCTAAGTGCTAACCCTAAGCAGCAAAACATACTTAACCATTCTTTTAATGAAGAACATAACATGTTTAAAACAGTTAACTATACATTTGAGAGTAAACAAATGTAAACAAATGTAAAAAAAACACAAATAATTAGAGTAGCCCTTTAGGCTTAGTAGAAGTACCTGGCATTGCTTAGCTGAGAGGACTACATCTTCCCACACACAACTCAATGCAGAAGTGTGATTTGGCCTTTAGAAAGCAAAAATGAACCTTTAACTAACCTTGCAACAACAGCAGCACTGATAATATATAAACATAGTGATGTCTTTTTGGGGCTGTGTTGCAGACCGCGTCTTTGGTTTGGCTCCCGTTCTGCAGCTCCTTTCCATTCCCGCAGCTGTTTTGGTTGTGAAAGCAGAAAGTAGCAAAGTGAACACCTGTCTCTTTCATTTAATTTCTTTCAATGACCGACTGTTGCTTAGCCAGTATTGTGGCTACCTTTTCATGTAGTCTTTTCTTTTTTAGATCTATGTCTCTTTAATAGGCCTGGTGTTGTAGTAATGTTATAGTAAATATAGTAAAGTAAATTAAAATACCTTGAATTCATACAATAACCTGCCACTAAATGAGCAATGAGATAACCCACTTTTTCCATTCTGTACATTTAATACCAGCTGTAGAATAATACCCAGTGTTGCTGTCCTCACAGACCGTGTCAGTGTCCTTGGTTCCTACAAAAACACATTGAAAATACAACATGCAAGCATTTACAATCAAATCAAATACTCAGTGATGTAATTATTAGTAGTATTTCCCTAGCAATAAGTATTTCCGTTACCAGGTAATTTAGGCATCTGGCCAACACTACACTGAGTGTGTTTCTGGGCCAGAGTGCAGCCTGATTCCTGATCGGGCTTCAGGCAGTAGAAGCCATCCAATACGGTGCAGGCTGAGTCCTGTTCTCTGGTGCACTCCCGTTCTGCTACCAGACCTTGTTCTGCTCAGAAGAGATCAAACAAGTAAACATTTCAATGTAGTTAGTCTTCTTTACATTTTGTCCCTTTTGTTCAACACATTGAGCTAAAGGTTTTTGATTATTTTGAAAAATTTTTGTGGGGTATATAAAACCCCTTTTACAGCCACAGCATATTGTATGTAAGATTTGAGAGTTGTGAAGAGCAGAAAAGAGAAGTCAACCAGATTTTGAACCTTAACAACAATTTCAAATCTAAATTGTCTTGTACTACGGAAGGCACACAGTGCATTTAACTCACCAATAGCTGACCAATGGATATGGAATTTCTAGCTCCAATACCAGCTCTTAAATCTTACTGTAGCAAAGCGCAAGCCATGCTCCATCTATCTCGTGCTCCATGTTGGAGAAATGCTGGAGCAGGGAGGTGATAGACGTCCCTCTTGTGACCCACATTGGACGCCAGTGTAACAATATAAATTGGTACACGCCACCTAAATGGCTGCCATACTCCACCTAGATGACTGATGATTTACCTGGTGATTTACTGGTTATTTACCTGGTTCCTCCAAACAAGGACACAGGATGGTGATGCTGGAAAATCTGTTTATTTTAGAAGTTGATGAAAATGAAATGTGAACTCGTGTTCCACACAGGACATCTCCCAGAGTGTGTGTGGGGATAGCTGGATAAACCTCTGCGCATTTATAAGACAATGCGCAACCGCTATGCAGCCTCACCCAGCCCAATAGTCTTAAGAATAGTCTTAGTCTTAAGAAAAAATATATATAATATGGTAGATTTTGTTTATAGCAATATGATCAGAGGAAGGAAGACATGATGAACACAAATTAAAAACTAGATGTAGTAATCCTAATTCCACACTCTGAAACTCCTCAAAGCCGTCAATGAAACAGAATAAAAAATTGAAGATCGAAAAGGCTTTCATAAGAACCCATCATAAATCTCACTCTGACCTCCAAGGTGAGGTAGAATCTCAGGCCAGACCATCATCAACCTCATCAACCACACAGCATCTTTGTCACTTTGTTTTGTACACTACCTTTTGTACACTTTTGTACACATTGTACACTACCTGCTTTACAGATTCGACAGCTGTAACACTGGCTCAGTCCACTGGCCTTGTCCATGTACGTGCCTCTCTCACACGGCTTGCAGCCCGTACTTGAGGCAACGGTGCACTTTTGCTTCACAACACTTCCTGTAAAGCAGGACAACACTCACTGGACCAGCCACTGGAGAACAACACTAATATAATAGCTTTGTATGTACTATTTGTTTTACTACGTTGGCTGGTAAGTGCATAACAAAATTACAAAATTTGAAACACTTACAAATACTCGAACAAATTTACATTTTAGAAAAAATAATTTACAAAATTCAAAACACTTTTACAAACTAAAACAAATTGACAAACTCTGAAACACTTTTACAAACTCTGAAACAAATGTACAAACTCTGAAACACTTTTACAAACTCTGAAACAAATTAACAAACTCTGAAACACTTTTACAAACTCTGAAACAAATTTACCAACGCTGAAACAAATTTACCAACGCTGAAACAAATTTACCAACGCTGAAAGGGAATGTACCAACAGCCGTAAGTGATTGAGTGAGTTTGGGTGGGTTTGTTTTGAAAGTACTGTATGGCGCGAGTAGTGTTGTGTGGTTTGTATGGAGGCTAATGATGTTTTGCCCATTTTGCGGAAACAATTTGAGTCTGTTACCGAGGTTTTGCATTTTGTGTGGACAGTCTCTGGAGTTTTATAAAGGACACAGATCAGACGGAAGGACCAGATATGCTGCATTATTGCACGCAATACTTTAATGAGAGACACTCGTACAATGTAATCGTGGACATTATGTCAAGTTTACATGGTATAAGGTATATATGGTATCAGCTTGCCGACAAAAGTACAAAACAAAAGTACAACCTTCGGGTGAGGAGAGACGATGTGATGATTTTGCTCTGGGAGCTCAACCCGCAAGAGGAGAGCACGCAGAAGGTTCATAAGAAGAACGTACCATTCAATGGGACCGAACTATATGTGGCATACTGATGGTTATGATAAACTTAAACCATTCGGTCTGGCCCTTTCAGGATGCATAGATGGATTTTCACGTAAAGTACTGTGGCTTGAATGTGGACCAACAAATAATAACCCAAGGGTGAACGCTCACAATTTCCTGTCATGTGTGCGAAACCTTGGTGTCATCCCCATCAGACTGAGAATTGATTGCGGCACAGAGAACGGCATTATGGCTGCGATTCAATGTACCCTACATCACCATCACCATTACTACTACTCTGGAGCATCGAGCCACATGTATGGCTCCTCCACTAATAACCAGCGCATTATTAGTAGTCCATATTCAGAAAGGTAAGTGGCCTTCATAAAGTAATTTTATATTTAAATATATGTACACAGACATATCATTATATATACAGTATATCCATTTCTATAGATCTCAGTTCTGGATGGAGTTATTTGCAGACCTCCGAGATGCAGGATATTTCAACGTGAGTCATGAGTATCAGTGCCTATTGAGATTTTGCTATGGTGATGTTCTTCAGAAGGACTTGGATAAATGTGTCAGACTGTGGAACAGTCACAGGATTCGCCCTACCAGCGTCATGTCCAGGAGGAATGCCCAATGAACTGCACTACTTACCACACAGGTAAAACTTTGATAGATTGACTACCTTGTTTCTGTCTTATTTTTAACTTAAATGTAAGTAAATGCTGTTATGTATATATTTGGCTCCAGAGACTGTGGATTTGAAATTGAACATGCTGAATTGGATGAGTTTTCTGAGGCAAGCCTATCAATAGCTATATGTGGAGACCCAAACATGTAAGAGTATTTTGTCTTTGCTATGGAGCACAATCATCTACAGAAGCCAGAAAACTGGGAGTCTGCAACAGGACTGTACATGAAGCTAAAAGAAATTGCTCAGCTATAAAACAATCAAAAGTAGCCAAGTGCTACTAAGTACACATTGAGGCTTTTCTTTTCTTCCTGCTATTTTTTTCTCAGCGTGATTAAGAAGTTTTTTTATATGCCCTGAAATCTGAATTGTAGTGATGGAACACTGCCGTCTGTCTGAATGTCACCCAGTTTTTTGGTGAAATAAATGAATCAAATAATAGCAAAGTAATGCATATTTAGTAAAATTGTGTAAGTACAAAAAACTACTTCTTTGCCTTGTTTATTTTGTCAAAAATAGAATGGCCCAAATGTTAACTGTGAGAAAAAAACACGCCCACATATCTTTACATTAAAGATTCTTAACAAACTTTAATAACAACAAAGAACAACCTCACTGCCGAGACTATGTAATACTATACATAATGCTCTACCACACTGCAGCCTCATGCTATTCTCACCTCTTGCAAAGCTTTCCCTATTTCTTCATCAGTTATTGAATTAACAGTTGCTTTGAATGAAGGCTGGCCAGCAAGATAATGTACAAGATCTTCTGACAGGAAATGGGGTCCTGGACCTCCATGCACAATTGACACTGCAATCATCTTTCCTGCCAGGTAGTACTCATCCTCCCTAACAGCTGTGAACAGGTCATATTGCAAAATCAAAACATATAGGGCCCTATCTTGCATCCAGCACAAGTGACTTAGTCGCTGGCGCATGTGTCGTTGCTAGTTTACAACTGGCGCAGAGCGTTCTTTTGCCACCAGCGCCACTCGCCGGTAAATTA
>JAOPUD010000001.1:19512586-19523749 GCA_027122715.1 Trisopterus minutus
GGGGTACAGGGTCTATGAATCCTGTACCCCCCCCCACCCCCTTCCTCTCGCCCCCGGCCGGCTAGTATCTGAAGGGGGGTGGGGTGGGGTTAGGATCGAGGAGGAGGGATTGGCTCCCACGTCCTTTGAAATGTTGAGCACTTGGATATTGGAAAAGAGGGTGGGACAGGAATGTGACATGTAATCGTTGAACGTTGTTGAAGACTGACCACTGGGCCTGTCCGTGGGCTGGAGGATGTCTCACCAAACACAGCTCCCTCTGGAACAGGCACTCGTGCATTGAAAATAGCATGTGTACACATAGCTTGGTTTTACTGTTATCGTTCATTTGGGGTTTTGTGTTTTTCTGGATCTACATGCAAGGACAGCAGAAAGAGAAAGTGCTGTTTTTTTTTTCTCCAAAACTGTACTGTTCAGAGATTGTTGTTGATAGTCTACATTGGAGATGTTGGAGATGATGACGATGATGATAATGGACTCTTAGCCATCCATCTTGCACCTTCCTCTTTCCCTTACAAGGATAACCACTGCAACTGATTGGTAATTAAGTTTTGCTCCGCTCCCCCCCGCTCCAATAATGTTTCCACACACAGGAGAGGATGGAAATGAAAGAGGACCAGCCATTTCATTTTTCCACTGCAATTACCAATACCACTGTCAGCCAAGAGGACAACGTTTTCCGTTTCATTCACTGAAAAAGAGGAATAAGAAAACACTGTGCATGCTTGAGAACTTCGGCTCTTTATATTATACACGTAATTGTTTAAAACCGGATGGACTTTTGATTGATGATCATTGTGATGTTTTAATAATAATATTGTGTGGCTATAGACTATAACTTTTGACATATTTACATCGAACATGCTTTCTCCGCACGGCCATTTTCATCTACCACATTTCTGACAATCAAATTACCATTTTTTTTACAGATTTTCCAACCTTCGCGACCCCTTTCACCTCTGTATATATATATATACAATAATTTCTTCCCATGCACCCTTTAAAAGCACAGTGGTGGAGGAGGCGTATTTCCCAGCAAGCCATTCAGTGTAACGCCAACCGCCATGACATAATCCTCCATAATCCGCCGGCACGCTTGACTTAAGAGAGCCGCTCGCCCTGAGACCACTGTTGATGGTTCAACAGATTAGAAGCGTTCCGTTTGTCCGTTGCCCCGGGTTTTGACTTTTCTTTAAACCAGGCAATTACCTTTACCCCGATTCTCCTTGTACTGCTGTTTCAGTGAGGGAAGCAGTCCCTTCTAATACATTTGAACATGCATTATATTTAACAGAAAGGCAAGAAATATTTTCGAACCTCCTAGTCTTTGTTCTTTTTTGGTAAAGTGAAATGGGAAACATAATTAGCTGTCCCATTTTTAAGGTTATAAACACTTAATAGCAGCAATCAAAGAAACATGGATTTTGCATGACTGATCCTAAACGGCTTTTGCTTGTGTTTTGCTTGTGCATTTTTTATGAGTGTGAATTTGCTACGATGAAAAATCCATTTAACCAATCACAAAATGACATACATTGACCTAGGGTCAATGTTCGCGGCAACCTTACCTCACATTGCATTTCATTAGCATCTACTGTACAACATTTCCCACAATCCTTCTGTGTATTGTTCTTTTCCACTGGCATCAGACGAAACAATGGAGGAGGTCAACTGTCATGCCCCACTTGTTCTGAGTACTGTTAAAACTGCCTCATTTTAAAGGGTTCAGAGTTCATATACAGGATCAGCTTTTATATCCTCTGTGTCTTGAACTCCTATGTCACCCTGGCACTGAGAAGGAAATGCTTTTCTTAGCCTCACAGGGAGTTAAGTGATGTGGGGGAGAATTGAGCATGGTTTACCATTACACTGAAATAGAGAGACTGACCAAACATCACCATGAAACCACAAGGACCATGCAAATGTAATTGTAGCATATAATGGGCTCAGATTAGGGCCAGGTGATGTCTGTCTTTGTTTTTCAATTGGCTAGACTCAATCGCTAACAGCACTTGCAATAGTCTACCATTCACCAGGGTGGGGCTTTCCCTGCAGTTTTATTTTCCTTGTTTGGTATCAACAAGGAGCCAGGGAGTGTCTTGGCAAGAATGGGAGAAAGTAATTAGAGGAGAAGCTGTTGAACTATCAACCTACAATTGGGAAAAGACATAAACATTGTTATGCAAGGTCAAACACGATGGAACAATAGAGAAACAGCAAAGGGAGCCACAGGGATGGATGTTCAGGAAAGACCAGCGATGGAGTAGCAACTCAGATTGGATTCACCAGGAAGGAAAGGGATCAGGGTGGATCTCATAGAAACCTGTGAGGTGAAAAGTTAAGAGAAATCTGCATTAGCAAAGGTGGACTGACACTTTCTGAAACACTGTCAATCCATCATCCATTTAAATCAAATGATCATGAGATGTGAGTGTTCATTTCATTGCATTCTCTCACCGTCTCTTTGTTCCACAAAAACAATCATGTCTTTAAATGGACGAGGCAATGCCTATTCTTGGATACCCTTTGTTTAACGCCAGCCAGGAAGCAGAGGTTACCATGGTGACCTCTCATTCACCTCTCTGCAGCCATGATGGCATGTGAATCTTTTCCTAGAAGGGGAGTGTGAGAGAAGGAGGAGGAGGATGGAAGAATATGGGAAGAGGAGGATATGAGAACATCCAAAAATAGTATGAAAACAAAATCCGATCTTTGTAGATTTTTACAGAGAACCGTATGACCCGAGCACGACCAAAACCAAGTCAAAACACACACTCCACGGATCTAATAGGATGAAGTAATTACTTTGAAATGTGCCTTTTTTTCAATCTTATTACAATGACTTCCTATGTAATCGCATAGTTCAGTCGATGTCCATTTATTTTCCAAACCACACTGATAGAGAGCGTTATTGTTGGAGTCCAACCCTAATCGTTATCTCCGAAAATATTTTGCTTTGGTCTGTTCCGATGGACTGAGAAAGTGCTCGGGACAGTTGTGAGAAAGGGAAAAGGCAAAGACCGAGAGGGAGAGAGAGAAAAGCAGAGTTGTGCTTACCTCATCTCAATGACCTAACGGCAAAATAGTTTTCCCTAATCTCCACAGACAGGGGGTAGACGTATCAAACACGTTTTGGGTGTTAGGCAAGGACAACAAAGATCACATGCTGAGATGATGGTATATTTAACAGCACGATAATGAGATGAACCGACTATCAACGGATGATCACCCCTGGCCTCCTGACAAAGGTAAAGAAAACATGTCACACACGTAGTTCAGAGAGAAGCCACACTGCGTAAAGAAGGTGGATGTGGTTGTGAGGCTTGTCAAGTCTCTGATGTCAGCCGCGTCCTCTTGAATCACGCACGGTCTTGACGTGTGTCCAACATTGTTTGTTGTATGATTGTAACCACATGTCACATTTAACATTACTCTATTATATAAAAGACAACATTTCAATGCGAAACCAGGGTTTCGTTCTTGCGCAGCTTGAGTCTCGTTCGTTTGGTGAGCTGTTTGCAGAAGAACACTGAGGCCTGTGGGCCGTGTGTAGAGTTTGTATTCCTTTAGGGAACAGTAGGGCCTGCCATGGATCCCCACCTCAGTGTGTAGGAGGGTGAGTTTGGACGGTGTGAAACAATGGGGAATACAGTTGGGATTTGGACAGTGTCTACTAATGGGGAATTGAAAACAGTCCGGATTTGGACAGTGTTTAATAGCAGGGAATCGACTCCATAATACTGGGTGTCACGGTCTGAAGGGTCACTCTTTGTTGTTATCCCTGTTATGCACATTTGTTAAATCAACATAATCTTTATCAACATGACTCTGGCAAAATGTCTTGTACTTGGATAAACACCTGTGTCTAAAGCATCTGGATGGACATGCACTGATATTGCTTTAGACGGTTCAATAAAGTGTGTATCTGGTCATTTAAGAAAACAATCAAAATCAAACGTTAAGATAATCAACATGGTTTGTAAAGCAATTCTAAAAATGTATTATTTTATACTGCCTGATGAGAGACGTGTTGGGTTGGGTTGTGTGGGCACGTTCAACTTGTACAAGACTGTGGTTCCTTCGAGATTTTAATTACTTAGCAACGCCATCGCAGTGAATAAATACAATTTAGAAAAAAGTAAAAATTCCAGAAAAAAGAAAGTCATACTGTCGAGAGTTGATCTATGAATGCAAAACGGGGAACCCATATCAATATGAGCATAGTACCATTGTGTGTATCGCAGGGGGGTAGAAATAAATGTATTCAATCTATGTATCGCAACAAGGTATTAGAAATGATGGCGGGTGTTTAGGTGAATAGGATCTAAACACTACCAATAACATGGGTGAACTGTGGTTGTGCTGTAATGTTAACCGGCTGTGGATCTTCATGCTGGGGAACGGATAGTTAAAATGTGATCACATGTATTTATGTTTTATTTAACTATCTCTTGCCATCCATGCATGCTCCTGTGTACATGTTATTTAACAAGATTAAAATGTGTTCTTTGGTAACTGAGTTCTGGCTTCTCTTTTGTGATTCATATTTAATGTATTGTCACTCTCGGTGTTATCAGTTATTGATTTCTTATCTTTATATCCACATATATATTTAAGCATATAAACACACAGAAACACACACACACACACACACACACAACATTTGTGTTCAGGTGTGTGTGATTGATTGTGTGTGTAGGGCATGACTACAATCTCTTTCACAATATGACTCCTACATACAATCAGCCTATTCTCACTGCTCATACTGTTGACGGCACTGGGGGTATGGGGTTTGTGAGACAAAGTCCAGCTGGATCAAATGTATACCGTACTAGTCTCTGACCAATAGCTGCTCTGTTTATTATTACATCAACTGCACGCAATCAGGAAACCTGCGACCAGACCTGAGAAGACGTTGAAATAGAAACACATTTCCCAACGCATCTAGCAAGCATCCATGTGTTGTGTGTGGGTATGTCGATACTGTATGCATGTATATGTGTGTGTGTGTGTGTGTCTGTGTGTACTTTGTAAAAATGCCTACCGCCATTAATGTGTGCTATCACATGCGTTAATGTACTCGAGGTTCAGTCTTTACTAGTCCTGTTCTGAACTCTAGTCTGTCTGTATACGACTACCCAGGCGCGTGATTGCGGGTTAATTGGGCTCCGACGTCCTCAGAAAAGTAGGGGGAACAATGGCTCGTTGTCACAGCAACAAACACAGCGTCTTGTAAAGTAGAGCCAGAAGCTGATTTGGCTTCGCACTTTAAAACACACTTACCTGCTGGAGCCGTTCTGCACACATTGTGGCGGCCTCTCTCTCTCTCTCTCTCTCTCTCTCTCTCACACAGATGAATACACACGCACACACTCACATACAGGCATTAACGCACATGCACACACGCACGCTCACACACATACTAAAACAAACACACACACTCCGAAGGACAAGAGGTTATTGCTATCCACTTTCAGGCCAATTATGTGTCGGTGTGTGTGAGTGTGTCTGTGTGTCTGTGTGTGTGCAGGTGTGTGTAGGCCCTACACGCACACACAGAGGTGTGTAGGGCCCCCACTGTAGGGTGTGGTGTGGGGAGTTAAAGTCACACCTCATTGAGCCGTAACAGACCTCAACTTTACAGGTGGCTGGGGTCACACTCACTCTCTCCTCTCTCTCTCTCTCTCTGGCATGAAAGGGATATTCATGCCATTTATTAAGTTTAATAACCAGACTTATTAAACCGGTCAAACGGTACAAAACCTTGAAAAATATTTTCTCCTTCCACATTTGATTTGATTTACATCCCGCCCCCATTTTTACTAAATCAATTTGAACCATGATGCCTTAGAGCTAATAAAAAATAATGACTGAAATCCAAATTGGTATGAGTAGAGCGATGCCTGAACACAATATAGCTTTTTGAGCTCAATTTAAGAAATACAAGCCACTATATCCAGCCCAGGCTGCCTGCACTGTTAGTGGGACGGCCAAGGCCTTGCTGAAGGCCTCTCCCAGTTAGCTCACGCAGCAACAATAGCCGCTATGTTTCTGTCCTTACTTCGACATATACCTAATGTGACACACAATATTTTAACCAAACCGCCGTCTTTCTTTTTAACGATAGCTGTAAATAAACGCCCGCTTTACGTTTGCGTTGGGACTGGGCTAGGCTGGAAAGAACTCCCTTTTGGATTTATGGAGGGTAAGAAATAAAGAGATTGGATTTATACACATTGACTTAGCATCGCCGCCATTGGCTCAGTGTGAATGGGTATTTACACGCATCATTACCTCCCAGGAAACCCCACTTTGGAGCAGCTTAACTCAAGATAATCATAAGAGAAACTAGCCCCTGGTTTGGGCTCTATGCGTATTGAGGTTTTACATTGATGATTAATTGCATGTCCGCAGGAAAATCAAGTGATATATAATTGGAGTTGTGAAATTGTCTTGTATCTTTTGTCAGTTGTCATGCGGTTTCTCAAAAGGTTTTCTTGCACGACATCATGTAATTACTTGTATGCATTTTTAGAACAAGACACTGCCATATGTTTCCTACTTATTTATTTACTGAATGCCCTAATTTTTTCCAAAATCAACATTCGAAGTAATTTTTGTATTTAGCGTGCTGATAAATAGACCAGTCGTAGACTTGTGGAAGATAGTGAATGAGTTAATTTTGACCCAGAAGCACATAAGCTACTTTACTTACACATCTGTTCCCATGTTTTCATGCCAAATCGAAAATGATTAGGAAGAATTCCTGTCAATGTGGACCAAAGCAACAGGATGGCTGTGTGACTTGTTTTATTTCCCTTTGGACAAAGCCAAGGAAGCAATTCAGCATCACACGGCCTTGTCCTTTCAAACACATGCTCATGCTATAATAATCTACAAATGGGGGTTCTCTGAGCGATCTGTAGCTAGTAAAAGGCCTTCCAGGCACTGCTCCTTTATCCGCCCGCTACCTTTACCAGACTCTCTTACCAGTGGGTGCAAATTAGGGTTCCTCCGGGATTCAGGGTTAATCCTTTGTTCAGGGTGTAATAGCAGCATGGAGGACCTAAACCTGTGAAACACATTGATCTTGACTGAAGCTATGTTCACCAAAATGTGTTTTTAGTCTGATAGCTGGATAATGTCAGCCTGACAATGACAGACCTCTGGACTATGTAGACCCGCCCTGTTCTCATTCTATTTTGTATATCGTACATTTCAAATGGTTTCTTTAAAATAATGTATCACATGCCATTTTAACATCATCATTTATGCTTTATAATTTATTGTTTAATTTAAAATGTTTAATAATCTCTTTCCTGTTCTGACGGACCACACCAGCAACACGCTCCTCGGACAAACAAATGAATCTCAGAGTTTTAAAGCTCTGCTGGGAATCTGTAAATCACAGCAAAAAAATTAAAAAAAGTCCTGTCAGCAACCTTGGCATTAAACAATGCGCATTACCAGAAAATCTGTGTCATCTCATCTTCTCCACGTAGGACTCTTTCCACATCAAACACGCGACGACTCGTCGCCTATATGAAAAGCGGTGTGAGTTTGGCGGGCCTGAGAAGCCGACATGTGATCCAGCATCAATCTCCTTAGCAGCATCTGGCTCGGATTCAATGTGGCAGTTCAAACGACCTGCTGCCGTGCCAGACAGGAAAAAGTTGTTGGCTCACTGACGTTGCCAGCTAATTTCTGCGTCATTTTTTTTTTTTGCCTTTTCACTCTTGGTCTTCCTGTTAGTATTATGTCTGCTTAGACGCGCCACATCTGTAGCCCAACGGTAATTGGCAAAAGATCAGTTAGACCCTTCTGAAAAAGTGTTGAAGGGCGATGAAAATGGATGTTTAGGTCCGTTTCCGTAGACATTTAAGGGTGTCTGTCGTTTATTGCGCCAGATCGATTTTAAAGTAAGGGTATCACTCGTTTAATGTGTCGAATGTGAATGTGACGTCATTTCTTCCTAAAATATGACTGCATCTTCCTCTGAGAGGCCTTGTTTAAAAAAAACAGACCCATTGTTGCAGTACCTTTCCTTTTCCGACATGGCGACAGAACAGTGCCGGGAATGGCCTTATCTGGGGTTAAAATAATGCCTTTCGAGACACCCAAAGCACATAACATAGTGAGTGTGTATGTGTGTCTGGTGGTAGCGTAGCCACTACCAGGGTGTAGTCCCCTCCTGGGTTAAGCACAGCAGCCAGTATACACCGGACCACTCACCACCCACCGGCTATCACAGCGGAGAGGTGAGGAAGGATACAGACTAATTAGAGACTGGGCCATGTTGGTAGGGTCAGGGTGGGGACAAGGGCGGGAATCTGGCCAGGACACCAGGGGTCATCACCCCTTCTCTTGCAATGAATGTCCTGGGATCTTTAGCGACCACAGGGAGTCAGGACATCGTTTTAACGTCTCATCCGGACAGAGTAACTGTCTCCGTCCTGGGGTACTGGGGATATTACATGGGCCAGAGGGATGACTACCCCCTACTCGGCCTTCAACACCTCTAGCAACACCTCTACCAGCCCCAACCGGTCTCCCATCCAAGGATAGATCAGACCGCCCCTGCTTAGCCTCGAATGAAACAGCCGTGAAAGGCCGCTAGCAATGGTGCTACAAAAGAAAGATTCAAAACTGTTTTGAAATAGATAAACTTTCTAAATACAATCAAGTACATCCTCATGTAAATGAGTATACACTCAAATATGAGTTTACATATATACATGTTCCATTGCAAACTTTAATGCAGTCTTTTGTGCATTCATTTCAGACAAATGCAACATCAGAAGGAAATATGGCAGTTTTCCGCAGTCACGTTGGTCTTTTGTAAATGCAGTTATGCAGTTGCATAACATCTTCCATTGTCTTTTTTATCCAATGGCCTCATTCTGTGGGTAGTTTGTTTTTCTCTGTTTATACAGAAGATTTGGGTCACACACACCTAAAATACCCTTAACTGGATAATGTTATTACATTTTTTTCTATCAATCCTGATCTAATATGTTTGGAGACGAAAGCTCAATAACCCAAGTGTGTAGGTGCGTTTCTATGTGCATTTATGTACGTTAAGTAAAATAAAGTACCGGATATGACCCAAGGGAGTAGGCCTGTATGGCTGGTGAACATTATTTCACAGAGAGGGGATTGGCTAAGTCTGGTCTATCTCACTCATGCTAAAACATCCCCATTTCTCAACGGCCTCCTCCAAAAGAGATTTTCCAGAATTTGTCCCTGCAGGACACCTGAGGACGGCTGTGCTTTTGAAGTACAGGCCTTATCACAAATCTAACAATAATTGTGAAAAATATACACAGGATATGGTTTGCCACAGGTCATATGTCAGGCGTTTGAAAAGTCGACAGTTGGTTCCTCAAAATAACAGCAATATTTTGGGGGTTGACTTGTTATTGAACATTTTGGAAGGTGTTTCTGATAAAAGTGCAAAATTGATTAAAGAAAAATCACCCACATGATAAATATGAGTTCCTGGTGTTGGCACATTTCTCAGAAGGTTTCTTCGGCAGGAAAAGCCTTTACTTAATACTTTTATTTGGACATGACGGTAAATATTTCACAATGACGGATGACATGTTAATCTCCAGAGGTAACAGGACATGGATGAGGTGCTGGAGGAAGGGTGATTAGAAGGGGAAACGCACAGACACATACACACAAATGTGCAAGCCTGCATACACACACATCAACCCACACACAGGCGGACATAAACACACACACACACATGCACATACACACACACACACACACACACACACACACACATACACAAACACATATGTGCATGCACGCATACACAAACGTCAACCCAGACACAGGCCTACCTACACACACACACAGACGCTTGCATACACATATATATCCATGTAAATATACTGTATATGTATTTTTGTATAATAGGCCTACATGACTAACATCGTACATTTCTTATCTTATTACCTCCACCAAGGAGGTAATGTTTTTGCCAGAGATTGTTTGTTTGTCTGTCCGTACACGCTATCACTGGTCACAACAATCGCTGTCTGCCTTGGCAGAGGTCTGCGCTCTCCGAGTGCTTTTCTAGTCTTCCATGTTTTTGATATTAAAATTACCAACATTATATTGACTAGTCATTGAATGCAATTGCGAACCAATGGGAACCCGCAATTTTTCTTACTCAACACAAACACAGAATTGGCCAGCTCAACCATAACTTGAAATATAGGTTTGTATAAAACTCAATAAAAGGCACATGGATCTCAACTGTTATTTTTTCTCCTTGATTCTGATATTCAATATTCACAGCAAGACAAGAGCAAAAACTGGGCCAACATTGAACAGAAGCATGACTCCTACCTCCATGCTTTCCTTTGACCCCTGTTTTCTTTAGATGCTCAGAGGAAAGGGGCGCCTGCTAACATTTCATCTGTAAGTATTTCTTGGCTGACGCTTGGACGGGCTACAGCGTTAGGAACTACTGCTATGTGGCTGACAAATTCCATTCATTGGAAGGGCTTTTTTCGGACTGAGGTTTACTCTGTTACCAAACTCCTTTGTTAAGATTTTAGACCAATTAGGATATGGATATTGAATCTCAGAGTGGTATCCAAGGTATCCTGTTCAGTTCTGCTTATTAGCAGACCCCCTAGAGGGCCTAGACCCCTGCCATACACCACCGCACTCTCAATACCGCCATAAGAGCATTTGAAAATGTTTGACTACACTAAGAATCCTGAATCCTGTCCCTCACACATGCAAACCGCCTTTTGTACGAAATACTAAACAGTGTGGTTCTGCCAAAGTTTCCCATACAGTTTTTATTGGGTTATTGTTTCTGTTGTTACTCTTATCCAAAAACGACTTCAAAATGTGTTTTTAGACGTATGTCGTAGTGCAGGCAGGGTTCGGGGATCGAACCCAGGACCTTTTAGCTGGGAGTCACGCACCCTAACCACTGAAATTGTACAGTATTACAAACAGTTCACCAGTGTATGAAAATGTTCTTTCTGCTAATTCGACAAACATTTGTTTGCTTTATTATAATCATATGTTTTTTTGGTTGACATTTGTTATTTTGAACTTGCAAATGTTATTTAGAACTTTCCAAATGTATATATATAACAGAGATGTGGTAGAAACAGAATTACAATTGATCTG
>JAOPUD010000001.1:19760323-19774010 GCA_027122715.1 Trisopterus minutus
CACACACACACACACACACACACACACACACACACACACACACACACACACACACACACACACACACACCGTGTTCGACTAATAAAAACACAAATCTCTGTTCTTGTTTTAAATACTTGAGTCAAGAATACTGAATTCTGGATGCTTCGACCCTCTCACTGAACCTAGTATTATCCCAGTATAGAGACAACAGTGTGTCTCTATACTGGGATGCCTGTACCGTGTATGTGTGTATAGGTGTCTGTACTGTTTTCCACTGTATTCCCTTGACTGTGAATTCTCTGTGCTTTGTATCATAGGCGTGCGCAAAGTTGTGCCATAGTGTGCAATATAATTGCATTAGGTGATTCAATTGTATCCATTATGGAGTCAAGGATGCTTTTGGAGCAGAACCTAGACATGCATTCATGTGTTGTTGTATACTAATTAGTGCTAACTAGTAGAAAAAAATGGCTGGTTTCATTAAACATATTTTTATTTTATCTTCTCAGGTATGGTAAAATTCCCACTTCAGCTGCAAGGATAAAATGTCAAATTCATAAAATACAAATGTTCCATCTAGATTTTTTTAATTTTATTTTATTTTTTTCACATAATATATGAGGTGTATCATATGAATGGATTTCCTTTGGGACAATGTGATTCAACCTAATTTGTATAATGCAATGTGTTGGTATCTTAGTATCTTATGTTTAAATTGTGAACACAGGGTGCTACAGTATGGCATAATAAACTGCACTGAAGAGAGCAGTTTGAGATACACCCGTATCTATTGTACTCTTTTATAGAAAGACATCTGTCGTAGGCCTATTATTATGCAATTGCTTCTTATCGTATCCTTTATCAAGGAGCTCGAGACATGTCTGGAACACACCACAAAGGTCCCGTTGCATGTCGGGTACAATACACTCTCCCAAACCATTGCGCAGGCGCGATAGAAAACTCCATTATTTTTTTTGCACGGAATCTGCAAGAAAAAAATAACAGTGGGCTAACTATGAATTAAGGATTAATGGATCGATTCAGATGTTGGATATACATAACGGATTGCACGGTTATTTCATGAAAGAGTGACGGGGAGTAAGGGTCGGGTGATTGTGCAGCCGGAGCGGGACATCCTTCTTCTTGGGACAGTGAAGAATCAAGTAAATTTCAGCCCATGCTAGCTCTTCAGCCCAGCTATTTGGCTAATATTAGCCTGGGAGCCGAGGCGCAGTAAAATGAACCGTAGTCGCCCTTTGTTTTTTAAACCGGACTAGGAGACGCCGCGGGGGTCACGCAGTTGAACCCGCGCGTATCGGATCTAAGGAGGTCGCGTTGTTAATTTGATGCTTCGCGAGAAGCAAGAGCAACTGTATCCAAAACAATCTTCAGCTAGTTCGGCTAGCATGTCGGCTAACTCCTGATTCTCCCGCGAGCTAGAGAAAACGGAGAGTCCAAAACTTGGGAAACATCGGTCTCTGAACGCGGAGAAAACCCGAGCCGCTCCGCCGATACTGGTCCCGGTAGCCGCCGCCGCGGTCCTCCCTGCGGACCGGGACCGCGCGTCTCTGGTTGTGCGTTCGTTCGTTTTTTAAACGTGTGCCTCTCAAGACTTTTGCTATTAAGGGTTAGTGCGCCTGACAGCTGTCACGACAACATTGCACAAAGTAGAGTAGCAAAGTAGCTTAGCCATTAGCTTGGTTATTAGCATGGTATCCACGTCCATACTTATTATAAACCCAATTTTGCATTCTGGTTTTCCATGTTTGGGCAGTTGTGGTGCATCGCGAAATACTGAATGTCAAATTGAGCAAATTCGTGTTTCTTTTTGATGCTGTCAGCGTGTTGGATTTCAACTTATTTATAACCACAGCTGCAGATTAGCTTCGTAACGTAGCTTCGTAACGTAACATCGCCTAATCAAAGTACACAGGCCTGGCGTAACACACCCTCCCACTTCAAGGTGGTCGTCGCTTCTTGAATCGCTTGTTATTGCATATGTTAAGTCGTGTAGGTCAGTGGTTTAATTAAAAGATAAGGGCATAAAATATGTAGATGGTGGTACTATTATATAAATCCGTTTTTGCTCTCTCGACAGCCCTTCCCATGGATATGAACTGAGGACTTTCTCAAGGAGTTATTTTCCGAATAGCGGATTCGCAGGAAGCACAGTCTTTACGGAACATCAAATCGGTGTTTCTCAGAGTCTGTCCTTCCAAACTACCAGCATGCACAGCGGACCGTGGATATCCTAGCCTAAACAGATCCTGGCTTTCCAAAGATGACAAGGTATGCAGTGTGTTATACTGTGAGACGAATGCAAGTATTCTGTGTGGCTATAGTTTCCAAGTACACATCTATTTTTAACCTGTCGTCTCATATGCATATATGGATTATAGATCAGATATTAATAGATCATTTTTATACGGATATTTGTCATGATTTCGCATCATTGATCTGTATTTTAATAAATACAGTGCATAATTTAATTAATTAGATGATTATTTAATATTTTTTAAATCAAATAATTGTCAGGTTAATTGAAACTATAATGCACTTCCTAACAACCATTCTGATGTGAGTAAATCAATAGATTCATGCTTATTTATTTTTCTGTGCTTTTCCCAGGTTCTGGAAGACAGAAGTCACAAAATGATGGGAGGCAGCGAGACTGTCAGTGGGGACAAGGATGGGGTCCAGGCCATAGCAATACACGTCCCCATTGGCTGGCAGCGCCGGCTAGAGAGTGGACAGGTGCTCTATGTCAGGTAGGGTGGATTTTCTCTTTAGGTGTTTAGGGTCATTAATGGTACTATTGGTTATATATGGAGTTAGTATGGAAATGTGGAGCTACACTAAAATTTGTGTTAAGTAACACTGCAGGTTAGACAAAAATGTTAGGACTGCACTGCATTCATTGTCATTTTTTTGTTCAAGGCTAAAGAAGTGTATTGGTGAATGTTTTTGAGAGTTCTGTGTGTGTGCGTGCATGTGTCTATTGATTAACAACACCAGTAAATAGACAATCAAGCTGCTATTGTTGCTGATGCCCATTGGGGTTAAACTTAGGAATGTTTACATTCTGGGGCTTATCTTTTAGGTTTTCCAAAAATTGCCCATACTTCCCAAAAAATGGCAATGTTTTTATGCACTGTATCGAAGATATAAGGCATGGCTGGGCATCATTTTAGCTATGGTTTAGTGTCGTACGTTTCACTGGTACAAATTACTGGGTGATTTTCCGCCTAGTGACAGCAACAGCCTCGAGATACCCAGCTCGTTTGGATGTTCTGTCGGTCTTTTCAACACTTTGGTTTTGTGGTTTCTCTGGCATGGGGCTCCCAAGCACTGCCTTCAATTTGAAACACCAATCATACTGTAGCGACATGCATGTCAAGTTTTATGGATACAGCATGCAGGATTCAAACGTGGATATGGGAAAAACATTCATAGTGTTGGGCCTGAAACCATTATTGGGAATTTAGGACATCTGGCCCCAAGCTTTCCAAAACAAAACTTTGCTTGTCGAATGTGCGGTATTCTTGGGAGTGGAGGGTTTGGAGTTTGGGGATTTTTGACCATAAAGAGTATCCAGCCTTTGGTTCTGTTTTGTGGATGCTTTGCGGAGGTGTTTGTGAATGGCTTGAATTACAAAGGCCACCAAGGACATTAGCCCACGTAATCACATGATTCTAGCGGAATGAATTCAGTTTTGACACTAATTGAATGATGTCTAATGGAACTAGATTCTCTTGTGTTCATTGACAAAAAGAACAGTGTTTTCACCAGCTATTCTTGTGTCACTTAGTGCCTGATAAAAGCTGATTTCCAAATAAAATAATACCCCAGAGATAGAGTCCCACTCTTGAGCCCTGCCCCCGACCTCTTATTTGTACTAGAACTTCTACCTTATGCCAGCAAGGATATGGTTTCACTATCTTGTGGAACGACACGGAAACGTATGACTCAAACCAAGAATCTGCAGTGCCAGAGCATTCTGTAGGCCCACAAGGGGAACATAATCTTTTGATTTGATTCATTTCATAGGTTTGTGAAACTAAAATGTATTATTTTCTTTTTCTTGCTTCACTTTAAGGCCCCCTTGGCCAATCTGTGATAAAGCTTCACCTTCAGACTTAAATAGTGGGAACCTATAAATCTTGTATTCTCTTTTGCTAAACCACTGTACAATCCGTTGCTGTCCAGATTGAATAGATAGTTAATTGAGTTACTTTTATCAATTCCTGAAAAGTTTCTTGCATGGACAGGGATATATACAGGACTCGCGTTGTTAAAAGCTGTAAGACTCCACCGCCTTGCTTGAATAACAATCCCATATTAATTACATGACTGCAAAAATCGCAAAAATTTGCTGTCAGACCTGAACTGTTGTTCTTGGAAACAAATAGTGGGGAAGGCGGTGCGTGAGAGGAAAGCAGGAATTTGGTTGTCGAAATATTTTATTTTGTCCAGGAGTTGGCAGTTGTTAGGCATATCTTGCAATTCAAACATTGAGTCATCTTGCAGCTAAGGATTTAGGAAGTCTTTTGATTTTGTGATGAGACCCAATCTGACTATTGCACTGAATTGGGTTGTGCTTAATACTGGGATTTCTCCTCTGGTCTGTAGTCCCAGTGGCACTTGCCTGTCTTCTCTGGAGGAGGTGAAGGCCTACTTGTTGACCGATGGCACCTGCAAATGTGGCCTAGAGTGTCCACTTGTCATCCAAAAGGTAATGTCTTCATAGTCACATAAAAAAAACAGACTTCACACAACTATAGACATTGTAACCTGCTCTCTCAAACGCAGAAGCCAGATCAGTGAGTCAGCAAAAAACAAAGAGATACTTGTGTTCAAAATTCAGCGTGGAGTTAATTTATCAATGTCATTCTCTCTGTCTGCCATTCTGTATCTTCTGCTCTGCATGTCATTCTCTCGTTCTGTTCTGTTACTTATATTCTAAATGTTATTCTCGCTCACTCTATCGGCTGCTTCATATCTTCCTCACATGTCATTCCTCCTCTCTGCTCTGTGTTTCGTACCTTCGCTATGTCATTCTCTTTCTGTAGTGTTTCGTACCCTCGGCATGTCATTCTCTATCTGCTGTGTTTCCTTCCTTCTGCATCTCATTCTGTTGTTTCGTACCTTCTGCAAGTCCTCTCTCTCCTTCTGCCGTGTCTGTTCCTTCTGCATGTCATTCTCTTACTGCGTTGTTTCGTATTTTCTGCATGTCATTCTCTTTCTGCTGCATTTTCGTACCTTTGGCATTTCCTTCTCTTTCCGCTGTGTGTTGTACCTTCAGCATGTCATTCTCTTTCTGCTACGTGTTCGTACCTTTGGCATGTCATTCTCACTTTTTCTGGTCTGGGTTTTAAATCTCTCTTTACTGTTCTGCCAAGAAAGCCCATGCTGCAGTCCACACTGCAGCATTCTGTACCGACAACAGATGTTGACAACAGATGTTCACTTTTGTAGTTATCAATGTTGATTTGTTACATTCCAATACAGTCTTGGAAAATTGCAAGTATTCATTTGTGATAATGATCCAATCTGATATTCTTAGTATTATTAATACAAATTGATCTAATTTATTTGTATTCATGTAGCTGTTTACATGCCAAACCCGGATATCTGAAATGGAACCATCTGGATGCCCTGTGTCCTCTTCACTAATGATAGTTGTTAAACTCCATCTACCGGTTGGGTGCAGGTGTTCAACTTTGGCACGGGCGTTAAGGTGGAGCAGCACAGCCAGCCACTGGGCAAGGCGGAGCAGGATATGACCAAACTCTGTAACCATCGCAGGAAAGTGGTTGCCATGGCCACGCTGTGCCGCAGCATGCAGGCATCACAGCTGCCCTTTGCTACCCTCCATCCTCCAGGTAGAGTTATAGCCATGTACTGTTTTGGCTATGGTGGCTAGGCTAGCTGGCTAAGCTAGCTATGATACATTATTACTGTACAGTCTTGATATGGCTATTGATGATATTTATTGTGTTTGGTTCCTACAGTAAACTTAAACTTATTAAACCCGGTTTTCTCTGTCTCATGCTAACAATATAGCTCGGTGTAGTTTTACTACTTTTCAATGTGTTTAGAAAAAGCTAACTTTGAATTGAATTTGAAGTGATCTGATTGCACCCCCTCCCCCAGGCATCTGTTTCTGTTTTACACTGTCCGCCACTTAACTTTTGATTGTTTTGGCTGCTTTGTCTCGTTCCGGACCTCTCCTCCGGCGCCTGCAGAGCGCCACAGTGGCCTGTCGGACCACCGCGAGCCAAAGAGGACGGCGCTGGCGGGGCGCGCGGACCGGGAGGACGAGGAGCGCTGTGCCTACCCGCCCAAACCCCACCCGGCCCGCGCCCACGGCAACCTCCAGCCCCCGTCGGGCTGCACCAGCCCCCGGACCTCCCCGGGGCTCCCCTACCCCTACAACGGCTCCTCCCCGCTCCGGCACACAAGCACAAACTCCCACCACGCCCTGGACGCTTTGAGGAGACTACAGCATCCTCACCTCCCTCCCCTCCCTTCCTCCGCCGTCGCCTCCTCCTCCTCCTCCTCGTCCTCCTCCTCTTCCTCCTCCACCAACGCCTCCACAGGCTCCCCCTTCCCGTACGGCGCGGCGCAAAGGTCGCCGCGCACCACCGCCACGCCACAGAATCTCAGTCAGAGCCAGAGGTCGACCCCCAAAACCCCCGAGACGCCCGGCTCGCCCCGCCTGGGGCCCCTCTCCCCGCCCCCCTCCTCCCCGCTGGCGCCGGCTCCCCGTCACCCCCACGGGTCGGTCGCCGCAGGGTCTCCCCTCTCCCTCTCGCCGGCCCCCTCCCCCTCCATCCACAGTATGAGCTGCGTCTCGCCGCGCCAGCGCTCCCGCCACCCCTCGGCCTCCTCCTTGCTGTCTGAGCAGGGGGGAGGCGAGGGTGGCGGGGGACTCATGGGAAGCGCCTTCCCTCCGCGGAGGAACTCCACCTCTTCCTCCCCACACTCGCCGCTCCCCGGCGGCTCCCCCAATCCCAGCCTGCACTTCTCCAAGTACAAGCTGGAGGACATTTTGGAGCAGTTTAAGAACTCAGGCAACAGCAGCACTAATAACCACAACCACCTCCCCCTCCCCCTCCCCGGCAACGCCGCCCTACTGGCCAACCAAAGCAGCAGCAGCAGCAGCAGCAGCAGCAGCATCCCCCACAACCTATCCCTCGCCCTGGATAAAGTGGGGAGTGCGATGGGCAGTGTGGGATCCGCAGGGAACTTGGGGCCGCTGGGTTTTGGGTCCTCTGGTCTGCCTTTGGGGGCGTTCCTGAACCACCATCAGAGCCGGCCGCCGCACCCGGCTTCCTTCCCCGCAAGCAGCTTGCTCTCCGCAGCCGCTAAGGCCCAGCTCGCTAACCAGACCACCCAGGGCCAGAGCTCGCACACGGGCAGCAACCCGGCGAGCTCGGCCTGTCCTCTGGAGCTCCTGAAAGAGACCCAGCAGCAGCAGCAGCAGCAGCAACAACTACAGAAGCAGCAGCAGTCGTCGAAGGTAAAAAACAGCACTTTACACCACAACCCCCCTCCTTCCTCCATCTCTGCAAGTAGGCACCCCTCCCCGCACCCCTCCTTCCTCTTCCCTCCATCACACCCTCTGGCCCAGTCCCTGGTGGCGTCCGCTCATCACTTACCCCCCGCGGTGGAGCGCAACGCCTCACACAGGAAGCGGCACCGGCAGTCCCCCACGGTTCTGAGCATGCTCAGAGAGACCCAGCAGCTCGCCAACGGGCCCAGGAAGACGCCGCCGGGAGACCTCCTTTCTACCGCCATCATCAACCTGTCCACCTCCTCGTCGTTTCCCCCCTCCTCGCACCCTTCCTCTACCTCAGCCGCACACAACAACGCCATTGCTCTAGAGAACCACTACCATCTCCCCGCCGGGCAGATACCCCCCCGGCTACCCGCTGCCGCCCATCAAATAGCACCCAACACGGGGCCTTCCAGACAAATAGAGGCCCTGGACTTCACTACAGGCCTGACGGCCAGCACGGGGCCTCCGCCGGGGCTGGATCCCCCGACGCAGCCCCTCTCCGCCCTGTTGCACCTGCTGAGCGTCCAGAACGCTCAGGCCTCCGCCGCGGCCACCATCTCGGCCTCCGCCCAACTGGGATCTCTAGCTGGTGTCGGAGGCGGCGGCGGCGGGAAGGGCAGCAAGCGGCAGAGCCCCAGGCCGCTGCTGTCCTCCTCCAAGCCCTCGTCCCACGGCCGCGCTCTAAAGACTCAGTCTCCAAGCCGGCCCGGTAACACCACCCCGCTCCCCACCACGACGCCCCCACGGCCCTCCTCCTCTCCGTCCCAGACGCACTCGAGCAGGTCCAGCCCCGTGCAGAGACTCTGCTCCCCCTCCAACCCCCACTCGCCCCGCTCCCGCACCACCCCCTCGCCCTCCGCCTCGGAACAGCCGCAGCGACGCACCGCCCCCGGCCACCACCGCGCGGCGGGGTCGCTCTCCAGAGCGCCCCCCCGGGAGCCCCTGGGTCTGCTGGTCTCCATGGCAGCGCAGGCCACAGACACGCCGACGCCCGGGGAGCTGAGTTATTCTCAGGGCGGCGCGGCCACGGCCACACCCACCTCCCCCAAGCCGCTGGATCTCAGCAACCACGTCCTGAACCTCCTGGCCTCTTCGTCCACCTCCCCCCAGGTGGAACAGAGCTCCTCGGACCGGACCCAGATGGCAAACCACAGCACAGGTGAGCAATGCTTTATTACTGTGGCGATGCGCTGGTTGTTTTACAAAGGGCCAGGAAAGACCGTTTACTGAAAATTACTCAAAATAATAATACTCAAAATATTATTTCTTTGCTTTGTTGAATGATAGACAAAAGTGTTTTGTGGTAGACATAAATCACTGGTATACTCAGATAATGTAGTTTGTTCTCTTCTTTGTTGGATTGTTATACGCTGTCTTTCAAATGATTGGAAAAGTGAACTAATGCACGGAATATCCATCGGGTTGTTTCTCATACATACGACATTGTGCTTCCCCAGAACCAGGAGAGGGTGTCGGTGTTGACGCTGAGACCACCTCCACGGGGGCTAAATCTTCTCCAGACACTAGCAGAGGCCCTACACCGGCCCACCCCCACCACAGCAGCCCCGGCCCTCCTCCACCTAATCCCCCGCCTCCCGGGGAAGGCTCTGGCCCCAGCACCCCCTCCGCCCTGGCGGACAACACCACCCTCTCTCTGGCCGAGGCCTTCCCCTTCATGAACCAGGAGCAGCTGCTTCAGCTGCTGTCCACCACCGGGGGGCTGCCCTCTCTCCTGGACCCCGCCGTCCTGGCCTCCCTGCCCCTCGGGGGGATGTGGATGTGCGGGCAGCAGGGACAGGGTCCGGCCTCCCAGCAGAACCTCTCGGAGCATCTCCCAGCCGACCAACAGTCCCCAGAGTTGATGATGCAGCAGCAGGACACGGTGCAGCACGCCCAGGATCAACAACACAAACAACAACAACAACAACAACAACCCATGAACAGCAATCCGCTGTTCCCCCTGTTGCCCTTGTTGTTCGGCGCCCACGGGGAACTGCCGCTGGGTCTGCTGAACCCGCTCCTGCCCCCGAACGGCCCCTCCTCCAACCCAGGACCGGAGGCTGATCTCGGGCTGGCGGAGAAACCCAGCCTCCAGGCTCTGCTCATGGCCTCCCTGCTGCTGGGCCAACAGCATGGCCCCATGTTACCTCTCTCTGGACTATCGGGACTGGGCCAGCTGGGCCTGGAGCTTCCCCTCCACCAGTCCCAGCAGATCCCGGCCCCCCTCGATGGCCTCCCGCCGTTGGACAAGAGCACCGGCCTCCTGGACCCCTCGGGCCTCCAGGGGCCCAGCCTCCTGGAGGTCCTGCAGGGCCTCCTCCCTCCTCCTCCACACCCACCTCCCCACCACCACCACCACCACCACCACCACCACCACCATCCTGCTCCTCCTCCCAACTCCGCCGAGGGCTCCCTGCAGGCGCTGCAGGCGCTCCTCCTCCCCTCCCCTCTCTCGCCCAACCCCGGGGCCTTCCTCTCCCTCAGCCCCGCCCTGCTGGCCGCCGCCCTGGCCGGCTCTGCAGAGCTCCACCCACCTCCCCTCACCCAGCTAGCCCCCACTGCACAGCAAACCCAACACACCCCACCTCAGGTAGGAGCCCGCCTATCTCCGCCGTTAGTGTCTTCTCTCGTGTCCTCCCGCAGCCTCCCCTTAGAACAACGGCTCACCTCGTTCCTGGGGCTGCTGCATTGTTGTTCTCTTCCTCTTTAGTCACAGAGCTTTCCTGTTAAAAGAACGCTTAAACCCTTTCCCAACACCCCCTCCAATGTATTTTTAGCCAAGGTCTTTTTTTTCTTTTACGGCTGTGGATCTGTTGTCTGAAATACCGTTGCATGCGAAAATACATCTTTATCGATTTAGAGTTATTTGTCAATGACCCATGTGGTGGAGCAGCGGTGGATATGCTTGTTGCGCCTGCACGCTTCAGCCGCGTCAATCGCCCCCCCTGACCGAGTGCGCCTGTTCCTCATTGTCTAAGCCCCCTTCCTCCTCGTCACCCTCCGCTCTCCCGCTCTTCATCTCCCCAGGTGACCTCTGACCCCGCCGGTGACACCCTGATCCCTCTGCCTCTCCAGGGCAAGGACAACCACCTCCTCCAGCAGCTGCTGCCCTCGCTGCTCAACCCGGCTGTGCTAGGTGGGTCACTGCCAGCAGGCCACGTTCATCGGGTTCAGGCCCATTTGGACTGATGCCGTTTATGTCAAGTTCATTTGGTTTTGGGGGTTTTTAGTTGGTGTGCACAACTTGAATTGCTGACATTTAAATAACAGGCCGTGGTCAAATCCCTGTAGGAGAAACTCCTATCCAAATTGCAAAGACAGGAATGGCAAATGTCTGATAAGATAGTTATTTAGTTTGTTAGCATTATTTGAACATATCAACATTTGTATTATATTTGCAGTACACTAATTTTGTGAATGTTTTGTAGGTGATCTCTCGGGCCTCGCTGGCTTTCACAACATGGTGGGTCTGGGGCATGGGGCTCTGCTCCTGCCCCCAGTTCAAGCCTCTGCTCTGGGCATGCCACTGCTGCAGGGCCCTGACGGAGCCATCAACCTGCTCAACAACATACAGGTAGAGATACCTCCAATAATTAGAATATATACAGTCAGGTTAGGTCATTCAAATATATATAAATATATATATTTTTTAATCTTTTACATGTGATTCAATTTATTTGTTTTTAAAACCCTCCCTCGGTTTCTCTGCAGCTCAACATCGCCCCCCCTACAGAGGAAGACAAGCCAATGTCGTCGCGAGGAATGCAAAGCCCTGCCCCCCACGAAGAAATGCCGGCCAATCCGCTAGCTCCACTGGTGGTCCCCAGCCCGACCCGGTCCCCAGCTGCAGACCTGCCGACCTGCCCGACGGCCCCTCCCCAGCAGCGGGGGGGCTCGGAGGGAGGCTCCGCCCGGGGGGTGGGCGTGGGCGGCGGCGGGGGAGGCCTGATCGACCCGTACACCTCCTTCATGGACACCATCTACACCTCCTTCCTCCAGGTCAGCGCAAAAGAGCAGGAGGAAGGCGCCCAGTCGGGGCCCGCGGACCCCACCTCGCCCTTCTGTGCCTTACCCCCCGTCTCCTTCCCCTCGGCGCTGGGGGAGGAGGCGGCCTCCGCCCACCCCTCCCTGCTGCCCCACGCCGGCGCCCCGGCCTCCCTCAGCCCCCGGCGGGCCTGCTCCCTCCGCAACCCCGACCTGTCCCGCCTCAGCCTGGAGGCGGCGGCGGCCGCAGCCCACTCGCCGGCGCAGGGCACGCCCAAGCCCAGCGAGGCGGGGGCCTCCTCGCCCACCTCCCAGAGGAAGACGGGCGGGCGGGTGGCCGAGGGGCAGACCCACCACGAGCCCCCGCTGCCGCCCATCTACCTGGAGGAGGCCAAGACGGACTCGCGGCCCTACGGACACCCGGGGCCCGAGAGGCCGTGCGGGGTGACCCTGGGTCAGGCCGGGGGCTACCTGGGGCCCAGGGACGGGGCCGGCGGGCGGCCCAAGGAGGAAGGGGGCGTGGGGGCCATGCTGCTGCAGCACACGGACCAGGGCAGGGTAAGCGTGTCCCTGGTTCTCGGCTGCATGCTGTCAGAGTGTGTAGTTATGTGTAGTTATCTTTATTAAGGAGTTGGGGGGTGGGGGGGGGTTTTCTGTATACATTTCCCCCTACACCCCCTGGACGCATGGTGTGGGTGGCTGGGAGGGAATCCTTTATTGACTTCAAAGTGTAGACCTGATATTGTTTGTATTATGCTCCAATTTGACGTTGTCCCTCCCGTAATGACTCTTTCGGGTGCCGTCCTCTTCCTTCACGGGAAGAGCTGAAGGATCCCTGATCTGGGTGTTCAGCTGCAGACAGTGTCCGAGGGCCCAGTGTCTTGTGGCAGTGTGAAACAGCTGATCCCACCTTTCTTACTCCACACCAGACTCTCTCCGAGCCCGGACTGTGTATTGATAAATGTTCGATGACTTGCACAAACGGTAAAAAAAAAAAAAAAAAAAAAGCTGCAGAGTCTGGACCTCCTGAACTGGAGGATCGGCCGTCCGCCAGTGCCCCCCCCCCCCACCTTCCTCCCTCCCTCTCTCAGCCCGGTACATTTTCTGGCAACAGTTCATTCAGCATATATTTCCTGGGAATTGTATAACTTCCTTCCTTGGCCTTTACTTTTTAATATGTGGATCACATATCCATCACAACCTCCTAAGTAGTCCACGTAATACTCTAGTCATGTCTGCTCATAAGGCCGTCATCCTGGGCCTCCTCCACCTCCTCCTCCTCTGTCTGCCTGCCATCCTTCGTCATCCTGCCCAACAGTCTCCTCCCTGGGTAGCCCCCTTGCCAGCATGACTCACACAAACTACCTGTTGATCATGGCTGTTTGTCTAGCAGCTGAATCCACAATGGAGCCTGTAAAACGTGACCGGCTCTTTGACCAGTCACGAGTTCCTCCTATAGGTGTTCCTTGGTAGTTTCCCACCCGTCCATGGTGAAGTGGCGTGGGGCTTTTCCCCTCTCTGTGCAGGAACCCTTTGAGTATCTCCTGTCCCCATGACGAGTGCATCAATCCCTGGGTTTTACTCAAACAGGACCCCCTTATCAAAGAGCTTGGTTCACAATATAGACAGGGTTTTAGGAATGTTTTTTGTGTTTGTTTGCAAACTTATGAAAAAGGGATCTTTTTTTTGGATACGCAACTAATTTGTCTGTTTGTTGTTTATCTTGTATTCTGACATTTCTCAGGATCAGGTGGCCCCGACGGTGGGAGCCAGGAGAGGGAGGAAGAGGAAACAAACGTAAGATCATGTTTTAATACTGCGTTTGCTCCCCGGGCACAAAGTATATTATTGGTTTTTGGCCCATAAGCGTCTTGTTTCCAAGCCCATGTCTGAAAGAGTAAGGACATTTTATCCAACCAGGACCAAAGAATCATGACCCAAATGGCCGCTGTACACAATGTCAGTTGAAGGTTGACGTCGTTGTTTTAATCCCAGGCTACAGAATGTTCTAGAAGACTTTAGAGACATGGAAGCCCCAGGCCTAGAGGAGACCAGACCCACGGTGAGAAACATTTCGGCACCGCCACAGTGTGTGTGTGTGTGTGTGTGTGTGTGTGTGTGTGTGTGTGTGTGTGTGTGTGTGTGTGTGTGTGTGTGTGT